>JAFMSR010000003.1:20808288-21383288 GCA_022818135.1 Saxidomus purpurata | reverse complement strand
TTATTCTTGAATTTTAGTTCAAATGTTGTTTAAGAATGATAGAATTTAGAACAGGAGAAGAACTTGTAATAAAAAGAGATTTTTATGTACCTGTATTTTTTGTTTCAGGAATCAAAGAGTGGAAAAGTGGAATTCGTAAAAGTTCATGCACCATGGGATATCTTGGCAAAGGGTGCTGAAATGATGAACATGAAGATGCCACTTGCTGTGGGTTCACAATTTATACAATAACACTTTGATTATATGTAAACTATACATGTTGGAATAATAAGTACTTGTACTGTAAATGCTCTTTTTTGTGAGGTTTTTATTGCTAATTTTAGCAAATGAAGCACTTTGCAAATTCATCAAATTTGCTAAAACAACATACCTATCCTTATCTGGAATAAAGAAATTGAGAACAAAGAATTAACATTTTGGTTTTGAACAGCCATTCATTCTGAATTAAGCTTACGCAAAATCATAATTAAATTCATAATTATAATTCTCAGTACTGTATTAATATCTGGTGTAGATTCCTGATATTGGGTGGGCAACTTAATGTCATTTAGGCAGACAGTTGTTATTAAAAAACTAATAGCTAGAATGAGAATAAATTTAGCTCTAAGTTAGGCTATGTTCATGAATTTTAGAAACCACACTTGATTTTTAATAGCTGCCGATTTTTAGCAACCTGCCAGTGCTAACTACTAGTAAAAGATACTTTACTTCCAGTGTTTGCTTTGACTTTTTAGCCCAATGACATGGGATTTGAACAGCGGGACTTGTTGGACTGTATACCAACACCTTTTGACCTTGACAAAGACCTGATGGAGGATGATGATAACTACTTCACAGCGCCATTCAACAGAAATCGCATGGAGCAGTACGTATTTTGTTACAGATACACTCATTTCATAAAGGTTTTTTTCAAGTGACATAAAAATAGGTTATGTAAATAACATGGTCAAATTAGAGGGAATTATATGTGCATATATGTATATTTATCTATCTGCTTTCGAATGAACAACTGTATAATGTAAAAAGATCTTACAGTGCAGGGTCTGAATGGGTAAGTTCAGATGTTCTTTAAGCCTGAAGTTTGCATTATTGTCCTCAGTAACCAGTGTGTGACTTATTCTGGACTTTTAGGTGTGATGTACAGAAAAAGTCCTGCCTTTGTAACTGTGGATGTTTGCAAATATGCAGCGTAAAGAATTACCATACTAAATAGTGTGAATTCTGACCGTTTTGCATTAAAAATATATGTTTTAAAACTCAAATTTAAAACAATTATTATGTTCTATGGTATTTTGTGAGTTTCAGAGTTTTACTATTTACAGGTTGGAGACTGGGGTTGAGTCTTTAGATTATAAATTTTCTGTTTAAATATTCTGGTCTCAGATAAATGTTTTATTAACTTTGATCTTGAGCGATGTAGGAAAGTGTGTGGTGAACAACTCTCAAAGGTTAAGGTCTCACACTGGTGTCAATGTTAAGATGGTGTCTTAGCAATTAATCGATTACCTTTTGTTGGATTTCAAACAGAGTTACAGAATTATAGAGCATCATAGGCAGTTATGATGTCCACTACAATCGCATTTAGTTGTCAAGGTCCCACTGACAATGATAGTTTTAATTTACATATAATTTTAACTTTTTTCATCATCAATGTTTCCTCTCTTGTTAATGAGTTTTGCTCAAACACTTAATTTATTTTATAACACACGCAAGAACTTTTTCTATGCTCATTTTTGTATTCACATTTTTTGTTCTTGCTTTTTCAAATCCCGATTTTGTTACCAACCTTGATTGGCTGAAACAGAGGGCAGTAAGGAGCTTTTTGATTAGCTAGTTTTGATCTACATTTATACTTAACAGTACATGTATTGTCTTTTGTGGCTACAGTGCACTGAGATTAATGTTGCTAGTTCACATGTTGCATGTATTTTGTTTTTACAAAAATTAAAGAATTAATGTGATACATTTGGCAACAAAACAAGAACTTTTTTTCTGTAAAAAATATGTCAATCACTTAATAGCTTTTCTAGAAGTTATCTTTGTTTAATGTTGATTTTTTTGACAAATCTGAATTAAAATGAAAACTGGAACCGTAATTTAGGTTCCCCATTATTTTTCCAGAACCCATGTATGCAACAGTACTAAATGTTTTTGCTATACTTGCATTGCATTGTATTTTTGTTTAAACTGAGTAATAAGGTTTTTTTATTGAAGTAAAAATAGTTTAATTTTGTGTTCAGAGTTGTTGTTACTGGTTTAATACAGTAATGAATGCTATGTCATGAGCATGAGTAGGATTTTTTTGGTAATGTGTTAAGTCCCTTTATTCTGCCAAAGTATTAACCTTTGCTATAATTGTTAACCTACGACATTGATGTTGGTTTCATAGATGTGACTAAGACCCTTATTTACCCACATGCTTACTTAATGCTTGCTAAAACCTTACTGTTCATTAATTTATCTCCCAGTAAAAAAATACTATTTTATAGAGTTTAAACATACAAGGTGTTTAAAAACGTTTTTAGACAATTTCTATTCCAGAGAAAGTTGTTCAAAAAACATGTACTGTTCATTTATTATATCATTAACAGACTACAAACTTATGGTATTTCAAAGAGAAATGTTTTCATACAGTTATATGTTAGAAATGGATGGAGTGCATTGTCTTCATTTACTGCCTGCAGTTTGGTCACCACTTTAAGAAAACAGCTGTCTGGTATTTCTCAAGATACATTGCTATTGTCTTTAAAACATTCTTAATACCCTGTACATTGTAGGACTACACAAATTAACATTTTGAAAGAATTTTTAAAGACAATTCTTGTAAAATATCCATACAAAAGACGTGTTTTTTCATAAAATTAAGTGTAAAACAAGGGAAGATAAATCAGTATATACTGTGACAGATTGTCACCAATTTTTGCTGGCAGATTTTTGCATCTTTTTCTCTTGGAATTTTATTTCAGATTTATAATGTATGTACCACAGTAAGAGGTTATATTCAATAAAATATCATTTATTCATACTTATAAATTTCCTAAAGTTATTATTTGTTCCCTTGTTCATTATTATTATTGTTATATTGTTACTAATGGAGGATATATACACACACTCAAATTAATAACATTTTATTTTTTATTTATGAGCCAACTAAGAAGTTAACCCCCTCATATTCCTTTTAATTCATGATGAAAGGTTTGAGTTCTCATAAAACTGTATTTCATATATTCTAATGCTTATTTTTCATCATTAAGTAGCTGTGAGTAGAGTTACCAAGTGTTAATAAAACATCAGTTGGAAATAAACCTGCACTTAGCTTGAGATTCATCTGCCTACAAAATGTATCTTTTGACTGAACTCCCTAGTATATTATTCTCAAAAAATTAAACAAAGAGAAATATTTGTTTTGTTTAAAAAAATGGTTGAAAATCTCTGTAACAATGATACCTCTATGACATGTTTGACAGTTTCTTCTCCGTCAAAAAGTAAGTGTAGAAAACAGTTTCACACCACTCCCTGTCACATCTTAATTGCACAGATTTGTATGAATTCTCAAGACAAAAAAATGTATTAGACATGTTTTCCTTGCATACAACAATAGATCAGAACTTCAATACCTCTTTTAGTACCTTTAAACATAACTATTTATTATGCATACCATCCTATCATACAGTTATATGCATCTTGTTATTACCTGGATGAGAGCATGAGTGTATGTTTTCTGGTTGTCACATGCAAAATTACTTGCTACAATGTGCTTTATTGGAAATTGTATGGTCTTATGTACATTACTTTCATCTGTCTTTAATTATCTTGTTCTTAATTCCTGTTGAACAGGTTCTTTCAGGCAACTGGACACAAGTGGTAATGTTATGTTTGTAGAACATCCCTCTTAAAATGTGGCCATCTACTCACAGTCTCACTTCCTGGTCAGTCCATCTGTCTATCTGTCTGTCTTGTCATTCACTTTTCACCTTCATACCTTTACCTTTCTTCATATTTTTAGATGTGTAAGTTTTGGTTACTTGTTTCCAATACAGGTAATTGGATTATTTTTAGGAAAATTTGCAAAAAATAGGCAAACAGGTTAATAGTTTTGGAAATAGTGCTGTACTCTATCTTTAAGGGATATTTCTATTCCTTGTAGAAGGAAAGTATAATAGAGTGAAAGTATTACATGTAGAAGGAAGTTTTGGTTCCACATAGATTGAAGTAATTATTTGATGTTCAAGGAGGTGGGGGGAGATTTTGGAAATGAACACAGTGGAAACAAGTAATAATGTCTTTAATTTGTAAATTGGTCATGTGGTATCACAAAGTTTTCACCAAGGAATGTTGTGGAGTGCATACTTTTAAGCCCCATTTTCAGTTTACATGTTGTTTTTTTTAGCTCACCTGGCTACACCAGGGTGAGCTTTTCTAATTAATGATTGTCCGTCGTCTGTCGTCCGTCAACATTTTGATTCAAATGACATCTCCTCTGAAACCACTAGGCCAATGCTGATAAAACTATGCAGGAATGTTCCTTGCATGAAGCTCTACCAAAATTGTTCAAAGAATTCCATTCCATGCAGAACTCTGGTTGCTATGGCAACAAATAGGAAAAACTTTAAAAATCTTCTTTTCTGACACCATGAGGTCTAGAGCTTAGATATTTGGCATGTAGCATTGTCTAGTGGACCTCTAACAAGATTGTTCAAATTATGACCCCCTGGTCAAAATTGACCCCGCGCAGGTGGTCACTTAGTTTTGCATAGGCTTTATATAGGAAAAACTTTAAAAATCATTTTCTCTGAAACCACAAGGCCTAGAGCTTAGATATTTGGCATGTAGCATTGTCTATTGGACCTCTACCAAGAGTGTTCAAATTATGACCCCCTGGTCAAAATTGACCCCGCAGGGGTGGTCACTTAGTTTGCTAGGCTTTATATAGGAAAAACTTTTAAAAATCTTCTCTGAAACCACAGGCCTAGGCTAAGATATTTGGCTGTAGCTTGTCTATTGGACCTCTACCAAGTTGTTCAAATTATGACCCCTGGATCAAAATTGACCCCGGGGGTGGTCCTAGTTTTGCTATGGCAACAAATAGGAAACTTTAAAAATCTTCTTCTCTGAAACCACAAGGCCTAGAGCTTAGATATATGGCATGTTGCATTGTCTAGTGGACCTCTTCAAAGTTTGTTCAAATTATGACCCTGGGGTCAAAATTGACCTTGCCTGGCGGGGAGGGGGGGTCACTTGTTTTACAAAGACGTATATAGGAAAACTTATTGTATATAACATTATCTAGTGATCTTCCACCAGGCAAGTGGACTTGTACCAAGGTGAGCAATATAGGGCCATCTTGGCCCTCTTGTTTCAGTTAAGTCTGACTCCCATATTCGTTTTGGAGACTTGAAATATTTTAGCATAGAACTGGCCTTGACTGGAAACAAAACCTTTAAAAACATGAAAGCATTTAGTCAGTGAACAGCCTACTAACATGTTACTTTGATCACTAACTTAGTTTAGTTTAGTTTTTAGTAGATCTTTTTGAAAGAATGTTTTAGAATTATATACTGGTAGTACATTTTTGTGTATAAGTTATGGTTAATGGTCATGAGCTCCTATGCTAAATTTCGCATATGAGGACATTAGACCTTTAAGCATTAAGCCATTAAGCAAGGTTTATAATGTTTGGGTTGGAGGTGTCTATGTGGTGTCATCAAGGATCAAACCCATATCTTCAGTAAATACATGTATGAGGTGGTCAGAGTCATCAATCAGAAAATGGTATTTGGGTATTCCTATTATTAAACAGAAAGCTACTGATTTCCCATTCCAGATTACAAGAACAGAGGACAAGTATTTGGTACTTGGTACTAGATTGCTTTATCATTATATATGCAAATTTATTCATGAGGAAAGAACCATTATACTGTCGAGTGATGAAAAAGTTCTGTTGAAAATAATTTGTATACATATTAGATATGTGCTTTAAATGTTAGAAGGTCATTCAGTATATGGACCACATGTCAGGAGGTCAATTTATAGACTACTTTTCAAAGCATAAGCCAAGATTTGACCCTGTCCCATATTGCCTGGAACTGACAGAAGGTAAATTAAACTATCCAAACTGTCACTGTCCCAAGCCAACCTATGTCTAGCTTTGACTTCATAAATACAATTTTTGAACATTTCATGAAAGCATGGCATTTTGTACTAACTGTGGTTGTAGAAAATAACAAAACATTTGTATTTAGTTTGCAGTAGTGTTATTTTGTAAACTTGAGCATTTATTGGTAGCTGTCCACATGTTGAGCTTGATGTGTCCAGTTTTACAGCAGCTTAAGGGAATCAGGGTATCCGTGTTTAGGAAGTATATGGGAAGAGTGCTTGGTTTATAAAGGATAAGATTTCTAGAGTTGGCTTGTATGTAAATACCAAATGATAGCCGCAAAGGCAGTTGTCAGATTGGTCAGAATTGCAGTTTATACTGTCATGAACCTTCTTTAATATTGAAAGTACAGTGGAACTTCCGAAAACCGAACACCGTCGGGACCTACAGAAAAGTTCGGTTTTTGGAAGTTTCCGGTATTTGGAAGACTGTGGTGATTAAGACTGAAAAGGGGAGAGATAATCCAAGGTCCATCTTGGTTTGAAAAGTCCTTAGTTTTTAATGCATAGAAGTGATTGTGAATTGAAAATTCAAAACACTGTTCTCAAATAAAGTTCAAACGGGCGTGTTCGGGAAAATAAGATACTTTGTACTTCAAGAAACGATTTTTCAATCAATATCATGTCAAATAAATTTTAAAATAAAACACACACATTAAGAGTTGGTTTTGGAACCAGTTGGACTCACGAATTTTTTGATCCTGTCCTTTAGCGACAAATCAATTCTACGGCGTATCAGAGATATCTCGGGCATATTTTTATCAAAATGATACAATTAAATGAAATGTCATAATTTTATTGATATCTCGTCAAATAAATTTGTTCAATTTTCACTAACCTATTTCAGAATTTGAATTCGCGACAGTTTGTGATATGTTACAAACAACCATTGTTCGGTCTAATTTTATAAATAAATCATACTTTTATAATAACTTAATTAGAATTAATTGGTGTTTGAAGATGTTTTGTAAACATCAAACATTAATCCGCTGATCCTTTCTTCATTCGCATCATTATCGAATCTTACAGTCTTATGTTAATATATAATCCTTTGATTGACGGTTGTGATTCTACGCGTGTCAAAATAAACATAACCGCTAATTGGCCAAACATGGCAATCATTGCCGGAGGCACGGGGCTTATTCATGATCCAAGTGTTTGTAGTGTCCGGTTTTGGAAGACAATTTGTACTGAGATAAGTTAAAATTGCGAAAATATCGTCCGGTTTCGAATTTGGAAGTTCCGGTATTGAGTCGATCATAGAAAATGAGGAGGAAATTTCCGCTTTGAAAATCGTCCGGTTTCGGAGTTTCGGTATTTGGAAGGTCCGGTTCGTATAATATAGTGAAAATCATGGGTTATAGTGAAAATTGTTACAGATGAAAAAGCCCTGAAACTATGTCTGAAAATAAGCTTCTATTGTGTAAAACACCACTTCTGAATAAAGACCACCCTGTCAGTAATGACCAGGGAGATGACAGTGCACTCTCAACTATTCATCTACAGTAGAAATTTCCTTGAATAAAAAACGCCTGCAAACAAAGACCACATTTGTATCTTCCCAGCAGTGGTCTTTGTTCACATGGTTGATCGTACTTAGTAAACAGATTGTTGTGTTAAATGGTATTGTGATATAAGCATGACGGTGTGCAGTGCCGGTATATTTATATGTATGTTCCTTGTATTGCTTTATATCGTAAGTTTTGTCTGCATTTTTAGATAAAGAGCATGGGCATGTTTTACTTTTGCCATTCTCAAGTTTGAAAATAGCAGAGTCTTCATTAAGTACTAAAGATTTTTCTCTCCAGTTTTAATCATTCCTACTATCTTTATTTTCTGATTTTCTGAAGAGTGTTTATGCTTTCAAGAATATATTTGAGTCTCTTTCCATAACTTTCTTCAATTCTATTGAAATATTTCATTATTACCATGTAAAATATAAAAGTAACTCTTCAGTTTTATGATGAATTCCTTATAGCTGTAGAAAATCACAATCTTACATTCCTTACATGTATTTTTGTATGCTTCTGACTTACCGCCTCAACATGATTCAAAAGGTGGTCATATCAGTAAGTGTGTTGTTAAATGGTACGAACTCTGCATAAATTTTACTGAACTGGATACACTGCTCACTAGAGAAATTACTTGCAAAAATGATGAAAGTTATAAAATTGTAACTCTTAGAATGATATAGACGATGATTGTTGATTTAGGTTTGATATCACGTTATAATTTCTCTGAACGGTATTTTAATGGTATTTTCATGAGTGGCGCAGCCATGAGTGAAAGAAACTTCTTTTGGGGTTCATGGTGAAATTGATGTGATATTACACCAATAGCAACAATTTTTCTGTTTATTTAATGTTTAATACTCTTTATATTTTGTTGAGTTTGTTTCAATAAAATGTCCAAAATCACGGGAAATGTCATCAGAAAGCATAACACACATGACGTCATTGACCTGCCATTTCCAGCATTCATTTCACTCGGTATAAGATTTTGATAATTTATGAGTTAACAATGAGTTTATGGAGTTATAATCCATCTTTTATATTTTGGTTGAACTGCGTAATAAACAGTAAATAAATTTTTTATTACTTTAGTTTAAGTTTTATTTGTCACAAAATCGACGCTAAATTCATGGCCAAGTTTTCCAGTGAGTAGTGTTTCCAGTCACATGAGTAGCAGAAACTCACATAGAAATGGTTGTACATATATCGTTCATCTATTTTAGGTTTGTCATCAAGGATAAGGAGTCATTCTTCACCAATGCCCAGAGGAGTAGAATTGTGTATTCTATATTGTCAAGGTCGTTCTACGAGGATGCTGATGCCCAGAATCCCAATAAACGTAGATTTGGTATGAACTGTTTCACATTATATAGTTTCCACATTCTTGAGATTTTTTTTCTTTGATTGTTTATAGTCTAGGCTGACCCTGGGTTTTCTCTCTTGGTGAACATACCAAGATGCCTAACAGGCTCAGGTTGAAGAGAGTCAGAATGATGCAGCTACAAGGGAATATGGGTACCAGACCCAAGCTCTGTTACAAATAGACCCCTTGGTTCTACTATGTGCATGGTGTATAGCACTTATACATGTGAAACTACCTCTGGGTTTCTAACCAGTTCGTCTCAAGATTAATGGGAAGCGCTGAAAAAGTCTGGAGATTAGAAATGTCAACACTTTCTTTGAAACCAGATAAACAGTTGTGTCAGTGCCATTACTTGCTGTTATGTAACTTTGGCTTCATCGTAACTTGGTTTGTGATACCTTGTGTAATACGGCACAGATTGTCTGAATACTGTTCACTGGGTCCACCAGATACACTTATTTTCAAGGACAAAAATTTACTGCCATATAATTAAAAAAATCTCAAAACATGATATAACCGCACACATTTTGTGGTTATTGTCTTGAAATACATTTTCAGGAATCAAGAAGTTGTTAGCTAATGGCTCATACAGTGCTGCTTACCCTCTCCATGATGTAAGTACACAATCACTCATTTAAAACTGTTTTGTAGTTCATATTGTGAGATTCTGTGTTACAAATAATATCAGCTCCTGTAATAAGTTACAGTCATTTTCATGCTCATGGCAGTGTATTATAGTGTCAAAGTGTTTTCGGCTCTTTTACATTAGGGTGGGGTAACTGTTATGTTAAAATGTGACTTTTATCAGTAAAAGAAATAAACAAATTAAAGACTAGGCTCTGGTACTGGCTTGTGACTATGTAAAATGCTTTGGCTTAGCTGATTGCACATACTAATTACAACTGGGAACCAGCCAGCCCTGCCATGCTTTAGAGTTATTAGTTTTACATCACTGAAGATATGATTAGTGTCAAAATTTTACAGTTACTCTAGTTATATGACTACAAACTTACATTACTCTAGTAGATGTAGTAAAATAGCTGAAAATGCTCTAATACAATATATGATAGCCATGAGAAAAACAAAATTATGTAAGAGATATATTCTACATATTTGATTACATTACTTTGAATACTAGAAAAAGAGGAGGCCAGTTAGAGCCACCTAAGATGGTATACATTGGTTAAAAGTCTCAATATTTTGCACAAAACATCTGATTCTAAGACAATGAGAGACCTATATTTAAAGAAACACACCATCATATTTCAAAATGTTGAGCATCTGTGTAGAAGTTCATGCCATGTATATCTTTCTTTATTGCATACCTATTACAGGTAACTGAAAACTGTGTTAATCATGATTTGAACCTTTAAATATCTGGGTTTTTTTCAGGGGAAATATCTGAGTGAACATTCTATTCTTACAAGAGGAAAATTGAATGACAGACATGTATGTATTTGTATTTTGGTTTAAATGTTTCCATTCCGGTATGAGTCTTCTTCTTCATTTTCTTCCTTTAGATTGTTTATAGTGCCGGCTGACCGTGGGATTTCTCCCGGGGTGAACTTGCCAAGACTTTTGACAGGTGCAGGTTGAAGATACACCCGGAAATCCAGGCACCAGACCCTAGATCTTTTACAAACTTACCACTTGGTTCTTTTTTGTGCCCAGTGTGTAGCACCGATACATGCGAGACTACCTTTTTGTTTCTAACCAGTTCATCTCTAGATGGGTGAGATACGCTGAAAAGTGTTTCTGAAATTTAGTATCCCTCTGGAACAGTTTAGAATGTTGCTAAATGACAAATTGGTAGAAATCAGAACTAGTTTGTTGAATTGTAGTTTGCATTCTTGCTTGATAAAGAATACACTGAATTTACTGGACAGTAGTTCTTGAAAGGGGTTTTAACGATTTGTGTAAAATATTACAAGAAAGAATGAAGTACCTAACCCAGAACTGTTTCACATTTTCAGTTGTTGTACGAGTTATGGGCAAAACCAAAGGCCTGGTACAAATATCAACCTCTTGATAAAATCAGGTAGTCTTAATTTTGTTATTTGTGATTGACTTACTTACTAAACTTTTAAAAAAATTATCCAGTTACATTTTGATAGCTTAAAAGTCTAAATTCCAAATATTGCCCTAGAAGCATGTAAATAATTTGCAAATTAAAGTTTCACGTATTTTTACCCAAATCTGATTTTGAAAATTTCCTGCAAATCTCACTTATTAGACATCTGGAAATATGACCTGTACGTATACATCATCAGGATGGAGGCTTTAATAGAATACTGCTTTTCTTAAAATAATAACACTTCTGGTAGCGCAGTGGTAGTGCATTTGCGTCAAGGTTGGAGGGTCAAAGGTCACCAGTGCCACGGCGGTTGTGCCCTTAGGCAAGACACAAATATTTTCACACTTTTCTCTCCTCTTTAAGAATGATTTCATCTGGAATGAATCTTGAGAGCAATTAATCTAAGTTGTAAGAACTTGTTTTGCAATAGAGAATGAATAAATAACAGTCGTAACAATATACCAACAAGTGTTTTATTTTGGAAATTGAACTGCAGCAGCCTTGCATTAAGTGCCAACTTTTGTGTAAAAAAAAGATGGAGCCCATAATATTTACCTAACAGTTGAATAAAATGAGGATAACTATATTTCACAGGAGTTATTTTGGTGAGAAGATAGGTGTTTACTTTGCGTGGCTGGGTTTCTACACCAGCATGTTGGTACCAGCAGCTATTGTTGGGTTGATTGCATTTATCTATGGCTGTGCAACACTAATGGATGACGTTCTCTCGTGAGTAAAGTATTGTACATTATAAGCTGTGTTTGTAGTCACATGTGCACATTATGCAAACATTTCCGTAAATACTAGACCATAAGTCAACCAATTACGATCCCGAAATTGCCTTTCAATACCTTAGTAATGTAATATACTTGACTTATGGCTTAGTTCTACATAAAAAAAATAAATATTTTTTCGGGTCGAAAAAAAGGGAGAGGGGGGGACCAAAAGTCACTTATCAACTTTCTGTTTTGATTTGCATGCTCGAACATTGTACAAAATAAGATAGTTTGATGACCAAGTTTAAATCTTAGGTGCAGTATTGATTTGTTTCTGTGGCAGGAGCACTGTAAAGACTAAAGGGCATTACATTGCATTTATAGAAGCCTTTCAGTCACAGAAGGCCTGTTTGAATGCCATGAATGCCCTTTGGTCTTTCTAATGCTCCTGTCTTTTGTCATTGAGAGGCATGTTTAAATTGGAAAGACCTAAATGCATTTCAATGAATCTGAACAGGCCTCTCGGTCACAAGAGGTAGGTGCATTAGAAAGACCAAACGGCACAACAATGAATTCACAAAAGCCACTCAGTCACGAAAATGGCATGTTTAAATTCAATGAAATGCCCTTCGGTCTTTCTTATGCTCCTACTTAGACAGCAGGAGGGCATTCCAGTGAACAAACTATTGGTTTGTTTTACTTGGGTAAAAGAAAACATTTTGATGAATGGAATGTTGAAATTTTAGTTTTGTGTGTTTGTTTTATAATCCCCAAACAATAATTACTCATTATGTCATACCAAAAAGGGGCTTATCTAAATTACTCATTTTAAAGCCAAAACTACACAGTCTACTTATGGCCAAGTATTTACGGTAATTTAACCACATGTTATAAAGTCATTGTATTAAACAGTCACCTTGCTTCTGTGACTGCTTATATAGTTTTACTGTTACAATAGCGGCATTTTGTGGTTTTTGTTATATATAAGCATGTACTAGTTAAATTTTATTTTCCATATTTGCAACACATCTTGTAGCAGTTTATTCACAGACTTCTGTAGACTTATTCACACAGTAAAACGTGTGTTGTTACCAGTCGTAATATGTACAAGTAATAGTGTGTAAGAGTGAATAATGTATGAATAGATGTGTCAAGTCATTGAAGACATTCAATGTTGAATCATGTTTATAACCGTTTGAAATAGGAAACTTTAGTGTTGCAGTAAAACATAGAACAGTTAAAAAATGCCGTTTTCTCCAGACAGTAAAAACACGTCCTAAATTTTGATTTTATCTGAAATTTGCTTGTTTAACACACAAGTAAAATTTATGTTTATATCTTGATAGAGAAAGATTTCATTATGGTTTTAGAGGGGAAATATGCTTATTTGTAAGATGGGACAAACATCTGACCAAAAACATAAAGATAAGTGACCTGGCCATATCAACATTGATACAAATTCTGTCTAAAATGGTATTTACCCTGTTGAAAATAAACACACTGGTAGCAACAGGATATTCCATTACCATGTATGTCTTTGTTTCACATCAGGAAGGAGATCTGTGACATTAATAAAGCTGGCAACTTGACAATGTGTCCCCTGTGTGATAATCGTTGTACATACTGGCGTCTGGAACAGAGCTGCGCATACTCTCAAGCTACATACTTATTTGACAATCCAGCAACAGTTGCTTTTGCATGTTTCATGGCTCTCTGGGGTAAGTTTTTTTTCTTCTAAATCACAGACCTGTGCAAGACCCTCGCTAAGCATGGTCAACAAAATGTGTTCTTTTACAAGTCTGTAAATTTGACCTGTAGTTTTGTTTGTAGTTCTGTAAGTTGATCTTTCTGACAGGTTGAACAGTAGAATTATTCATAGCAAAAGCAAAATGACCTAAACATTATTGTATCGGTATAATTTCAAAGAATGTGACATGACCTTTGAATACTGTTCTTAAAGGTCTTGTCATAGATGCAATATTTGACATATATGTACATTGTTTTTCTGAAGATTTATAAAACAACTTTTGTTTATTGTTTTTCAGCATCGTTTTTCCATGACTTTTGGAAACGAAAGCAGAATGAGTTGGAGTATGACTGGGACACAGCGGACTTTGAAATGGAAGAGGTAGTGACAGAACTTATCCTATCATGTTTATTTCAGACTGATTGATGCCGTAAACAATGTCTTTGTTAAAGAAATTTTACAGCCATCATATTTTTATACCCCCCAGTATTTTGGAAAATACGAATAGAAGTTGAAATGATTATACATTGTAATTTTGGATGTATTGTTTAAGTAACTATTCAATACATGGTACAGTACACACCATAATAATTAAAGAATTGCAACAGGAAGCAGGGTGGGCGAGGGAGTTATAGTGATTTAGATGTTGGCTGTAGAAATCCCAGCTGTATTGCTTCTCTTCCCAATATAAATCAGATAGATAGAGATGAGTTGTTCAGGGTGCACCTACTCGAGACATAGAGATGAGTTGTTCAGGGTGTACCTACTCAAGACATAGAGATGAGTTGTTCAGGGTGTACCTACTCAAGACATAGAGATGAGTTGTTCAGGGTATACCTACTCAAGACATAGAGATGAGTTGTTTAGAGTGTACCTACTCAAGACATTTAAATGGCAGTTGTTTGATCAGAGAGACTTCTTCTCTCTGACTGATTTTCTTCAAGCAATATGGAAGCTGTGATGAATTACATAAACCACAGCAAGAAATACACAAAAAAGCTAGCTTTATTAAATACATTTAGAACATATAAGAAAAACAGCATTAAATTAGATGACAATTAAACCAGTACCGATTATGGGTATATAATTAAATATTGATGGTTAAAAATAAAATATTTTTTCTTTACTCAAGAGAGCAAGTGTAAGTTACAGTTTGTGAGTTTATCTGTTTTTCTCATGAATGTACTTTTAACAATATCTATGAAGCTTTTTCCTTAAACGTATGAGGCATGTACTAGTATTAATCATCGAATCTTCTGACAGTGACTGTGCTTCCTCCAAATCATCGTCGGAACCCACGGTTAATTTCTTCCGCTTCTCTCAATTCATTACCCGTATGCAATGCATAATGAATAGCCTGGGTTACTGAGGATGCCTCCAAATGATTTAAAGCCTAATAAAGTGGTAACATTTCCAAAGGACAGATTAATATTTGAGTATGATATAGCTTTAACGAAAACATCTGTTGGCGATATCTTTTTTGAAACTTATTATTCCTAAAACATTTTCTCTCTAACCCCACCCAACATGTGACCTTGTTGTTGAACATTATTGATAATGTTGTATCACCTCTGATAATGTTGTTCCACTTAAAGAATAAAGACTTTGCTGTTTCTAAAAATGTAAACAGTAATGCTTTTTAATTTTCTATTGTTGTACAAAACATGCTTTATATCCCTGCAATCAGTGCATAATCTCCATGTTTTGCATAAGATCTTGTCACTTCAAATAATTTTCAGAAACTGAGAAAGTTAAAGCTTTGAAACCTTGTTTATTAGACCAAAAAAATAACAGTATGCTCCTAACTTGAATTTCCATCCCATCAGTGACTTTGAATATAAAATTTTGCACACTATAGACTGGTCAATTGGTGCTAAATGTGATAATTTGTATTAGAACAACCTACATGATCATATATGAGAACATACCAAAGATGTTATTTAACCCATACTTTGAGATTACAAAATTAAAGTTTTTATTTCAATTAGTTTCCACTTTCCAGTCCCTGTATGACTTTCAAATATAAACATTAGACTAAGTCATCATTTGCATTATGTGTTATTTTTATAAAGAGAAAAAAGCATGGTGTTGATAGAAATTATACTATATTTGAAGCTATGACGGGCAGCCAGGCAAGGAATGTAACAAATATGTCAAATTAGTACACATTACTGCTTTACATATGTGTTTTGTGATGAAGTAACACTGGCAGCTTTAGAAATCTTCTCAACAGATTTCACACATTTGGCTATATCTGTAGGGTATAGGGGGAAACAGATTTTGATTTTTAGATGAGAATAGTGTTTTAATTGTTATTCTAACACTATTGAAAATTTCTCCTATACACATGATGAAGGATTTGAGTGTGATATACCTTAGAAAATTTATCACTCTAGATGTACGGAACTATTTTTGACGGCTGAAATTCCCTCCCAAGTAATTTTCACACAACATCTATGAGTGTGCATGCGTTGATATGCTTGGATTGGCATTGTTATGAATGAAGTAACGTGATTTAAACAAATCGTACAAAAATTTGCTACACTTCCGGTATCACCTGTAATAACAGCAACAACAAAATAATATGAATAGTGTTTAAATGGAGGAGTAAAAAATAAACAGTCAAAATTCCACTGAATGCAGGGAATGCATGGAATGCTACTAGTACAAAGCAGCAAGTTCATGGTAGTGCAGTAAATGGTGCCCCTTTGAACCTTTTTTTTCAGTTTAAATGAACTTGATAGAATGGAAATATATGTTACTCTTGACTGATAAACAGCTTAGTATATCTCTGTTTGTTGTTAAGATGCTTTGTTATTTATCACCTGGGCCTTTGACCTTTGTGATTAGATAATCATGCATCTTAACTCCACACAGTGATATACTAATCGGTATATCACTCAAAAGTAAAATCTTTTTCCCAAATTAACATCAACCGTCAGTCATAAATGCTTTTTAAATTCTATTAACCATTATGACTATGGCAAACAGTTAATACTATATATAAATGCTTTTTGTATTTATTTGAATGCTTTGTTTCTTTCATTGTTCATTTTGCTTTTAAGCAAATGGCATTTTGTGTTTTAAACCTACCCTAGCTATTGTGATAATTTTCTCCATATCCAATCAGGTTGTCATAAACATTTGATAGGGGCAGCAGAAACTGAAATATGACTGTTATCTTTGACAGGAATGCCCTAAGTTTCCAACCATTATTTCATATATAAGCCCTTTCATTTCCTAATTTTAAAAATAAACTATAAAATCTCGTATTTTAAATTAAAGGAAATTATTGCAACCTTAATAATACATGTAACCCACGGCTTCAGTTTCCATGGTTAGCATGATCCATGGTACCTTCTGCATATATTTCTTGTCTTGCTCTATAGCAGAACAAAGAAACTAATTTAGGTCAATAGATCAATTTGTGTCTACAGAAATGATAAGTTTAGAGTTAAAATGCACTTGTTATCAATGGACTTTATATTAAGAATAATTGGACAATTTAATAACAACAATATCAGAAAAAGTAGAAACACCGAGATATGTTTGTTGACTGTATCTATGTCGCGATGTAGTTAAAGACATCAACTAGAAGTTTTTGAAGTGCATCATTATAGCAGTTATATATTTAATTGTTTTAGTTTAATTTTAAAAAATCGGTCCAGATAAGGTGAAGATAAAGTGTTGTTTTTTTATATCTGAAAATATGTATTGCAAAATTATGAATATATGTGTACATAAATTAGAAGTCTCCCTAATATATTGCCATGTTTTATCATAGGAAACCGTGAGACCAGAGTTTGAGAACAGAGTCAGGCGGAAGAGGGAAAATCCCGTCAACAAGGTAATATAAAATTTTCTCTTTTGGTGTGTTTTGAGGTTTCTAATAATAACATAATTAGTGAAATATTGTAACAGTGATGTGATCTACACAATTGCATCTATAGACTTGAGTCTGCAGTTCTGGATCATAAGAGAGGCAGAGCTTCAAGTGACCCCTCACTATGCAGTGAATGAAAACAATTCAACTGTAGACCAATACACTGTTTAGAATTCCCTTCATTGTAATCCTGTGTGGTTTGTCACAAAAACACATTTTTGTGTAAAATATTTAGCAAATTTGCTATTTGTCTATAGTCCATAGACCATAATGCAAATTGTTGATACACTGCTTTTTCTAAAATGGTGGTGCCAACACTGACGCTACTGAGGAATCAGCTCAAAGAAGGTGACATTAATACACTACAATTATGGTGCTTTAACCTAAGACCTCGCCCTTTTTAATTGCAGACACTCGATGTATGAGTAATACTGGGTTGACCTACTGAGTCTTATCTATGTATTGAACTTTTTAGTTTCTGATCATCACCATTTTTCATTGTAGAGACTTGAACCATTTGTACCAAGCTGGAGCAAATTTTGCAGATACAGTACTACCGTCTCCGTGCTCCTGTTTTTCGTAAGTGTATAAAATATTTTTCATACACAAGATGATAACCACTGTACATTGGTTGGTAGTTAAATTCATGGATTTTAAGTTTTTGAAAAAAAATTCTATAATGATACAAAGACAAAAAATGTGTTCAAATATAAAATATAATACCAGTTACTGGCTAGAAAAAAGTGTAACAAGGTTTACAATTTACCAACTTTCAAAGAGTTCTGCAGTATACAAAGGTAAGGCCGAAGAAGATGGCAAGTAACTTGAAACCGAAAATGTCGGACAAATATTTCGCCACAATCTTAAATTCATGGTTCAACCAACTGTGTGAAAAGTTACCGGTATATTTGTTTGTAGTTATATCCTCTGTTATAATATTCTTAATATGTACAGTTGATGTGAATGTAACATTCTAATACTAGTGCCATTTCGTCTCATATAAGCATAGAAGATGACCAGACTTATCTTCAGCTGTCAAAAATTCTCTCCACTAAAGGATTTCTCACTCAAAAGTAAAATATATTTTCTAAATGAATTACAAGTGACAGACTTTCTAGTTCATCTAGAATTTGTATCAATTACAATGCGAAAGAAAATTACATCCCTGTTTCGATTTTTAAATTTTGATTTAATAATGTTGTAGATGGCTATAGTTCTGATGGCTGTAATTGGTGTGATCATCTACCGAATTGCTATAGCTGCGGTACTGTCAGCAACCAGTGATGACGTCGTGAAAGGTAGAGCAGGATTGATCGCCTCGGCAACTGCTGCTTGCATCAACTTGGTCATCATTTTCATTCTTAATTTTGTAAGTACATATTCCAGAAACTTTTGGCGGGCCTCGATAGCTCAATGGTTAGAGCAATTGCCTCCAGAACAACTCCTGTTCCCGGTTTTTATCCCAGCCCAAGCTTGAGGTGTGTCCTTGGGCAAAGACAGTGATGCCACACCTGCCTCAGTCCACCCAGCTGTCAATTGGTAGCAGGGATGAAAAACTTGCCGACTGTCTCGCAAGCATGACATCTAGAATGAGGGTTAGAGAGCGATTTAATTAGCTATGGAGCTTTCTTCATAATTGAAATAATATAAATTTACAGAAACTTAGCTGTATCCTTTGAATATTTTCTTAAGAATTGGATAGGGATTTGTTTAGTATATGAAGTAGGGTTATATTGTTTATTTGAGTTAAATAACTTGTATACTATTTCTGTTTAATATTTATTATGCAACAGAAGTGACGAATATTATGATATATTTCAGATTTACCAAAGGATTGCTGAGGGCTTGACAGAACTTGGTAAGTACTGTATAATACTAATTTATTTAATCTCACTTACGAATCAAGTTCTTACAACTTACATTAATCGCTCTCGAGACTCACTCCAGATGGAATCAACCTCGAAGAGAAGGAGAGGCAATGTGGAATTATCTGTGATCTGCCAAAGGACACTACCACTACTCGGGCACTGGTGGGAATTGAATTCGGGACCCTCCGATCCTGAGGTTAATGAACGCACTACCACTGCACCAAGGTGGCTCCTCATACTGTACTGTGCTTTCAGGGTAATATAAAATGTAAAAATAACATTTTAACACATCTGTCTGTCATGAATGCACTTCTTAAGTTAGTGAAAACAACCTAATGGTTTATTTAAGAAATAATATGTATTCATGTTTGGTTTATCGTAGAATAACATGAGTTTGGAGATTTTATGTGCAAGAATATATCACGAAGGCGGCAGGCCTGAGTGATATATAGTTACGCATTAGAACGACAAACGAAGGTTATTCTACCATAAACCAAACTTGGATATTTATTATTTTGATTCTAACACAACTTATTTGAAACAAAATTTGAAGAAAAAGAGAGAACTTTTTTCACTGAACGTATTTACACTTGCATGCTATGCTCCCAGATTTTGCCGTTGAAGTTACCTCCCGCGAACACTGTAAAGATGCTATTTCAATGTGACTTTCATTCATGAAAGATGTATATGCGGTGTTTCAGTTTTTTCATCAAAAACTTTAATAATCTGATTTTCAAGTAAATGTTACAGGAATTTCATTTATAGAAGTGGTTCGAATTTTCAGGGTACGCAATAACGAGTATAGTTATGAAACATATTAGTTACGTTTATAGATAAATGACATCACAGTTTCTCTTGACTAATGACGTCTATGTTTAAACAAAAACAATAACAACAAAACAGTAAATAAAGTCAGTGTAAATGGTGTCGTAACATTAATCAAGTTAACTGGACGTGTGACATCCATCGGATCCCCCCGGTGTGCCCCAAGTCATCCACAGTATGTCATGTAAGATTCTCTATACGTCGGGTAAATTGAACAGCCAAAACACAATGTGCATGTAGCGTCGTTCAAGGTCGGTTTATTGCAGAATAACCCAAATAGATTTTGTTCTACATGTATGTAGGTTATTCGCTGGTTGTGTTAGAATAACATAAAAATTAGTAAAATAGTAAAGTAAGAACTTATAATAAGGGTTTCTTTAGCCTGACTTACAATATCTGTCCATTAGTATTACTGTTTTGAAATACTTAGATTGAATATCTGCGACAAAGTGTCCTTCCTAACAGTTTCTGTAACTGCCATATTTAGTCAAGCATTGTAAAGACTCAAAGTGACATTAGCAGATGTCTGCTCATTGCTCAATACTGTTCAAAGGAAGTGAATACCTAGTTATTTTTGGTTACAGAACAGCACCGTACAGAATCTGAATGGGAAGATGCTTTCACCTTCAAGATGTTTCTCTTCCAATTTCTCAACTTCTACGCATCCATCATCTACATAGGCTTCTTCAAGGGCAGGTCAGCAATACCATTTGTTCTGTTGTTTTACTAGAATCAAAACTTAAGCATTTCCTTTCCATTGAGGCCAAAAAATATATATGTATTTTTCCTGTCTCCTGATCAACCTTAACATTTTAAAGCCGATCTCAAACTTTTTTTATGAGAAAATAATCAAAATGACCAATTTTCAATAGTTTTTAAGTGAAAGAAAAAATAAGAGAAATTAAAAAACGAAAAACTGCTGACTGAAGGTTTAGGGTTGAACAACAGAATTTGTAAACAGCTGTTTTCTTTGACTCTGCAGGTTTGTAGGGAGACCCGGCGATTACGACCGCAACTTGTTTGGATTCCGTCAGGAGGAGGTAATACTGTCTTTTATATGCGTAATACGTCATGTACCATACATTTTGAAGGGTCTGGTGCATTGCACTAATTTACTTGATTTTAGTAGATGTATTTACTCCACAGCCTTAAGATCGTAAACAAGATTTATTGAAATCCTAACAGACAAGTAGTCAATAAGTATGTAATACTTAAATAACTGTAAATAAATGACTGTAAGAGATACATACCGTTGTTTCATTGATGTGAATATTTTGTTTTTTTGCCAGTGTGACCCAGCTGGTTGTCTCATCGAGTTATGTATTCAGCTAGGTATCATCATGGTCGGTAAACAAATATTTGCAAACTTCAAGGAAGTTATTCTACCGTAAGTAGACAGAAGTGTTGTTGTTTTTATACTGTGAATCAGAATGTATAATCTTTCTGAATCTATTTCTTATGAAAGCTGTCATTAGTGTAGTCAAATAGTTTTGTCCACTGTTAGTTTTTGTACGTATGCAGAAGAATGAATATTAAATATTTTGTCTTAATATTTGAACCCATTCGTTGTTCGCATTTTAAGGAAATATCAAGTGGCTTTATTTGTTTTGCTGCAGTTGCAGTAGTCGTAAACTCTTTCTGAAATCTTTATTAATCTTTGTGACAATATTTGACCAAAGTTTAGAAAAGCAGATTGTTACATTCAGACATTTTTGGACATATTTTAAAGATAGAGATCTCATGTTATGATATGACAGGTCTGCTTTGTTGACCAACATGGCATTCTAGATTATGAAACGGAAGCCATTTATTTCCCTTACAGAAAGCTGATGGTGTGGTTCAAGTCACGAAGTATTGGACAGGATAAGGATGATAAGGTGTATACACATTGGGAACAAGATTACAACCTTGCTGACCAACCAAGACTTGGCTTATTTGATGAATATCTTGAAATGGGTGAGTTAAACTGTAACACTGACACTTAGTTTATACTAATTTATTTATTCTCTATTGTGAAACAAGTTCTTACAATAATTATAATAATAATAATAATAAAAATAATAACATCTTTATTTAAAGAAGGTAAACACATTATGACAAATATACAAAATATTTACATATTTTCAATGTGGCCTTCTGAGGAAGATAGCATATATAATACACAAAATGAAATGAAATGAAAATTAAACGTAATGAAAATGTACAAATTTTCTTTTACACATCACCAAAAAAGGACAAACACTCATTATATTAAATACAAGCACGCATACAAAAATGTATAACAATGGAATCAACCTCGAAGACACTTGATGTATGTGTTTACTGTTGCATATTAACCGCTTGTCTTGCCAAATAAATGGGAAGCTTTTTTTTTAATTGCTGGCTGTTTTTCTTGAATTAAATAATGTGTCCATTTATTTTAAATATTCAGCAATATGCATGCATTTTTCAGGGTCTTTGTCCATTATTTCAAGAGCTTTATTTTCACTTTCCGTATTTTTAGCTCGACTTTTTTATGAAAAGGGGAGCTATCCTACTTGCCCCGGCGTCGGCGTTGGCGTCACACCTTGGTTAAGTTTTTCGTACCACCCCACTTTATTTCAAAAGTATTAGAGGTATGGCTTTGAAACTTACCATACTTGTTTACCATCATAACCTCCATCTACAGACAAGAGTACATAACTCTGTCAAGGTTTTTGACAGAATTATGGCCCTTTTTTTACTTAGAAAGTGTATTGAGCTTGGTTAAGTTTTTCGTACCACCTCACTTTATTTCAAAACCATTGGAGGTATTGCTTTGAAACTAACCATACTTGTTTACCATCACGACCTTCATCAACAGACAAGAGGACATAACTCTGTCAAGGTTTTTGACAGAATTATGCCCCTTTTTGACTTAGAAAATACATTGAATATGGGTAAAATCCACTTATTGCCTTAACCCTTTGAGATATTGCTTTGAAACTTTTAATGCTATTTCACATCATTACCCCCATCTGTACGCAAGAGAAGGTAACTCTGTCAGGGATTTGTTTTAAAAATTAAGGCCTTTTATCGACTTAGAATCTTAGTTAAGTTTTTCCAGTCCACTTTCTGACTGAACTGTTTGAGATATTAATTTGAAAGTTGGAATACTTGTTTACCATCATGATTCCCAAACATGGGCAGGAGAAGGTAATTCTGTCAAGGATTTTATTTGAATTATGGCCCTTTTTGACTTAGAAACTCAGTTAAAATTTTCATTCTTGTCCACTTGTTAACTTAACCATTTGAGATATTACTTTGAAAGTTGGAGTACTTATGTACCATCGTAAGACCTATCTGTAAGCAAAAGAAGATAACTCTGTGAAAATTTTCTTGATTTGTACTTAGAAATTCCTAGTTAAAGTCTTGTGTGCCCTTAACTGTCAAAGTTTTGTTTTATTGGCAAGCACTAAAAAAGTCGAGCACGCTGTCCTACTGACAGCTCTTGTTATATTGTACCCTTACTTTTCAGTTATCCAGTTTGGGTTTGTTACAATATTTGTGGCAGCATTTCCCTTGGCTCCCTTGTTTGCTCTGCTCAACAATATCATTGAAATACGATTGGACGCATACAAGTTTATCACACAGTGGAAGAGACCACTTGCTACCAGGGCTCAAGATATAGGTAAGTTATTTTCACATTGTATACATTATTTATGCCAGCTGTGTTTTGGATTTTAACTTACTACAAGGGACTATTATCTACCAAGGCTCTTTAATTTATGACATTTTCCCATAGTATAAAACGTTTTAAAGCCAGGACGGCTGAAGATAAGGCCAAAACAAAATATATGTGTTACCAACCTTAACTTTTTACTGCCTGTCTCAAACTCTTGTTTATAAGAAATTGATCAAAAAGACCAATTTCAAGTGCTTTCAAGTAAAAAAAGGGCAAAATTAAATAAATTTTAAGAAACTAAACTGCTGACAGACCAACCTAAATTTGTTTGGCAAAGACACGAAACACACATATTTCTTATATAGATATAAAGGTTTGTTTGTTGGTAAAACACAATAAAATATATCACAATATGATCTCAAGATGCAGGTGACAGATTGTAAAGTATGTGCAGGACTATTGTCTTTGTACTAATGAATATAATAGAAGTGGCTCATGTAGACAATATTAACCGAAATGGCTAGAATGTGCAAGTACAATTCAGTCACGAAGGCCATTGCCCTTACGTTTCTTACTGGTTTCTTGCCGAAGACTGGTTGAAGCATTTGAATTTGTGTCAGTCAGTAACCTGTGAAATGATATAAACAAAATATTCAATTCCCTCTATTCTTTTGTAGGAATCTGGTTTGGGATTCTTCAGGGTATCTCTGCGATTTCTGTCATTTCAAATGTAAGTTTTGTGCAACTCACTATAGTACTTGGTGTTCTTGAACTTAACCTGTGGAATGCTTCAACGCAACTCCACTGGAAGAGCAAAGATCAGAGAATTTAAACCTGTTTTGAGATGTTTGTAATGTGTCAAGTATGAAATTTTACTAAATTTCTGGCCAACTAGATTTGAGACTGGTCTTAGAGGAATGATTTATAAAGTACAGATACCAGATTAATGCTGCTATGTTTATGATTAAATCATTACATTTAGCAAAATTTTTAACTAAGTTTGAAGCTTCTCCAATCTTCTTTCAAACAAAAGAGCTGTCTGGTGTAGTTCCAGAACGGCTCACTTCCACAGCTGAGCAGTACCAGGACGGCCCACTTTCTGTTCAGAAAAAGGAAATATGTGTCAATGTAATGAGAGAAAGTTAAAGAGGCTGGATAACACAATCATAAGCATTTTCTAGGAAGACCTAAACCATCTGCAGGACATGATGTCGAATTGTTATTCACAGTACTAGCTTTATGGACGAAATAGAAGACATGTCTTTGAAGAGTAAACAAAGAAAATGTGTTGCTTGTCTTTATACTCCTCAATATGCAACAAATAGAGAAACAAAAAAGTTCACTAGTATCCTCTAAAACTTTGAACACTCAAATATTAACACTAGTTTAGTAATACTTAAAAAGTGGGCTGTTTTGCCCTTAATAGTGGGTTGTTCTGGACTAGGCCTTTCTAGTAGCTGTCCAAACTGAGGGAAAGGCAAGTCAGTTTTACAAGGGTTACATATGTAACTGTAAAGATCAAAGAGGCATGTCAGGTACATGTCTTTATGTAATCCTAGAAAGAACGTATATTAGAAGTTTTGATGGAAAGAAGCCAAAAATTGTGCAACATAAAAGGCAGTAACTTAACGAGTCCTCATTCTCATACTAAATGCACAATGTTCTTACAAAGGGTTGGAGTTTAAGTACTGATGTATGGTTAGGTAAACTGCTTGCTTTTTATATAACTTAAATATTGTTGAAACAGATATTGAACCAAAAGAAAAAAACAATCGCAGGGAAGTAATAAGCATAACAAAACACTTCTGTATTTTATTTTATTTTTCTTATTTCAGGCTGCAATTATCGCGTTTACGTCCGAGTTTATTCCACGTATGGTGTTTAAGTATGGCTACAGTGAGGACGGATCTTTAAACGGATACTTTCAGAATTTCAGTATGTCCAAATTTGACACTTCTCACTTTGATGATAATGGTAGACCAGATGATGTTGATGCATCGTTTGGAAATGTCACTGAATGCTGGTAAGTCTTTATGTCAAATTTCGAGCGCAAGTCTTAGCAGAAAAGAGTCCCTGGTATTTTTAATTCTTTCAAATAATAAGAGTGTACTTAAGGCCATTTGAAATTAAAGTAGAATTTTTTGTCATAAATGAATGAATGCAATTGACTGTTGAACCTTGCTGGTACATACTAGGCAATAAATTCTAACAAGGTTGGCCTAGTTTATCATTTAAACAAAGAAGAAAGAAAAAAATCAAACATTGTTAATTCTATAACATACAATGGTTTGATGTACAGACAAATATTTTATCAAAAATTATGTCGAGTTGTGCTTTGTGCAGTAAATGTCCCCATAAAATATAACTCATTTCATTATTTATTAAGCAGGTTTTTTGAAAAAAACCTACTTATTAGAATGGCGATGTCGGCTGGGCGGGCGGGCGTCAAACATTGGTTTCCGTTGGATAACTTTAGTTAGGAGTGACCAATTGCAATGAAACTTGGTGTGTAGGTAGCTTGCGTGGAGATGCCGCTTGGGATTGCATTTGGGGTCACTAGGGTCAAGGTCAAGGTCACTGTTACTAAAAATAGAAAAACGGTTTCCGCTCAATAACTCCAGCTAGGAGTGACCAATTACAATGAAACTTGGTCTGTAGGTAGCTTGCGTGGAGACACCGCTTGGGATTGCATTTAGGGTCACTAGGGTCAAGGTCAAGGTCACAGTTACTAAAAATAGAAAAATGGTTTCCACTCAATAAATCAAGTTAGGAGTGACCAATTACAATGAAACTTGGTCTGTAGGTAGCCTTGCGTGGAGACGCTGCTTGGGATTGCATTTGGGGTCACTAGGCTCAAGGTCAAGGTCACTGTAACTAAAAATAGAAAAATAGTTTCCGCTCAATAACTCAAGTTAGGAGTGACTAATTGCAATCAAACTCAGTGTGTAGGTAGCTTGTGTAGAGAGGAAGCTTGGGATTGCATTAGGGGTCACTTGGTTCAAGGTCAAGGGCACTGTTACTAAAAAAAAATTTTTTTGGTTCAAGGTCACTTGACTCAAGGTCAAGGTCACTGTTACTAAAAATAGATTTTATTTAATTTTAGTTTTTTGATTGTTTTAAGCAAAAAAATTTTTTTTCGGGGGTCAAAGTCACTAGGGTCAAGGTCAAGGTCAGTGTAACTAAAAATAGATTTTTAATTATTTTCAGTTTTTAGCTTGTTTTATGCCAAAAAAATTTTTTTGGGTCAAGGTCACTTGGCTCAAGGTCAAGGTCAGTTACTTAAAATAGATTTTTATTCAATTTTAGTTGTTTGATTGTTTTAAGCAAAAAAAAATTGTTTCGGGGTCAAGGTCACTTGGATCAAGGTCAAGGTCAGTGTTACTGAAAATAGAGTTTTATTTATTTTTAGTTTTTAGATTGTTTTAAGCAAAAAAAAATTTGGGGGGGTCAAGGTCACTAGGGTCAAGGTCAGTGTTACTAAAAATAGATTTTTATTTATTTTTAGTTTTTAGATTGTTTTAAGCAAAAACAAATTGGGGGGGTCAAGGTCACTAGGGTCAAGGTCACTGTTACTAAAAATGTAAAAAAAAATTTAGTTTTTAAATCGTAGTGAAAAAAAATTTGGGCCCAAGGTCACAAGGGTCAATGTCAAGGGCACTGTTACTAAGATAGGGAGGAGTCAAGATGACTGTTTTTTTTTTAATTCTACAATTTCTACAGGCCTTTGGCGGCATTGCCGCGTCTTCTTGTTTTTATTTTTTTCCATCACAGTACTAGTTATAGTTTATTGGCCTTTTTACAGCAATTTGTTTTCATGATGCTCTGTTATACTTATTCATACATGGTCTGTTATAAGTACTCTGGCAGAGGCCCTTCATGGTTTATTATTGTGCATTAGGACTCAAGTGTTGTTTATAGCCAAAGGGGGTACTTGGGGGTATGATGTGTCAGGCTGCTTGAACGACTATTCACTTTGAAATTCTTAGTCTCTTCATTCTCTTTAACAGAGCTTTATTCACTAATAGCTGAAGGTTCATCGTCAGGGAACAACAGTATGCTAATCAGTTTGTAAATTTCTAAGCAGGCTAGATACATCTTGAGATGGGTAAATCAGTTTTTGAAGTTTTGCAAAGTCAAATTTTACATATGAAATTAATTTATGAATCACTGTTCCCATATTTATAACTAGAAAAAAGTATTGTCTGCCCAAAACAATGAGTTAAATTTATCAGATTAAATTGAATATTTTTTTTAGGTACCGGGACTTCAGGAACCCTCCAGGAGGACCTGACGAGTACGAATTTACAATGGCCTTCTGGCATGTTCTCGCAGGAAAACTGGCGTTCGTTGTTGTATTTGAGGTAATTTCAAATCTTTACAATCTGACCTTACTGATTCTGTGTTTGATTATTTCATCAGTTTACTTGCTAAATATTTTTATATAAATAAAACCGATTCTTTTTCCTTGAGTTATGTTAAAATTATCCCGTGCCCATGGATTTCATCATGAAGTTTTTAAAGTTTATGCATAATGAAGCTGTATTTCCGGGCGGAACCACAAAACCCCCCACCTAGCGACCAACCAAAAAAAAGGTTGGTGGACCTAATAAGCACAATTACAAGAAGCTGTATTTCCCTTAGGAATGTGGAGTAAAATGATTTTAACGGACAATGTGATTCAGAATGCAGACTTTTAACCATCCATCCATCTGCTGATGGAAAATATGTTTTGCAATAAATTTATCACGTCCTTCTCTATGTTGGTAAATTTACCTAAAAGACTAAGAAGCATCAAAGGTGCAGCGTTTACGTGGGTACCAATAGGCAATAGGCAGATAACAGTTTTGTTAGCACTTTCGTTAACACTTGTAACACAATCTAATATAACCTTCAATATTTGATAAGCTTGATTGTTATTGAATTTCAGAACTTGATAGTGTTCCTGACGTGGTTGGTCATGTACCTGATCCCAGATATGCCATATGCAGTCAAGATGCAGATGTTAAGAGAAAAGTACCTCGCAAAACAAGCTTTATTCCATGCCGAGGAACTTAGAGAGCGCAGGCCTAAAACTGAATAAATTTATTCAATGTTTACAAATGGGAGAAAAATTAGTTAGAAATGCAGTTTATTTATACATATTATGCAATAGTTAATTGTTTATAAAACTTATATAATCAAAAGTCAATATTTGAGTTCTGCAAGAGATATAAGAAATGCTCGAAAGGCCTAAACAAAATCTTCCTTTTTACATATGCAGGCTGAAAGTTGTGTTTGTTGAGTTGTGACTTTGATGTCTTCACTAAGAGTTCTGGTTTGTCCTGCCTCTGTATGTCAATTAAAGTGACACATCCAGAAACATTTTTTTTTAAACAGGACTTCTTTGGTAAGAATTTGGTGCCAAAACATTTTTTTTTGTATTTAGTGTTATATGTTTCAAAGTTACTTATGATTTATTCTGTATTTGATACTTTTCAATCAAAAGTGCTCCTTCTAATTTAAATATATTAATAGGTTGTTAAAACAGTGCTGCAGTCTTCAGTTGTTGAAAAACATAAAAGTTGTGAAAATGCCTAAAATCAATGTGAACATTCTGTAAAATATGTGAAAATGGTTATAGATTTACATAAGGCTTCTATTCTGTCTATGTTGAACATGATGATTTTATTTTTAAAATCAAATCATATGTTAAATGTACTTCATCTAATATTATTTGAATGTTCAGTTTGAGTTCTAGAATTATTGTCATTTACAAAGAATTACAGGGATTTTAACCAGTGCCTGAACAATTTTTAGTGTTTCCATCACTCTATTATTAATGCTTTTTAATTTTCACCAGACTGAAATCAATGCAAAAATGTGTGAAAGCCTGAATATATGCAATATATTGCGATAGAAAACAAGTATAAGTATCAATTCAGAGTAAGGTAGAGATATATCATATTTTCATGACTGATGTAAGGTTAGAATAGAGTTACAAGTATGGCAAGGCAAAGAAAAGATAGACTTCAACATGTCAACACAATGATAGGCTTATATTTATGGCAACACCAGAATATGATAGATTAACACGGATGGCAATGACCGGATATGATATACTAACAAAGAGTACAGATGTATAAGCAGATCAGTTATTCCATGCATGTTGCTGAACAGTTGTTAATAAGTTATTTATTTACATGATTTGTTTTTGTATAAATTGGGGGTTTTTCTTTATAGTGATTCATAAGAGATCTGATATTTTTATACTTTTATATGTTGTGTACATGCATATATGTTCCTTTCTGTTTTATTTTGCCTTTCATTTATACATTGGAATACCCATTTTGTTATCTGTATAGAAAAAAGTTTTTCCCCAAGTATAAAAGAAAATATATCTACCCTGCTTAGAAAAGTAGCAATATATTGCTATATCATAAGAATATAGCTTCATTGTGGTTAGTAAATGGTATATACTTTTTGAGCTGCATCTTATAAAATTGAGCCATTATAAATGTGTGGAAAACAATTTCTCATACATTTATTCATGAAATTCCTTTATAATAAAAGATGTTCATGAGAGATTGTAAAAGATAGAAATAAAATAATTGTTAAGACAATACAAAAACAGTGACTGGTTAGTGATGCATTTGTATCCATGCATTTCATTCACAAGTTTAAACTCCGAAACATCTTTGTTGTATTTATATATATGTTGGTGCAATCATTTATATGGTAAAAGCAAACACCAAAATGTAGCAGTGTGTTAGTGATATGATAACCAATCATAATTCAGTTATTCAGTCTTACTAATGGTAGTTTAATTTCTGCTGGAATAGTATTATAGGAAGTCTGAAACATTTTTTATGACTTTATAGAGTAATGGGAAAAGCCATTCTTGTGACCAGGCATGTTTGTGGGGTTGTCTAAATCACCTTCAGTTTTAAATTAAATTGGATGATGACTTTAGAAAGTCGTAAAGTGTTCTTGAAAAACACCTGAGTTAAGTAATAATTCTGTATAGTATACTTTATCATATCTCAATATTAGAAGTCAATCATTCAATTGCTCAATACTTGTTATTTTGTGTTCTTGTATAAATAACTAAAGCATCTTTACTGCGCTTTCTTGTTATTTCGATACACATCAAGACTGTATTTCCTTTAAGTTTTTAGGGAACTCTGTGTCTGTAGTGATAGATGCTATTTATAGATTTCATATCTTGAGCCTTAGTTTTAGTTTTGTTACGTGTAGTTGTTATTTATATCTTTATTTAACTAAAGGTGATGTTGGTTATGAAGCTTCATGCTCGGAGTACAAAATGATAGATGTTGAAGATTTTTTAATGTTGTGTATAAAAGGTTGCAAAAGTTGCAATGTTTCTACGTTTATTGTTACAAATTGTGCTGCTTGAACAAGATGTTCTTTCTTGCTGGTTGTTAGTTGTTCGAATTTCATTTTTTTGTTTTATGAATTGTGTTATTTTTGTTTATTGTTCGACGGAGATACAGTCTGTCGGTGACCTGGATATAGGTCCGTGAGTCTGCAAAAAAAATTACAGTGTTATTTGTTTTCAATCAGCCTGTGAATCAGAAATATGTTTAAAAGGCGAACACCCAAGAACTACATATACACCAGTGGGTAGATAAGATTTATCATGTTGTACACAAAGCCTAACAATCACACTTTATACTATATACCGAGTATAACATATGTACACTGTTAACTATTCTATAAACCCGAATATATTGTTTTGTTTCACAGAGGTGATATGGGGCTAGCTTTACTGCTTTAAATTTGTTGGTTGGATACTTTTGTGTGAAATTTGATTTCCCCTCATTAAACCGACACTTCGCTTCCATTTGATTGAACATTTCGAATTTCATTATAGTTGCTTACATCTGTATAAAATCAGTATGGGTAGCTGGTTGTATTTTGTTATCCTCAAATCATTCACTAGGAGTTTCTGCGTTCGGGCTGCTTCTTGTCTTATATGTTAGAACAACCTAACAGAACACATGTCTGTCATATCAATTTGCACAGAGTACAAAACGATCACATTGATGTTTAAGGAAAGTACAAATATTTTTTAATAATTATCATTTTAAAACAGAACCCTCGGCACTTTACTTGGATTTTAGAATTTTGCTGATTCATATTAATACAAAAAGTTTATTAATTACTGTTTGTTTCATATCAGTAACAAGATTTGGTATATTAGAAGTTTGAAGTTTGTTGTGTAAGGAAAATACAAAGGTTTGCTTTGAATTTAAATTTTTAAATTACAGAACTGTTTGTAGACTTAAAATTGCTAAACTGTATGACATGCAAGTCAAATTGAATTTTACACCACCTGCTGTATATTAAATATAGTCTTACATTGACTCTAGGATATGTGTTAAATGATACATCGGATTAATTTACTAGCATTGTTGAGACTTCATCAGAAATAAGTAAAAATAGAAAAGCCGAGTCAAATAAGATATGACAAAATTTGCTATATCAGATCCATAGGGTATTACTCCAAGCTAGTTGTATATTTCAAATGATGTTTTTGTCATCATATTGTAAATGTTGTGTTTCTTGTAATAAAACAAACAGGTATATTTAGATGTATATAAGCTATTAGAAAACCAAAGCATTTTCATGTCCCCTTTTTAGAAGTCGTCCCCGTAGAAATACGTAATATGATATGTTTCACAGGCAGTCTGTAGAATTAATAATTATAATCTCTTTATTTTGTACAGATATATTCATGTGATAAGTAAATTGTGAAACAGTTACACATGTAAAAGAAAGAAGTGCTAATATACAGTTACGTAAAGATATTCATAGCTTTTGAATTCATGATTTCATAAATAATAAGTGGCCTTACCTATTTTATATTAGTGACCAAGATCTGTCACGACATACATGTATATTGGCATCATCCTTTGTTACCAAAAATACTGAAAATTTCATAGAGACATATTCTGCAAAATCTTGACATGCCATATTTGCTGAATACGTGGGTAAGTATATAAGGAAGTAGTATGCACCCAAAACCAACCATAGTGGTATTTTCCTTTGTTCTGGTTGTCAGCATATGGTGTGAAGTTTTGATAAAATATTGACTATTTTCTTTTAAAAGAAACTCTGCTCAGGTTGAATGTTGGATACGTATGTACAGTCTTCTTGGCTATGTTATATACTGTAGCTCTAGTTTTGTATGCATATACTATATGTGCAATTATTAAAATATAAATAGCAAAAATCGTTTTCTGTGTTATCATTTAGTCAAGTGATGTATGAAAAATAGTTCATTGAAAGCTCAAACGAAATGTGCAGTACAGAGCTTTCATTTTATCCCATTTAACAAGGTTTATCTAGAAGCTCTCAATTTCTTTCTTGCAATGGCCTAATCGAGTATGCGTGACGGGGTAATTATTTTTCCATAATTGTTCAAAATAAAACATCTTGCAATGCAAGTTTGAGCCTTTACTCTTGACCAAACCTGGTGAAACATCAGATTGGCTAAAATAGTTTGATAAAGATCGCTTGTGGACATTAGAGTTATGGCCCTTCGTAAATTATACGTTCCATATAGGAAATTATATTACTTTATACTACACACTATGGCGTCGTCGTGAAAGATACCGTTACACATTGAAATTAACATTCCATATAGGAAATTATATTACTTTATACTACACACTATGGCGTCGTCGTGAAAGATGCCGTTATACATTGGTGAAGTTTTTCATGTTCGTCGACGTTCTGCTACATCTTTGCTAATATTGCTATGGTGTTTTCAGAGCTTATTTAACCATCATGGCTTCCGTATGTAGGCAAAAGTACCGTGATAACTTTATCTAGGATTTCGACTGACAAATGGCCTTTTGTAACAAAATATCCTCATTCTGATCAAGTTTCTCGTACAGTTCATGTTATGTCTAAAGGTTTGCACATGTTGTTTTGAAACTTGTATCTGTAGGCAATAGATAACGTCTGAACTGCGTTAGATGATACCTTCAGTTTACTGCACCAATATAACTACTACTTTCTACAATTTATACTCAAACTGCATACTACAAAGTAACTGACAAAACACCAGCGAAAGTCTAATTTATTTTTGGCAAACAACTGGCTTGATACACCGTGACTTGAATAACATGTACTATGAAACGTGATTTCATAGAAGCAATCACTATACTAAATGATTAAAAGTGACATAAATTGAGTACATTGTAATACAAATATCAAGTCTGGTGTAACCGAGCCAGTCTGCTATCGCCTTTCTTGGGGACAAGGCTGTTATTAGACAGCCGAATGCCCAAAGAACCTCCGATATGGCCTCCAGCAATAGATATATCAGAACTTGATTATGTTGTTGACATACCTGCTATCGGATATATGTATACCGTTACAGATGTGAATACCAACATACCTCATTCTAGCATAAAATGTGCTGTTTTTGCCCATTTTGCCGGTGTTTTAACAGGAGAAAAAACGTGTGTTAACGGGGAGATTCTCGCGCTCACGTGCCGTTATAACCCGTTTTTAATTATGCACGTTACAGGGCCAATGTAAATAATGGACGCCGTGTACATTCCTCTTTCAAGCAATTTCGGCCATTATCTGTAGAATCACCATATCACATAATTGTTTATCCTTTCAGTTGTTTTATCCGGATATAATCCTTGAAACTGTAGATTAAATATTTTAACCGCACAAGATTCAACATGGCGGATCAGGTCAAATATTGTAAGGCCCCGGACACGCATAATTAAAACACGTATCCATAACGACACGAGAGTCGGCTTCGTTTGCTTCCACCTATGATACATTTAAAAAACAACTCTAGTGACTAGTCTATTAAAAAAGTTGATTTTTCTGGGGGGTTTTATGCTAGAATAGCGTTTACGCACGTTTATTCGTGTTATAACATCTGCAGAATCCCTCGGGATTTGTTGGTGCCCTCGCCCTAACGGGCTCGGGCACCAACCGTCCCTCGGGATTCTGCAGATGTTATAACACGAAAAAACGTGCGTTAACCCTACATAAACGTTTGTCCCATGCTAAGGAGCTCCAAGACGCGACCTGAAACTAAATAAATTTCGTCCTTGATTCAGATGGAAGGAAACTCGGTTAGAGATGTGGTTTATTTAAATGATGAACGCAATAGTTTATTGTCTATCAGCTTGCGTAATCACAAGTTTATATATGTGGGTTCTACATGAACTATTTGAAATGACCTAAGGAGCTTACAAATCTGTTGTTTTTTTGCATGTGCTCGTTGAAAGAGACTCAGATTTTGAGAATGGTCTGTCTTTGCACATTAATTAAAGTGATACATCAAACAAGTCAATTTATACTTTATCCAATCCATCAATCAATATTTATTCAGGTATAAGATCATCAAAATAAAATCATATAATGTATAACATAAGAATCTAACATAAAATAGTAAGAATAGTAATAAGTGCATATACAATGATGTAATTTTATCTGTAATATTTTTTGATCTTATGACCTTGAATAACGCACAAAAGTTGCATGAAGCACTTATTTCCAGTGCGGTACATTGGTCTTAACATTGTAACAGACTATAGCATAACATTAACAATTGCAATTATTACTATCAATGATACATTATGTAAAAATGAATTGTATTACTAGTATTAATGTTTAACTTTAAGAATTAGGACAAATCTATGATATCTATATATTGAGTAATATACATTTACATGTGTCTTTTTTAAAGTTAAAATCTGTAAGTAGGTTGTCAAACAGTAGTACATAGCCACAGAGGTTGATAAATGTAGAAAACATGCTTAAACGTTTTGTATAATTTATTTGAAAACTTTTTAAAAATCTATTTGGAAACGTTTAAATAATTTGTATGAAAATGGCAGGTAACATCTCAAGCTTAGTTACTTATAAGACGCATCTTCAGCCATCATTGTGCAAGTCCTGAGATCTTTACTGACCAAAAGACCTTGATCGAATTTAATGATAATCATAGAAGTTCAGATGCAACAAATTATGACTTGTTACAATTCACGAGCACTGTATTGTACAATAAGGACATTTTGACTTATGGTTCAATCTATACTAAAGAGGCTTATTTTTTAATGTGTAAAAGACTTAAGTGTTCTTTGGTTAGTGGCATAATACAAATACTCTTAAAAGGTTAATATGAGTTTCATAATTACAAGGAAACTGTCGAACTACTTTCGGTAGCTTCATGTCTCTGTTTAATCAATCTTGATCATTCTTTGCTTTAAAGTGCCATATTTGGAAAACAAATAGCCAAGGAGCTTGATATCTAAGTCAATTATCTATTATACTATTTCGATAGCTGCAATTTACGCTGTTGAAATAATACCATAAGTATGTACTTCTGTTGAGGAAGTGCTAGTAATCTATCGTTTTGTCTTGTGGAAAGAAAATTTATAATAGCAAAGATCTGTTTCAACCTCCTAATATGTATGAAACAGTAGGTAAACATGTACACGCACATATGTCAATTGGCACTTTTGATCCTCTATATTGCGCATGAAACCATTTGTTGTACATGTTGCAGAAGTTAAAAACTAAAATAACAGAGACCTTGGTTTTCACACAGTTGGTTTAAATATCAAATTCTACTTCCACTTTCTTGTTAAGGAATACGTGTAATGCTGTTACTGTTTGTGAATATTTATTTTCCATTTTTTACTATTCGTTTGTGCAGACGACGCTGGTCGGTGACGTCCGGTCTGATCGAAAAATGGGGTCCTAAAGCCATACTAACTTTTAACGTCTTCATTATTCTAGTCTACAACTAAAACAAGAAAATATCATTTTATTTGACGAAGTCAAGTCTATCTTTTATTTAAAGAAGATAGTTTAAGACAAATATTCGAAAAAGTAATCCCAAAACATATAATGTTATTGTACAAATACGTGATTTTGTGTTTAAATCCAAAATACAACAAAGATACTGACAGTTGTTTAAATATTGTACTATAACAAAAAAAAAAACATAGCAAAAACCCACTGAAATTTCGAAAAGGTAAATGAACGCTCAAATGTCTTACCTAAAGCAAGAGGCCACCATTTCCTTAATGTTTATTTCAGTAAGTCCAATCTATGTTTTGACTTTGATGTTTTGACTCGTTTGGCTGCGTAGAGCAGGACCACACTCGAGGCTACGTCTCCAAAGATACGACACCGCAGATCAACCGAATGTTGTAATATTCCGTTTTGTTGTATCATACGTAAAATATTGTATTTACAAAGTAATGGTCGGTGTTATATCATTCTAATGCCAGAGAATTTCGAAAACAATTATATCGGTCACCATTACACACATACATACTAAATTATTTTGAGACAAAGGCTGAACAATAATTGCTTCTGACAATTTAGGGTAAAATGATGCCGCCTACTAAATGTTAGCTATTTTACGCGGATTCTGACAAAACAGTGATACATTAGGTGTGAAAAGTTTTTTTCTTGTACAAGAAAAGATGACCTAGACTTCCCCTCTACTTCAATTCTTTGGGAAAAAAACCTGGATAACTAGTTTACATGATCGGAAGTAGATTTTGATATCATGTAGTTTCCTGGACACGTAGAATGTGTAGTTAGGTTTGTAAGTATTTTTGTGTGACTGTGATGTGGTTACTGATTTGTTTTCACATCGCTGGTGGCAAATGACAGTCTTATCAAGCGACGTGCACTATCCGCTATTCAGCTACAATAGTTTGCTTTTTAAACGAATCCCTTTTAAGTATAAATGATACTATCCAAATTGACTGATGGTTAAATAGATCCAGTGTTTTACATAATAATAGATTTTTTTTCTTCTTCTCAATGTTTGTAGAGCAACCAGTTTATTACAACCGCATCCTGGATTCGGCCAAGAGGAGGTTTATGTTATATTGCCTCACATATAACATTTGCTAAATGTACTGCAATATGCATACATATTTCAGTTATTCTCACTTTTACAATACAACTGTTGCGAATAAGCTTTATTTACATCATCATAGTAGTTACAAAAGAAAATGTATAAAACTTTTTATATGACCTCCTGGATATTTAAGAATTTAATGTAAAACAATTCTAAACATTTTCTTCAACATGCACGATAGTAAGAAACATATACTAATGTTTTAGTTGATAGAATACATATTTTGTTTTTGGCCTGGGGACTGAAAGTCGACTAGGCCTAAGTAAGCATACCACATTTCAAACACTGCAGACAATTTAACTGTGCTATGTGCGAATAACAACTGTAAACATGCGCTTTGGGAAAGTAGTGCAAGACAGACCAGATCAATCTTTTGTTTGAATGTCGCATACGATAAGAACATATTACAAATAAAAACAGTACATACAACTTCAAACGATTGCAGAAAGGTCTATAGCTTACGGGCTGCATTACACAATTAATTCTGTTTTAGAAATTACTGCGCTGTTAGCTGATTACGGAAGATAACCATATGCATATCACGGAAAAGTAAGGATATTTACGGAAAGTTACGGAAACGTACGGAATTCGATATAAGAGTTTGTAGTTTGATTTTCAAATTTCTGATGTTATTTCATTGACAACTTTCTTATTTACGAACGATTACATATATATTTACCTAAAAATAAATTTCTTTAAAAAAAAGATACAATTTACGTACATTCCCGAGAAGGAACTCACGTGATCAAAATCACCCGCCATTTATCGAAGACGCTGCATGTTAAGGCCCAGTGAACGGTTTCACCGATTACAACTACAAAGTAACCAAGAATCATTTTTGGGTTTCCCTGTTATACACATTGTACAGTACTGTATTTATATTTCATTGTTGGTATTGCTTTGTTTATTTCTGTTTCAAGGTCTTGTCCTTGGTACACAATAATTTTCGATCCACATCATCAGATATCGCTTGAAGTTGAACAAAGCGCAGATTGAATTATTTTTATTTTCATCTCAAACAATTGATTAATTTTTAGTGATTATTTTTCATTTAACGTACGTTTTATAATAAAAACAAACTTCCCTGCCACCCATATATTTGTGAATCATTAATTCTGTGTCATATACTAAATTTCGCCCTATGCACATTTCGACCCGCGCTTTAGGTAAGGTTCAGTGTAAATCATGAAGGTCAAAAATTGTTTTTAGGAGAGTTAATCTATAGCTCCCAGGCCTTCAGCGCTCGCAGCGCTTTGATTTTGTTAGAGCTACCCGACTGGCTGTATCATTGAGGTATGTACCCATCATGGCCGGTAAATAAATAACATCAAGTAAATCATTTTACTGTTATTCAAATGAAGCACAAGGAAGATGTAATATGCTGAAGCTATCTTAAATCCTGTTTCACTCTTTCCATATACATAGCTATGTAATCCATAATATTTCAAATGTCATTGTGAGGTTTATAACAATTATAGATAAAGCCATTGTTCTGAGGAAAAACAGATTCTTACATAGCATAAAGATAAATTAAACATTTATGTAAATAAGATATATATATATAAATATTTATAATGATAGTTGATGATACTGTATGATATTTTTTTCGAGTAAATTCAAGGGCAGTGATCAAAATAAAGTATTTGTATATTATATGAGGATGTTTTGTCTCCCCTGTACTAAAAGCATTTTGCCACTTTGATAGTTAAGAATTACACATCTTGATAGTTCAGAACAGGCACATACAACCATGGGCTCAGCATAATTATGGGCTCATCAATGTTCCATTTAGTTGGTAAATTTCAGAACACACATGAATTAAAGAGGACAATATGTTTTAAACTCTTAGCAAGGTTATGTTTTATCCATAACTATTCTAAGAATCGCGCTTTTCTTAAAACAAGCTGAAGCTCTATCAACTTTCATACTATGTAGTAACATGATATTCTAGGAAAGTTTGTGCTTTACTTCACCAATGCTAGTTTATAATGCAATCTTGAAAGTGTTGGCCGAAGAGAAACATTTCAATTTCAATAATTTTGAAATTCTGAATTACAATTCACTAGATTAATTGAAAAACAGTTATAATTATTATTCCCTGAGGAATATTGAAAGTATTTACACTAGATTCTATATTGGACTATCTCAAGACTTTTACCATCAGATGTGTTGTTATATGAGACATCATTTCCGTTGACATATGTATTTGTAAAAAATACTCTGAACACAATCTTTTATAGTGAAACATTTTATCTAAATTTATAAATATGCAGGACATAAGGTTGATCTTCATTGTTATTGCATTAAAGCAATTGGTTGCTTTCCTCGCGTTGTGGAAGCGTACGTGATTCCAGATATTCCGGACGTAGTGAAGATACAGATATTACGTGAGAAGTACCTTGCAAAAGAAGAAGAAACACAGAGAGGGAATGTCTAACACTGCATAATTGTTTTCAATGTTTTCAAGTTGGAGATCAATTATGAAAGATACAATATAATTATACATATTACAATTGTTTTAAACGTGCAACAGTCATTATGTCTGAGTGTGCATGAACAGTCAGAAATGATCTGAGGAGCTAAACATAATGTTGTTTTTGTTGCAATATGGCTTTGAGACACTACATAGTATCTCTTGTTTATTCGGTATATGAATATTAATTAATGTAAAGTATTCAGAAAACGAGTTCTTTTTGAAACAAGAGTTTGGTGATTTTTTTTATCAGTATGTGCTCATGTGCTGCTGGCTATCCAGTAACATAACTTATATTTCATATTGAGTTATCTTCATTTAAAGCATTTAAAGTGATCCTTTGTTGTCAAATGGTATTACATACATCAAGAGACGATAATAATTAATATTCTGGAAACTTCTGTATCTTTGATTTAATCTACAAGAAAACCTTTACATTTAAACGAAATGAACTTTTTGGGCAATTTTTGTACCTCCGGTAAACTATCTATTAAATCTTTATGAAACGCACATACTTTATCATTAACATCAAATCATGTGCAGACGCACGCACTCAGATATGAATGGTCGGTTTCAATTTTGAAAACACGTAATTAATAAAGAAGTATCCGTGTTTTGTCAATTCGTTGAAAATACAGTGTTCAAATAATCGCAACAAGGGGACATTACTTTTCAGTTTCCACCACTTTCGAAGTCATTCAAATCTGTGTAAATATCTGGATATATATATTGAGTTTTGAAAAACAAAACTTGTTTAAATGTAGTTAATCAACAGTAATATAGAGATGTATTATACATTTTATAGATAAAAATTAATGACGAGCATTGTCCCCTTAATGCAACACTGTTGTTAGTGTTGTTGTTTCCATTGTAACAGTGTTTACAGACCGCGAATAAATGTTGCCAAATCCAGGATATGACAGACTGAAAAAGGCAGATCAACTATTCTATGCATATTGGTTAACAGTCGCCATAGTTATTTATCTAGATTATTTGGTTTTGTATTATTTGGATGTTTCTTGATCGTGACTCGATATAAAATTAAAGTTCTTCAAACTCTCTGAAAGTAACATATTTAGGACTGAATAGTCAAATAAAAAGGTTCCAGTATAAATGCTTGTAAACTATATCTGTATATTTAAGATTGTACGCTACCAAACTATAAATAGTTTTTGAAATCTCAATATAACCATATAGCGTAGCGGTGCCGTTAAACCAAACCCACTAACATGTTCGATGGATTTTTTCCTAAATTGCTATTTAGATTGTTGCTAACGTTCTTGATTTAGCCGTAACTTTTACATTTTATGTTTTGGTGTATCATTTTTGAAAAAAATTCATTCTTTTCACCGTGAAACTGTGAACGAGCAGCTTCAAGAGATATTGTTATACATTCAAGTGCCATGTAGATGTATGTCTTTTACCTTTCGAGTTTGCTTTTCATATAAACTTTTGGTCTGTGTATAGAAACGTACGGATAAGTATAAAGGAGTTTTGGTTTGATGCGCTCGTTATACATGTAATATCTCATATTTTAGTTATAAAAGGATTTCAGAAATAATAGCGATATTATAGATACTATTTGAGTATGCACATAGTCAATATATCAAAGACGTTGTTAAATCAGAACTATTGTTTACAGCTTTGTTTTACTCAACTTCCGTCCAGCAGGACTAAATAATCTGTCAATGTTTCTTATGTTCTTTAGGTGACTAATTCCGAGGGATTGACGTAATTCTTTTGTAATGACATCAATAAACTATACAGGAAAAAACTTTTCGTGAAAATGTTGTAATCATATGTTATCATTGTAAAACTTTGGTCGATTTTGGTTTTAGAACAAATTCAGATATTCAATACATGAAGTAATATACTGGCTATATTTTGACATTCAAAGCTTTTTTTCACAAATGCATGTTGTTGTTCTAATGGATTTCATTTTCAGCCTGTGAGTAAAAAGTGCACATGTTCAAGGCAGATCTTTCCTGAATATTATTTCAAAAATATTATACATAAAGACATTTTGTCCAAGGATATTTATGTCAATTATAATGAAAATTACTGTAAGCTTTTTAAATGGTGAGTAGACAGGAAAAGTTAAAAAACCCACTACATTTCGTTTTGTAATTTGCTCCATGAAGTTTCTTAGCTCGACTGTTCGAGGAATATGTAGTGCTTTTGTACTCGCCCCGGTCTTTGGCATTATCACAGGTTTTTGTTCGTTTTGCCTTTTCTGTCAAAACCTTTGTTCAATTGGCAAGCACTGAGAATAGTCGAGCACACTGTGTTACAGAAAACTCATTTTTACTTTTATCATCTGCAATGTTGTTTTAAGAAAATAAGCAAGCGATAAGAAGTACAAATAGTTTTGAACTTTAGGAAGTTATAAACTTTTCTGGATATTCACTATCTTTAAATACATGTATTTATTTCTGTATAGTTTACTTTATCATATATCACTTTATCGAGAGGTTGATCCTTTAATTACTCCATACTTGTGTTATATTGTTTCCTTGTTCAAATATGTAAAGAATCTTTAATCCACTTTCTTTCAATAAAGATTCAAGTATATGATTATAATTTCTTGTTGGCTTTAAAGGAATTATGTGCTTGTAGTGGTTGATTTTATCTGTAGATTCATATCTAGATACTTAATCTTTAGTTTTGTTACGTTGTATATTCCATACATTGTTTGAGATACTATTTCTTATGAAACTATATGAAGATAAACGTTTTTATGTTGCATAGTTGCCTTTTTGTTTTACATAGATACACTACAACAAATCGTTTGGCTTTTTGACATTCGGCCTTTTTTCTTTTTTAGTATGCCATATTTTTACATTTTGTTTTTGTTTTACTTAGAAACAGGCTTTTGATTAATAAATCAAGATTATATAGATCTATGCAAAAATAATTTTGAGTTTAAAAACTATCTTGGTTTCATAAAGGGTTAGAGATTTACGATTGCCTTAACGACATTTAGCAAACTTGTGTAGAACTTAAACATGTTATGTGAATTTAGTCTCTTGAACGACTCGCAATATATATTGTATTTTATGCTTTTTGAAAATCAATGTTTTCTATGGTTGAAATTGTTATTTGCTATAGGCATTAAGTCCTGCAAAAAGTTTTGTCACATTTATTTACCAAGAGAATCATCAGTACTAAAACTATGCTGCACGCCATTTTTTTTAAAAACTTTAGCGGGCCAGTCGTTCAAGTGCCTTGTTCATCTGGTCATACAGTCACCGGACGCTTCTATAAGATTTCTGTGTTAATTTTTTTTAAAAAGTTTTCTAAGCAAACGATCGTCAGGTACCATTGGTCAGGTACCAATCTGATTCATGACAACGACTCCTCCCAAAGATGCGAGGTTGTTAAAGATTGCTTGTGCATTTAGTAAACCTGAGTCCATGCGAAGTATTTTTATTTCCAAGATTAAGAAATTGCTTTCTGTGAAGAAATATAAGTACAGAAATTCTCTTGGCAGCGCTATATACCAGTGTTTCCAACAGATACCAAAAGAAGATTCACTACTGGGTAAACTGTTACGAAAGTTTGTTTCGGTAAAGGGGGGATACATTGAAGGTTTGCAAAATATATTTGTTAAAACGCTGCCCTTTAGAAATTAAATCCCAATGACAAAACCTTTTGCAGGACCATCGTATGTTCAATGCAATTCACTATTTGAATTGAATTGAGTTTGATATAGTGTACCACTAATGGTTCTTCGAACAAATACATAGACATTCCCCAGTGGTGTGGTTCAGACCAGATTTAACATGTTAACTTGTTTGAGAGAAAGCAGGCAAATGACATTATAAATCCTATATACACGTACCAAGTTTAATTTATGTATGTACTATTTAGTAGTGTACAAAATAATAATTACATCTTATATAAGTAGATACTTATAAAAATTGTCTAGACACCTATGATTTTACAAAATATCATATTTCATGAGTATTAGTTTTTTCCCCGTTCAATATATTTCCATTCAACTGTCTATTAAAGGTCAATGAATAAAAGTAACAAAAAACACTCTGTGAAATTTTTTTACAGTCAAAATATAAAAACAGAATTATGGACTTGCTGATGCCTAGGTCAGTATTACTTCCAGATGGTGAATATCACAACATACCCAATGCCTAGCATGTCCTAAATTGTATATTATTGTTTTTCTGTAGAGGTGATATTGGGCTAGATTTACTGCTCTATAATGTTTTTGTTTGACAGTTTGGTGTGCAATATGACTGCCTTTACTTGAACACCTTTAATAATAAAGTAAAAGAGGTTTTCGTTTATTGCATTTGCTTTTCCTTTTTTGTTGTTGGATTTTACTGTTGTTCATATTTTGTTTAATTTCTGATTGAAAAATCATAACATTGATAGTCTGTGTATGCACTGTAAATTGTTTGGTTACTATTCTTCACGTTTTCCCAAACTTACCTAAATCCTTATTAGTAATGGAAATATTACCTTTTTAAGTTAGTATCTAAAGGGTTCCTGCTGATATCCGATATAAACGTCCTCACTGAACACATATCTTTCTGTCATATTAATTTGCTTCCAGGATAAAATATGATATTCATGTATTTGGAGATGTCAAATATGAAGAATCCCCATTAACTGACAAGTTGGTCAATACTTATTTAAGAATTTAACGCAGTATACTTCTTGCAGTATACTTCTTCTGATTATACTGAATTAAGTTCCTTAATTTGTTTTAGACAGACGGCCAAGCAGCGATCGCTTCACTGCTTTCGTTGTCACTTATCATAATATATGTGTTTTGCAATGTACATGCATATTCTTCAGAAGAATATTATATGCCGTGCATGTTTACTTGATGGTTCATTCATATACTTTGCAAATTGTACTTGTGTTTATTATGCGTTGAGCTTTGTGTATTGGCGCGCATGCCTTTGTGGTATTGAAGCCATAGTTAGAAAATTAATGAAGCTCCAAGTTTTCCCCTCACTTGTCTTGGTTGTTTGTTTAATGTATGTTTCATAATACTAATATTGATATCGGTAACAAGAATGTTTATTATAACTTTTCGAAATTTAATTCAGACCAGCCAACATCAAATTTATACGTAGCTCAATGCAAAATACAACCGTTGACTTTTTTCCTTTCTACTTTCCATGTCTCACTTAGCAATGTTGTCTATCTGTATTGGAATGATTTTTGTTTGAATTCATAACATGAAGGCTGTGCGCATTTGAAATTTGTTTGTGCTTTGAAAACAAAGTAAATCAAAAGTTATATCCGTTGCTATGTCTTATTTAGAATCGTTTTCTATTCCTGGATACTTGTTGTTACGTCCGAGGCTTTCTTTAAATTTAAAACGTAATGTTTTCCGTTTGATAATATGTAAGATAAATTAGTACAAAAGTGTATTCAGTTTTATTTTATACTAAAAGGTAAATGTTTGTTTAATGTCAAACAGTTCCTACAATTCTTTGCCTCGTATGTTATCATTTTTTTGTATTTCTATTTTCATTTTTGTCATGTATGACGTAGTTGCTTTCTCAGCGTTCAGCACTTACCTTAGGAAACTCTGCTTGATACATTAATCTGTCACTGCATTATTAACTACTATGTACACCTAACTGTCTCGACAATGCTCAGATTCACACTACTTTTGCATCATGAAATGCAATGATGGTGTTTAAGGATTCTTTTATTTATTTTACCTTTTTATTTAGCTTTTCAATTTACCTTTATGAGGAGTAAACGTAGTATTTCCACAGGCTATTTTGACACATTTTAAACTACCATTCATTGCACATAAGCGTGTAGTACGAAATAAAGTCAGATATTCCATAGTGGTTACAATGGTGAAAGGCAAACCGCAGACCAAAAACCCTATTTTTCTGATTGTAGAATTCTAATACTAAAACTATATAGACGTTGTTATCTCTGTTTCATTTTCTAATTTTACTATATACTTGTATATGTGTTGTTATCACCTTCATGTTATCTCCGACTATATGAAGACGTCTGATACTGCAAGTAATAGGCAACTAAAGGTGAACAAGACGCCTTATTCTGTTTATCAAAAAGCCGATACTCAACATGTATATTTGCCTTTCTCTTACTTTTTCTGGACGACCGTGTTTTTTTGTTCAGATTGACAGAAAGCTAAGTAGACAAAGGCCATCTCGATTGGCATTTACTATCATATGCAAGAGCCATGTCTACATTGAAGGATGATGCCACGCTGAATATTCTATGCTCCTTTCTTTACCGCGGAGGAAAAATTACCCAAGAGATTAGATAAACTACATTTGTGTAGTTGTTTAATTAATCAAGTTTTATGTTTGGCTATAGTGAACTTTGATTTCTCCACTCAGATTATGATATTGTGTTATACATGTAGTACACGGTTCCCTGTTTTTCTACTGGTTATTAGACGCTTATATAAGGCACAGTGTATTCGACAATTTCCTGTTTGTTCTGCTCCTGAAATGCTTGTGTCGGGTCTTTGCTGTTTTGGTTGTTTTAATTCCTGGTAATTATTTTTCTAGCACACTCTTTTAGATAATGCGTAACTATAAGTCTTGAATTTTAACCAAGCCCTGTAGAAATAAGTGAAGAACGTTGAAGAACCTCTCCGGGGCATTTACGTTTGGAATAGACCTTAGGGGTGCGATAAGACTTACAGTTATACATGTATCAAACAGATCTTGCTATTTTTCTAGATAGACTGTAACTGGAGATGATATTGTTTGTCTTTTTATTAATGTAGTTTTTTAAAGAAAAAAAAAGACATTGGCTTGTGAAGAAGTTGGGTGATAAATTGTCAAAACTTGGCTTATCTTCAAAATCGACCAATCATTAAGGGTTATAATTGCTACAGGAAGTGGAGCGGCATGCCGGGAAGGAATGTATCACTCCGCGCGCGCGAGACTTGTCATTCAATTATTTGTGATATATCACTGGTAAATAGTTCCCCCTATCAGACGCTGTTGATGTTTTCATAGTAAACTAGTTTATTTATCATTCCATGGCCTGTCGATTTTTTCTTGACAGGATAGATGCGTTTTTGCACAAACTGCAATGCATTCTGGGATTTTTGTATTGCGTGGCGGCCTATTACCCGTCTGTGAATCAATCTAGTTCTATTTAACTCTTTCACTAAATGAAAAACTTTTCACGTCTTAATAGGACCCGCATTGTCTCGGAAAGGTATCATCAATATTGGCATCTGCAAAATGAGCCGTGAAAATAGAAGTTTTAAGGTTAAAAGCGAATCGATCTAATGGCTTTTTTTTGGCCCACAATTTTTACAAAACTAATAAATTTGGCTAACGAGCCGACGAAGGTGACAACTTTTTTACTCAAGGTAGTTATCTTGCTAGAATTACATGCACAAGTACACAGAACAGATGAATAAAAACTTTCGTAAACGTTTTCCTGAGAACTGCGGTAGTTCAACAGGAAATTTAAAAGAAATGCGTATCTAACAGCAGTTGTAATAATGTTGCCTTTTATTACACCATATATATATTAAGTAATGCTCAAAGAACAAGACTGACAGTGTACAATTCTGCCTAAATTGGAAATACTGTGCATCTGAACTCGGAACCGAGGTTTATCAAATAAGACATAATGCATAGCCTTGCAAAATATTTTCATTTGACCTATTGTTATAAACGTTATAGTGAGCTAGATCTGAACAGTCATTCCGCACAATATGACGTCATAATGGTCTTTTACCGATCGGCGCTTGGAAATATAAGACGTGTTACTTTATTTAAATGACAAACATACCGAACGTTGTTAGAAAATTATATTTATTTTTGCTCAAACATTGGTTCTTTTACACATCTATCAGTAAAACACATAAAAACTGCATAAAAACTGACTGACACAGGTGATGCACAAAACAAGTGCTATTTCTGCCATCACTTTTTTGCTCGGGAGTTCATGCTTTAACAATAAATATATAACAAGCAATTACCTTTACACAAAATGAACGATTTTCATTACCTGCACGTTCGCTGTACTTGATGTAGAAAATGTACAAGTTTACTCATTGAAAACTTTAAAAATGAAAGATCGGAAATAATATTGATAGCAATCATGGCACGAGAAAATGCGCAGTCACTAATTTCAACGGTAGAAAAGCTCTACCACGCTCTGAACTCTGCAGTTTACATCCGATCTTGGCATCGCTCTTTGATCGTTAACATTCAAAATATCTGATAATTAGACTGCGGGAATTGACACCTTCAGTGTGTAAGACAAATGGACATCTGTCAAAAGTATTAAGTGGTGAGCCCATTAACTAAATTCTAGCACAAATTTGAATGTTATTCCTACATTTATCATTGGGACTAGGGTTACAGTATTCTAGTTAAACGATGAAAGAAGACCCATTATTTTGCTATGGCAGTACCTTAATGTCTATTGCAAACGTGGATATTTGGACCACAATTTAGGCACATTGGTCGGAGTTTTCAGATATTCTTATCACCTTGTAGCCTTTGAGGTTACTATCAAATTAAGCTGTATCAATGTAAATAAATAAGACCTGCCGATCACCTTTCGACAGGAGTTATTATTTCTATAAGCAGGTTAATAGTGAGATTTGTAATGAGCCTCGGTACAATGATCACTTATACATTTCAGTGCAGAATCTGGGTGAATTGTGAGCATACAAATTAACACACTAGCGCTTTTGATTAACATACACAAATGTTGTACATAGCACTTTATATAATTTATAATTATTATCATTTGAGTAAAAATATAAAATGGACCGTATTTTAAAATATCGGATTACAAAACAAAAAAGTACATGTACTCGTGTATGACATTTTTGAAATGGTGGCTTTGTGTTAACAAGGGCCATTTTAAGCATTCATTGTCTTCTTTTCTTTTGATGACACATTTCTGTGAACAAGTTTAGATTCGGCAAACGGTACAGACAAATAGTAACATCGTTTCTGTGAATTCGTTTGACATATTATCAGAAAACATTGGGCTGACAGTTTGTACATTTGTTGAAAATGTTTATTCTGGCATTTCTAACAGAATCAGTGACATTTTAACTTAAAATGCTTTCCGTTTCTGACCTGTTAAACAGCGAATTATGTTGCCAAGACGCATTTAAAAAACGTTAAATAAAACTTACTTTCAAGTTTCACCAAAACATATAAAGGAGGTAATAAATATTATTGCCATCATGCAACATCTAAAAACTCATTTAGCGTCAGAAATCATTTCCACACAATTCCATATGCATCGATGCGCGGACAATTTGCGGCATACCTTTGTCCTCATCACCGCGATAACAACAGAATGGCGCCGAGTGTCGTGGTCGCGCGCATTCTCCGTTGAAGATGGCCGCCATAGACACTAACTGCTAGAATAAAGGTGATAATAATCATTATCTGCGCTCGATCTGACGTTGGTTTCTGAACAAATTACCAGAAAGAAGCTCATTCTTATCTATTTACATGATAAACGAGTCTTTTTCTACTTATCTGCCATCGCTTTCTCCCATTTATCGCAGTAACTGCGAGTATTATTCATGTTTTTTGCGGCATAAAGTACAAAAGTGCCACCAACACATCAACTAACTATTCACCGAACATAACGAGCTCAAGTGTAAGCCGATAGTCTGTTCCATTAAATTCAAAATTCAAATAAAACTGAACTTTTCTTTTACCAATTTTAATTAGCTCTAAAACAGTTCCACTTTAACGACAGTTGAAAAAGATTTTAAAGGAACAGTTACTCATTGAGTTATATTGTCAAATAAAAAACAACAGAAATATATGAGTTATCTATAGGGCATGCAGACAAGGTTGAATACGAGAAAACAAGAGATCGGTGAAAACACAGCCGAATTTAATTTCAAAATACCTGGATACCTTTTCTTTCGTTTAACATTTTCTTCGCTTCCTTGGTCAGAACGAGAGCAATGGCATTCGCGTTATTGATAAGCAGAGAGAATATGTCTCAGTTGGCGACCCAAGAATTTAATTTTGTAACTAAAGACAACCTACATTACTAATGGAATTTCTGTAACTATTGAAATCTAAAAACATAATGTCATTTACACAATGTATCTTAAACTAGTGCTTTTAAAGTTCAAATATATACATTCTATTTTGATAATTTTACAGACATTTTCCTGTAACTCTGATTTAAGAGTAATAAATCCTTATACGGACATTATTAAATTCATTTTAAGCATTGTTTATTTGAAAGAATCTTGGAGACTGCCATCTAAATGTCAAAAAAAAATATATTGTCTTTGTTTCATGTCTGCTGCAATAGGTTTTATCTTGTAGTTGAAGAACGGCGGTGGCTCACCTGTATTAAACCAGTCACGTGCCTCTCGCGCTTTCGCTGTAATAGTAAGTTGTAATACGTTAGTGAAGCTTTGTAGTCTTAGCAGATTTACCACAGGTGTCAGTAAGTTGAAGTAACTTAAAACTCTTTCTGACACAGAATCTGAAAAAAATAAAACAAATACAGTAAACTCCGTATATTACGACTCCGGATATAGCGAAATTCCGGATATAAGGAACAATTTTTCTCTGCCCGAGCTTTTTTCTTTCTTTATTTTGTATAACATGATAGTATGGATATAACTAACTTCGGATATAAGGAACACATTTAAATGGTTACAATGAGTTCGTTATAAATGGAGTTAACAGTTACTGTAAAGAAATTATTATTTTTAAGAAAATAAAGCGTGTCCTTTTTGTGCCTGTTTGCTTTATTCAAAGGTTTTGAAAGAGAGATATCAAAAGTAAATTACAATGCAAAGAGAACATTTGCACTGCACAACACATACTTGACAGAATCCCAAATGGTGTATTCTTAACAAACATGGATACTAAATTTCAACAAGCACCTAGACGAAGCAACACAATTAAAACGGTATACATGCTATTTTAGGTGACATTTTAACCGACTGACAATGCATATCCTTTCAAGATAAAATAGCTGTTTTAAAATAACCTTTTCGGACCACTAAAATGATTTTATAACTGAATTGGTCTTATTATCAAGACCATTTTACTATGAAATTACATTAAACATTTTGTTCTGAAACATTTGGTCTTAATATCGAGTGTTGTCTTAATATTGAATGGTCTTAATAGTGAAACTTTACTGTGTATGTACTCGATTATGCATTATTCTTTGGATATTTAGATATTCAAACACGGATCTGTACTGTTAAACTATGATCTAGAATAAGAAAAAAGAAAAAGAAAAAAAGTGGCGTGCCATAGTTGTATGGCAGTATCTTTACATCTGGTTTGGTCAGTCGTTCAGTGGAATAAACGAAACGTAACGTTGTTAATGTCTCGAATACCTCCCAATTAGATCTTTCATAAACTCAAATTAGTTTCTGACATTTCCGTGAACAAGCATTTTGGCATATCAGCTGTGCGTAAAATCAATCATTGGTAATAAAATATGCAGCGATCCCCTAGGAGATACTAACCAAGGCGGTAAAATACATTGCTTGCGCTAATTAACTTTCATTTCAGTTTAGAAATTACAACTATTTAACAGTGGAAACCTTTAAATTCCTAACTATGCTCAGTTCCAATCAATGTTAATGTCCGGATGTTTACGCGGAGCTATATATCGTGCACCATGTTATGTCATGAAACCCATGTTGTTTGAGTGAAATGCTTGCAAAATACAGGTCACTCTTCTAATCTAAAATGAGTTCAAAAATATTCTGCACCAAAACTAATTTGACGTGTCAAAACTAACAGAGCTAGTAGTCATATATCTCTTAGTTTGATAAAAATATAATGTTAACGCATAAGATCTTAACTCATTTCAAAAGAGACATTTTTATATATCCCTTGACACCGGCATATGTTTTTCTACTATATCTTCGACAATGACTTGATTGTTTTTGTAAACACCCTACATCACGTTTTGGCTACTTTCGGTTTACTGCGATATGGTATAGGCGAAAAACAAATAGATTCAGCTGTAACATGAAAGTAAATTCCTTTAGGCCCATCTAGACCAGTCGACACAAGGTCACCTGACTTGTAACTTGCGAATGGACTAATTTTTTAAAATTTTTTTTCGACATTGGCTAACGATAAAATTCAATGGTTCTCATAACATGGATATACCTAGGTTTGAGTACGAACCATGTTTGCTTTGTTTGTGAAAATTATTTGCACGCGTAAAACATTATCCCAAGGGCCTGTAGAAGTGGTAAAATGAAAATTTTCAAAGTGGAAAATTGTGTCCAGGTCATTTTCAAGTTCTTTCCTAAAAGTGTTAGATTTGCCTCGGACGTCTGAGTTATCAACAGTCAGGAGTGTATAAGGATAGCCTTTAAATGAATTCAGAAAAGCGTGATACGGTCTTTGTCATTTCTATGCAAGGCAAAGGGTGTTAACCCGGTATAGGTTTTCTAAAGTACAGGTGTATGTAAATGATTATTCCGTGGTTATTCTACGTTATATCTTTCCGATAGTTTAATTAATTTCGCTCCCTACAGAGATTAGTATACCCATATATCGATATGCAAAAAAGTAAATGCATCATATTCAATTAAAACTAATTTTAGGGATTAGACCAGTCGACACAATTTGTTGAACTTTGTATTTTAGAAAATATCTATAAATATGTAAAAAAATGTATCGTTTTCGACATTGGCACGATAAAATATATCATGGACTTAAACAGGGAAAATTTACATGTAAATTTTGTCACATGTGAAATTAAAGTCATGGAACATCATGGATTAATTTACAATAATGTGCATCACATGCTCCATCAAAAAATATTTCTCCTGTAAAATAACCATATCTACGGAACTAAATTTGTCAAGATCTATGATGTTGCTTTCTAGCAACGTCTATTGTTGTTGAAGTTATTTGAAAGACTCGGTATATAACGAACTATTTCGGGTTATTCGCTTTATTCTGATTCTTAGTAGTGTCTAAGAGATATATACCCAATAGATTTTCATATAAAATAAATTGCAACGGAATTAAATATCGGGTCCAAAAAATGTATACGTAGAACTTATCTAGACCGTAAATCCTATAGCTTTTCTATTTAATAAACAAGGCTCTAATTAATTCGAGGACCAGAAAATCAGTTACTTCTATCATAGGCTTTACACATATCAATATAGATCATTTTAATTTTTCATAATGAAGGTTTAAAGTCGAATTCAGAGAATTTTTACTTAAATCACATCTGTTATGACTCCATATAGCAATTTCAATTTTGTAAAGAATAACTAATTCCCTAGGGTGGAACTAATGTTTTTTCATCAGTTATCTACATTTTATTTATATTCTGACGTCATCATTTTTTCAAATGTGTTTTTCCCCTTTATGTATGCATTATTTCATTATACATTGTATGTTTATTGTATTGACATAGGCAAGATATTTGCCGATTTGCAAGTAAAGAATGATGAATGACTGAATGTAAAACACATGTAATATTTTGATATCTGATATAAACTTATAATAAATGCTCTCCCAGCATGCTCGCCATTTTTCATATTTGAAATTAATACTAGATTTCATATGCAAGATATATGCCAAAAGATTTGCAAGTAACTCCTGTTATGACGAACTAATTGGGATTGTAAAATACATGCCTTTTATCCTTTGTAATATCCATCCTATAATGTTATACAATATAAAGAAAAAACTCTAGCAGGCAGCTTGTCATTTTTCGGATTTTGAAAATAATAGCAGCAGCGGTAAAAAGGAGTTACTGTATATGATAATTTAAAGCCGAATGTGGGTCAGGTTATGCGTCAGCTTGCTGCTCAGAAATGAGATCAGACTGGTTCTCTGAAATTATTTTCGGTGATTATAGTAATGTACTTAATACCTTATATTTGGTATTCGGCATGGTTTTTCTCAATTCCACTTGGTCCAAACATTAGGATATATTCTTATCGTTACAGTCAGTCAGTTAAAACCATATTTGCATGTGAAAATGTATCCAAACATACTAAGCAGGTAGTGCCGTGTTAGGAAATCGTCACTTCAGGGAATTTTCTTTCAAAGAAGTTAGTTTGTCCTAATGAAAACTTAAAGCTATCAACTTATTTACTTTATTTGAGAATCTGAAACGGCGTTGAAACAATTATAACAGTAGATCTACGCTTTCTTTTCTTTTGTGGAAACGCCAATGAAGTTAGATTTAGAAGACATTTTTACCATCATGTCCTGGTAATTTAATTTGTTTGATGGAAATACAACTGACTAAGATGGTTAGATTATAACAAAAGACGTCTTTGCAGACAAATGGCAAAATATACAAGGAAATGTAAGAAACATGGTAACACATGTCGACATCGAAACCAAGACGTCTTTGTTTCGCACCATCATCAGTCGTTGCCAACGTACCAAATCATTAGGGATCAATGTCTGTCGTCCAAAAAAAGGGTCTCGAGAGCAACTCGATAAGCTTCCAGTTTTCTTCCGAATCGACGCAAATCAAGTTGACATAACCTGGACACGAGGAGCAATGAAAGTAACTTTTATTTTCTTAAACCAATAAAATAAATATTCGGGATACCGGGTAGTAACCGACGAACAGAACTAAATACAAACTGGAACCCTGATATGCACGAGTAAACGAAACCAGAAAAAAATTACTTTTAATTCCCTCATTCAATGTTATGGCGGGCAGCCTAGGTTTAAAACATAACTAAGTGTCAATAGTTAAGTAAATAAATCAAAATTGTTAAAACAAGTAAAGAATAAAAGGTTTAAAAACAACAGTTACTGCTATATGATTTATAACTGAGCTGGGCCACTGCCTATTTGAATGATTCAAGATCAGGCACGGTTGCAGTATGCGGGTTAACATAATCCAGAGGACTGTGAGTACTTAAAGAAGTCCGAGTTGACATGTGTTGGCGGAAACTAAGAGGATGCATATGCCTTGCTGGGACTACTAGATAACTGGGTAGGGAGACTGCTGCAAGATTGTAGTATAGTTTGCTGCACATATCCAGTTAAGACAAAACGCATGATATATTCTAAAGGGTGTTCCAGTCAAGAGTGTTCTACAGGTTTGTCACACTAGAATCTCTTGAGTAATCATCTTTAACCCATCTGATTATGTGTCGCCGGACCATTTCAAGCTTATGTATATTGACCTGAGTGTATGGCGACCATACAGATGATGCGTACTCTAATCGTGATCTGACTAAAGTTTTTGAGAAAGTAATTTTATTTGTTCATGTTTTGTTTTGATGTTACGTTTGAGGCAGCCTGTTGTTCTGTTTGTGGTACTTGTTATTCTGGAGATGTGTGTATTCCAGCTTTGGATTTAACTCATGAAAGAGTAAACGGGAATAGTACATGATGTTCCTTTTAACATTGTATACGTGAAACGTTATCAGAAAATGAAACAAAAATAGACATTGCGAATGAAATGCTAATACCTTACTAACAAGGATAATCTTTCAAAAGAGAATTGGGTCATACGTATGCACGTTTCCAACTTTAAACACTATATAAAATCTATTTTATTGGTTATTTCATAATTTTAATAATCAAAGAATGCAGTTCTTAACATGGATCTAGTTAAGTTTTCAAATGCAGATGTTTCATACACACACAATAAAAAGTCATGTGAGGCCCACTTAGTAAAAGGAAAACTCTTAATTTTATGTCTCATTGAAACTGTGATAAAGTACGTCATATTATTTGATATAAGGGGCCTGACTGGTTCCCTTTCTCCGCTTTTTTAATCCAAGAATGAACCGAAACAAGACATAAAAATCTCCTAGAAACAGTTAAGAATTACGGCGCCCTTTGCACGTGTAATAGCATACTCACTACGATCTACTCCGTGTCGCAGTCATAACTTCCCATACTTCACATTTATTCCTGCAGAGTTCGGGGATTGGCTTGACAGCTTTCAGAATTCCGTAATAAATTCTTTAACTGGAGCTAATAAATAGCTATATGATATAACTGTTTTAACTACTATATTATTAACTGCCTGTCTTGCTTTAGTTGAGCAAACCCTAGGCAGACCAAGAATGTCTTTTATTGTTTTAATTTAAGGACTTTGTTATGACGCACATCTTAAGTTGCCTGTGTACGTTACCCTGTGTGAATTTTGTAGAACATGGGCATACCTGGCAACTTTTGTCTGATAAAATAGATGTCTGACTATCAAATAAGTACTTTGACGACAAAAATCAAAATAAAAAAGTCCATTTTTTGCTCAGGTTTCTAAAAAAACTATATAGCCTGAACAAAACGAAATCCCCATTTTGACTTTTGGCGTTAAAGTATCAGACAAAAAGTATGTTCCTGTTCTTCAAAGTTTATATTGCGTAACGTACACATGCAATTTCAAATGTACGTCATAACATAGTCCTTAACGGTACATAATTTATTTACATTTTACGTCGAGTTAGTGATCGACATGCAACAATGATTCCTCCCAACCATTTTCATATAGTTCATTCAGATGACATATTTCAAGTATACCATCACTCTTATCAACCATGTACCGAAGGCTTTGCTTATTTTAGAGTGTTCCATGTGTTTGAGTCAATACTGAATTGAATGAATCTGCTATGCAATCCATGTAAAGTGTTTGAAATATTCCCCAACCTGAATTTTGCCCTTCAAATTGTTTATACTTATTTTAACTATATTTGACAGTTTGTATATCTTTTCCTTGCTTCCAGCTGCACATCATTTACTGTGTACTTATGACCTGATATGTATAAATCATCACACTTATTTATTCAAAATACTTCTTCTCGAAAATTATCACTGTTAATTTGTAAATGCTTATCAAGGTACTCCGAGTAGTGAAATTGAAACTAACAATGTATGTTTAAAAATATGTGGAAATACGCAAAATGTAAGTGAAATTAGAAAGATTTATCATAATAATACATACATAGACGTGTATTGTGCACATAATGTGTAGCTGAAGTGACTAAATGTTATAATAAATACCCGAACCTGCGACTTCTGAAGAATATTGTATATCAATTTCTCATCATTTATCTGAACTTACCATGTAAATGGGTCGTAGTAAAATATTGAGCGTTAAAACAAGCAGAAGAATGCTGTAAGTTTACAGGCGGTGAAGTATTTTGCTTGTTCAAAAGAATTAAACAGTAGAGTATAATGTTCTACTCAACGAAAATCCATACAGCAATAAAAATGAAATGATTAGAACTATCAGAAACAAGACATAGTAGACTCAAGCTGGGTTTATGATCTGGAATTAAATAGGTTCTCTGTTAGGATCATTATTTTATAGTCCAAGACCCTCTTTGAGACTGATAGCTCGGTTAAGACATCTTGCTTCAGTTCTAAACGAGAAAACAGAAATCGAACGCGCCCTGAACATCTTAAATGACGCACAGAACTTAAGTACTTTCCCACCGAGTTTTGATGGATATTTCATTAATGCTGAGTTTTTGTTTATGTATAACGTCCCATTATCCGTGACTTTTGAAGCCTACATATTTGTACTAAAGATCCTTTCAACTGGTCAATCATTGCTCTCTCGATGTTCATTTTCTCGTCATTAGCAATGCTTGATTTTGTATTAGAGATATTTAGCAAGATGTATTTGACACTTACGCTTTAAATCATGCAAGAAAATTAATTGGAACTCATTTAGTGTTTCAATCATACATCACGAGACATATTTCTTCTGTGCAATTTTATGTTTCCTGCTAGGAGTTTCATATTTATTTGTTCTCATGAACAAGGAAACGCAATAAAATATGACTGTACAAATCATCACAAGAAGTTTAAAAATAGTTGTAAAGCAGGAAGAGATACAAATCTATGAAAATTTGATTTTGTTTTATGTTATATTAATTATCTCGGAGACAAACATTTCTGTGTGTAATATGGTGTATTCAAGGCAAATGTTTGGCTGGTACGTTTTTCAGCCGGCCGTTGCTTTTTGGCGTATTCTTTGTTTTGTTTCTTTAACGTTCATTCCATGTCGCACATGGCAACGTTGCCTTTCCATATTCTAGTATGAGTTTTGCAGTAGTGTTTATCTCGTGCCTCCTCTCATGAATAAAGGTAAATTCTAACAGAGACGAGTATCAGAATGGATGCAAAGCCATATTGTACATTTAAAGTCACATGTTTAGAATTAAGGTTTGATAACTTCCATGAAAAAAGGATAAAAAGTATTATTATAATAAGATACCCTCTTTTTATTGAACTAAGTTTATGATAATTTTCTACTAGTTTTTTTTTTAAATTTTTGACTGTGCAGAAATGATTTGAAAGTTTGAGAAGGGTCTGCGCAATGCAAGTTCATGTTAAACTATTGAAAAGTAGAACTGTTCTATATGATTTAAAACTTCTACGGTTATTTTCAATGCAAACAAAAAATCAATAAAATAATTGAAAATATGAAAAGCATTCTTCGCATGAAATTTTCGTGGGTTTTATCGTCTCCGACGGATATAAATGTCTCTGTGGCGGGAGATCTAGATATCGTGTTAATCTTATAATCAACTTTCTAAGAATGTCGAGGAGGGAAACTGAAGAAAATCCTCTATTAATCCTTATCTTAATCTGCCTAATAAACCGGCTTCAACCTATTTAACATAATGACCCATTAATTGGACGGTCGTGAATAAATGGAACATTTAAGCATTACGCGAATATGAAATTAGAGGTTTTATTGAAAGGTTGAAAGGCGTTATGGAATTGCTAAGTTATAAGTGTATTACTGCGTGGCACTCATAACTAAGGCTTCAAAGGATTGGGGGTCAGTAAAATATCTCAAAATTGGTGTGAAATTCATGGCAGGATGTTTAGGGAAAATGATACCACGTGTTGAGAGGGATAAAAACGGGGTAGGGTGTATTAATTGTGACGCATTTATTAACTAGATTAAGCATTTAAATACCAGAGAAATGAATTGACAAACTAAAGAGGCTCACATGGGCTCCACGATTCATCTTTATTTTTCTACTGTAAAAAAAAAATGAAAAAAAAATCCTCATAAGATAAAAGAAAAGGGGAAAAAAGCTAATAAAAAAGCTTTCGTTTCATATATCAAATATATGTTTAAGATATTTGTGAGGCGAATGATTGGGCTGAATTGCTTATAGGTAAAGGTAAGATAAAGTGTTTATTTATTATAGTGTCATCTCTACTTAAAGGGCTAGCCATTTCTAACTTATGAGACACCTTTTTTTTTAGCACATTTACCTCCCGAATCCTATCCTTTTAATGCCAGGCACCAGGCAGGTAGGCATACGGTAACCATTATTTAACTGGCTGGCTGCTCGCAAGCCGGCCATACCAGAACGGACCCCTGCTGGTATTCGAACCTTCAACCTCCCGCTCCCAAGGCGGATGCCTAAACCATTAGACTAAGGAAGCTATATATAGCATAAAGACTTTCAAATATTCACTATTAGGTTTTATTCTAAGATATGTATAATGTAGGAAACAACAGTAACTTGTTGTAGTTTTTAACTTCAAGAAATAAATATTCAGTTATACATTTCTTTTAATTGTCTCAAAGGCTTTTGTACCTTAATACACTTTAAGAGAAAATTTTAACATTTCTGTTTGTTTCAATTCATGCCGTGTTTGCACAATCTCTCTTTATACGTTAATACATTTACCCACATAACATATAACTTGCATTGCCATGCTCTTACGTTTTCACACTGACAGAAAGTACAGTATATGTTGAACTGAGTTGTAGACTTGTGACATAGTTTTGAACATTTGGAAATTTAGGCAGATCGTTTCCGCCTAAGACAACATTAGTAAGACACTACATACCCGGTTAGGTTTAACATATGTATGATAGAATATATCCTTGTCTATTTGAGTTGCGAGCACGTTTGTCTACTAGGATAGATTAAGAATTTGTGCTTGGTTGGGAGGTCAGACTCTACGATACTTGTGTGGATAATCTGCATATGCATATGAAGAAATTCATTTTGTTACAACCCCTGAGTTTTCACTTGATTTCTGAAAGGACGGTAAATATTGATAAATTCAATTTGGGAATTCATCTTTGATTTTCAAATAATCTGACTAAACGGATTCCTGTTGTTCAAAGCCTGTGAATACGTTTTAACCAATTAGAGCTCTAAATAAAATTACAGTCAATACGTGCTGTTTTAATATGCAGAATTTTAGTACATACAATAAAACATCTAAATTTGAGCTATCAAAGACAGGGTAATATTATGCTTTTTAACTTTTACGAAGTTCCAGAAATTTATTCCCAGTAATTAAATCTGTATATAAAGGTATTTATTTTGTAATAGAGAAGTGGTTAATTACGTGTATCCGGTTTCAAACGCAGTATACGTAAAAGTTACTGCTGCTGTTTAAAGTTTCAAGCCTCTTTTTGCATCACGAGTGTTTCATATAATTAGATACTCGTGTATATGTATGAATCTAACAGAAAAAAATACAATGGCCTTTTCTTTTCTTTTGCCAAGCATTGGTCTGAATTGATGTAGTTTTGGTAACTATGAGGTGTTAAAGAATTAGTTATAAAATCTGTTTAATCTTTAGATAATCAAAAGATACTTGTGATTTCAATGGTTACAGATAAAGGCCTCTAAGAAGTTTGTGTGAATCTGACAGAAGTGTTCTTCACACGGAAACACCTAATACACCGGAACAAAGTTTCCATTATCCCGAATGTTTTGAGTAGGAAGTCGTTATGCCTGTGAAACTTGAGTTTCCAATATTCAAAATTTTACCTACTTATCCGTTATGATATATTGTAAGAATGAATATGTCGCAGTAAGTTGTAAAACCTGAAGTACGCCCAATAAAATAAAACGAAACATTTGGTATAATGGACTCGAATCGTTTGAACATTTGAAGAGTGTTTAATACAGGATTGGAATTAAAGAGCTTTTTGCAAAATTTATTACCTTTTCATGCCTTATCATTCTTCCTTTAATTTGAAATGCAGATGTAAGAATTGAGAAGAAAATAGTACACTTAGAAGAGATCTAAGGCATACCTTAGAAATTATATAATGATTCAATTGATTTTGTGATCCTTTTTCTATTTCATTAACTCTTGTATATTTTTTAATTATCTTCGAGCAAAGCCGTCATTGAATAAGATAATATTATTGCACCCGTTTCCGTATTAGCTTACACTTCAACTGAAGAGCGTTTTGAAATTGGAAACGAAACTTTATATTTTCTTTATTGAAGTAAGTCTTTAAAATACTAGAGGTAGAGAATCATTGACTTTTATGATGTTTGGTTATGAACTCGTCTCTTTTATCTGATTTCAAATTAGACGCCATAAAATATGGAAACTTCGGTGCTTTATTTACGTCGCAACGGCACATGCAACGAACGTTTTTAACGCAAGAGGCCAACATGGAACAAGAGTCAACGTGAATTTTCTACAAAATCGTATCATGTACGACATCGTTGAAGCGGTAGAATTATATTTAAACAATTTTGAAATGAAAAGTGCATCTGTAGTAACAAAACACAGAAGTACTTGTTCACGAAATTTCAAGACATATAAGTGGTTGACGACCACAGACACGTGTGAAAGCGGTTTGGCGTAGGTGTTGTTTTTTCCCCACGCACAACGCCATGCGCGGAAAAGCACCATGCTAGGATGTTTACTGTAAGTGTTAGTTTTTCCAACCGTTCCGCGCAATTTATTACATCATTCAGACGAAAATTATATGCCATCGTAATGAAGCTATCCTGCAGATATTTTAATTATATTTTTTTCTTACCTTACTTCGACCTTTGGTTAAATTGTGCGTATCTATCTCCCGGAAAGATCAAGAAGAAATTTGCCGCCTCATTTTCATCTATTTGAAAATGCCCATGCACTATTTACTTATTAATTGTGTCTTTCGAATAAATGAAACGGCTTCTTTAGGCGAAGGTAATGTCTTTTAAATAATAAAAGCTATTATTTTTCCAAATGTACGGCGTAAATGGTTGATAAGGAAATACGTATATTATGACGTGTCAGAAACTTAAAACCGAGTCCGTTGCTGCTCGTACATTACTGTCATTTCCAGAAGCATTTCTTTAAAGAGGTTCGGTTTTAATTTGAAATATTCGTAATTTTTCAATATATGTAAGAATTAAAACAACACAAGCATAGAAAGGTTTAATATTCTTAACCTGTGCTTGAAATGGTATTGTTTCGTAAAAAAACTACATGTGCAGCTCTCCTTAGAATAGGGACTCTCTGGTGTAAGTAAACATTTGTCAATAACACATGCAGTTTACACAATTTCTCTGAATATTAAGGAAATAAATCCATATCAATTATACAGAACTTTTGGGGTCCCATCCCTTCCGTTTACCCTTTATTGAAGTCAGTACTACAAATGGAGATTTAGATCACCACATTTTTACTCAAACGTTTATGTATATAGTATTACCAAAGATGTCATAATATGGAACGCCATAGCTGCCTTCTGGTGACTTTTATCATTTCGTTCTGTGCATTTGTCATTATGTTCTGCAGTTATAGCATTCCGTTCTGTGCCTATGCCATTATGCTGTTTAGTAAAACAATTCGTTCTGTGCATTTGTCATTATGTTCTGTAGTTATAACATTTCGTTCTGTACATATGTCATAATGCTCTGTAGTAACGTCATTTCGTTCTGTGCATTAGTCATTATGTTCTATAGTTAAGTCATTTCGTTCTGTGCATTAGTCATTATGCTCTGCAGTTATAACATTTCGTTCTGTGCATATGTCATTTTGCTCTGTAGTAAAATCATTTCGTTCTGTGCATTAGTCATTATGTTCTATAGTTAAGTCATTTCGTTCTGTGCATTAGTCATTATGCTCTGTAGTTATAACATTTCGTTCTGTGCATATGTCATTATGCTCTGTAGTAAAATCATTTCGTTCTGTGCATATGTCATTTTGCTCTGTAGTTTAATTTTTTTGCAAAAGCCCTGTAGTTATAACATTTCGTGCTGTGCATTGGTCATTATGTTCGGTAGTGCACGCACTAACTTCTTTACGTTATGTGGATATATTTGCTGTGACATTTAACAGGTGACACCGGATGACGTATTCATTTCAGCTTTAAACGCACGTGCTCATAGAATATAGCTGGAGTTAGTGAATTTCTGAATAACTTAGGCCTTGAATGCCCAATTTCCATGAAACGGCAGTAATTGTAGTATACTATATGGGAAAATAAAAGTTTACAATAGATTTCAACAAATGGGACAAAAATAGCAGGAATTGAAATACAGAAATAGCCTCCTTATTGAATTTAAAATACCCTTTAAAATGGCCATTTTGAAAATTGGTTAAGAAAGATGCTAAATACACAGACTAAATGGTTGTTTTCGAAACAAAAGCATATGTCTTCCCTATGGCAGTTTGTCAGTAATTGTAATAGATTAAGGATTTTTAAAAATTAAAGATTTTTATAATTAAATTTCATTATTTCACCTTCAATGTTTTAACCACAGAGCATAATGACAATGCACAGAACGAAATGACGTAACTACAGAGCATAATGACATATGCACAGAACGAAATGAGCGCTGTTAAGTTAGAAAAATATTGGATATTGGATATTCGAATATCCAATCTACATGTTCTCGTGTAGATTGGATATTCAGATTGTTTACCCAAACTTTCATTTAAGGATCGGAGGATCTATACATAGAAGAAACATGCGGCGAACCACGTCCAAGTTTATATTAACATGTACATTCGAATGTCCAATATATCCCGAATGTACATGGCAAGCTGTATATTGGACATTCAGATTTTCTTTCGCTATACCGTCGTTGTACCACGAAATGGAATCAAAAACATGACAAATATTGATTATAATGTGTATATCTATAAGTTCTATTCATCAAAGATGCAGACATGTGAATTTCCGTATGGGTTGATTTTGACCTGTACATTCGAATATCCAATATCCCCCGAATGTACACGGCAAAATGTATATTGGACATTCCGATTTTCTTTCGCTATACCGTCGTTTTACCACGAAATGGAATCAAAAACATGACAAATAATGATTATAATGTGTATATCTATAAGTTCTATTCATCAAAGTTGCAGACATGCGAACTTCCGTATGGGTTGATTTTGACCTGTACATTCGAATATCCAATATCCCTCGAATGTACATGGCAAAATGTATATTGGACATTCAGATTTTCTTTCGTTATACCGTCGTTCTACCCCAAAATGGAGCCAAAAACATGACAAATAATGATTATAATGTGTATATCTATAAGTTCTATTCATCAAAGTTGCAGACATGCGAACTTCCGTATGGGTTGATTTTGACCTGTACATTCGAATATCCAATATCCCCCGAATGTACACGGCAAAATGTATATTGGACATTCCGATTTTCTTTCGCTATACCGTCGTTGTACCACGAAATGTAATCAAAAACATGACAAATAATGATTATAATGTGTATATCTATAAGTTCTAATTATCAAAGTTGCAGACATGCGAACTTCCGTATGGGTTGATTTTGACCTGTACATTCGAATATCCAATATCCCTCGAATGTACATGGCAAAATGTATATTGAACATTCAGATTTTCTTTCGTTATACCGTCGTATAACCACGAAATGGAATCAAAAACATGACAAATAATGATTATAATGTGTATATCTATAAGTTCTAATTATCAAAGTTGCAGACATGCGAACTTGCGTATGGGTTGATTTTGACCTGTACATTCGAATATCCAATATCCCTCGAATGTACACGGCAAAATGTATATTGGACATTCCGATTTTCTTTCGTTATACCGTCGTTCTACCACGAAATGTAATCATAAACATGACAAATAATGATTATAATGTGTATATCTATAAGTTCTATTCATCAAAGTTGCAGACATGCGAACTTCCGTATGGGTTGATTTTGACCTGTACATTTGAATATCCAATATCCCTCGAATGTACATGGCAAAACGATATTGAACATTCAGATTTTCTTTCGTTATACCGTCGTTCTACCACGAAATGGAGCCAAAAACATGACAAATAATGATTATAATGTGTATATCTATAAGTTCTATTCATCAAAGTTGCAGACATGCGAACTTCCGTATGGGTTGATTTTGACCTGTACATTCGAATATCCAATATCCCTCGAATGTACATGGCAAAATGTATATTGGACATTCAGATTTTCTTTCGCTATTCCGTCGTTTTACCACGAAATGTAATCAAAAACATGACAAATAATGATTATAATGTGTATATCTATAAGTTCTATTCATCAAAGTTGCAGACATGCGAACTTCCGTATGGGTTGATTTTGACCTGTACATTCGAATATCCAATATCCCTCGAATGTACATGGCAAAATGTATATTGGAAATTCAGATTTTCTTTCGTTATACCGTCGTTCTACCACGAAATGGAGCCAAAAACATGACAAATAATGATATAATGTGTATATCTATAAGTTCTATTCATCAAAGTTGCAGACATGCGAACTTCCGTATGGGTTGATTTTGACCTGTACATTCGAATATCCAATATCCCCCGAATGTACACGGAATCAAAAACATGACAAATAATGATTATAATGTGAGTATCTATAGGTTCTATTCATCAAAGTTGCAGACATGCGAACTTCCGTATGGGTTGATTTTGACCTGTACATTCAAATATCCAATATCCCTCTAATGCCTGTGGCGAAACTCTGCATTTACAATATTGAAAAGCCTTTTCAGTACAGACTTTAATTTTATTTCAAGTCTATCAGTGCTGGTTACGTATTAAATGTTGTGTGAAAATATAAAGAGACAAATGCACAGAACGAAATATTATAACTACAGAGCATAATGACATATGCACAGAACGAACTGTTATAACTACAGAACATAATGACAAATGCACAGAACGAAATGTTATAACTACAGAGCATAATGACATATGTACAGAACGAAATGTTTTAACTACAGAGCATAATGACACATGTACAGAACGAAATGTTATATCTACAGAGCATAATGACATATGTACAGAATGAAATGTTATAACACAGAGCATAATGACAAATGCACAGAACGAAATGTTTTTACTACAGAGCATAATGACAAATGCACAGAACGAAATGTTATAACTACAGAACATAATGTTATAACTACAGAACATAGTTACAAATGCACAGAACGAAACGATTTTACTACAGAGCATAATGACAAATGCACAGAACGAAATGTTATAACTAGGCATAATGACAATGTAAGACGAAATGTTATGACTACAGAGCATAATGACAAATGCACAGAACGAAATGTTATAACTACAGAGCATAATGACAAATGAACAGAACGAATTGTTGTTACTACAGAGCATAAGGACAAATGCACAGAACGAAATGACGTAACTACATAGCATAATGGCAAATCTACAGAACGAAATGATAAAAGTCATCAGAAGGCAGTTATGGCGTTCCATATTTTAATATGACCATACCACTTAAGGAAACACAAAAGTAATATATGTAGACCATGAATAAATGTACATTAGCTCATACAAACAGAGGAAAAGTCAGTTTTACAGTCACTTTCCGTGAACTTTAGGCCTGCAATGTCCACTTATTTTATACTATAATTATTCATTCAAAATCAACATGTTCGGCACGGGAGTGACATCGAAAACAATCAGAACAAACCTTTGCGATATTCATTACATACAGATCCATACAAGAACATTTTTTTTTCTGTTCGAAATATCTACCTAGCACCATACACCTTGTACAAGCTGTCTAGTTTTGTCCTACTTATTTCAGTATTTCACATTCATTTGGTTAATATCTTCTGCTAGCATTTCTCTGTAACGGTTGACTACATCATTTTGCAGATCGGCCATCCTTCAGTTCTGGTAGCAATGTTCTATTTGTCAATTTTCTTCTTTAAAAAGTCATCGATTTGCCTCACGTTTATTTCGAACTGACTAAGATTTAGACACATTCAATCTTGTTATTTGAACTTGCAGCAATCTTTCACACATTTCAGATGCTATTTGAATGGAAAGCTGAATATGGTTCATGTAACAAGGTCAGTATTTACATCTATATTGTTTTTATTATGTATAGTATTTTACATGCTTATATGCTGATATCACCAGAAGAAGAATGTTGCACACTTTCCCACACTTTGCTGTAAATCAGGTATAATTACTATGATGTCCGTTATCTGTGTCCAACATTCGGCTTCGCATTTTGAATTAATTTGTATTCAACTGTTAATTTTCCTCTGTAAAAATTTAATGACTAAAATCACCAGCAGATAAAAGTCAAGAATTTCATACTATAGGTACGTTTAGGTTACTCTAGGTTACTCGGTGCCACCACAAAAGTTGTTGGAGGTAAATGCGTACAAATACATGCCAGGACAGCAATGCAAGGTCGCCTCAGACCACTCGACAACAGCAACAACCGCCCAATCCAAAAGGTTACACAAATAACCTGTTTCAAGTTTCTTAGTCTACACATCGGAACAAGGCTTATATCTTATAGAATCGCTGCAGCCAAGATACCGTCTTAGACAGAAATTGTGCTTTTGCAATTTTCTGGTTGATCTTCACACAGATTTGAAACGATACATTGTAATAGTAAAGTGGCATGATGTCACGATTAAAGAACAAAGGAAGAGTTTTATTGCATTGCATGTTGTGGTATCTGTTGGTTCTTTAATGGAAAGAAAGAATCATCTAGACTGTGCAGAGATAATATGTCTGAAGGATCTTAACTTTATGCCTATAGAAAAACATCGATTCTGTTCGATGAAAAAAGTGAGTTTATGATATAACTGAATGAATGTGCGCTTGAAACATTTCTTCTAGACAGACAGCAAGGAAGTGTATACCATCAACATCAGAAAAGTTTTACAGCAGATGCTGCTATACCTTTCATTGATACGGCTGCATGGGGGCAAAATTTGTTGTCTGAAACAAGTACATATGTCACAATCAAGCATAGCAGACTAAAGTGATATTAAGTCGTAAATGACTGGAGTTATCAGACAGACAAATTATCAAAATATATTGTGAAATGTTTGGTAAAGAAGTGAGTATTGTGTACATTTGTGTATCACCAGACAAACTTTAACACCTGAACGAGCTGTTTTCAAGATAGTTCTCCCTCAACTATTATTCTGTCATTTATTATAATATTTGTCTGTTAGCGTGAATCCATATTTCCCACAAGTTTTTCATGTAGTTAAATGGGTCATACATCATGTATTTATCAGAGCATACCTATCAGACGGGCATCCGTGATAATCTGTAGAGTATCAAAAGCGGACAATAATCATTAATCGAACCCAGAAGATAGATTGGCTTTTAGGCATAAAGATAATATTTGACAGTTATGACTTTGCAGTGAGCAGAAATCCATAATGTCTTTGTATACTTCTGTTCTTTTCCTGTTTATTTATCAAAACATGATTTTTTTTAATAAAAGTAATATCTGTTAATGCGAGAAACAGCAACAATAACCGCAGAGCGTTTATATTCTAAAATGTATTAAATCAATTTCCTAATAATAAATGCTTAGGCTAAATTACTATATTTAGTGAATTTTAATAGTTACTGCATCTATCGTTTTTTCACTAAAATAAATGTCCTATTATATGCCTAATAAATGCTATATTTAGTACAATTTGATATTCGGCGTACATGTACATTCTGCGGTGGATAGTTGATCGAATCGTCATTTAATGCTTGACTGCTTAGGTTGGTAATATTTACGTAGAGGTTATTATACGGGGTAAGTGTGCCTTTAGGCGATATTGGCCAATTTGAACCATGTGTGCATATATCGCCTTAAGGCACACCTGTCCAGTATAATTACCTTTTTTATGCATATGTTGAACATCGGTTTTGCTGAAAGTGGGAAAAGATAAGACAAGTAGATACATAACGCACATTCACGCAAGACTCATAATTATAGATCTACTATTTCACAAAAATAAATACCATTGAATGAATAAATTATTATAAATCATACTATCCACAAAAACAAACCCCCCCCCCAGGGCCACAAGGGCTCCAAATATACCGTGTTGAAAGCATACGTGTCAGTTTCCACATTTCGCTGCTTAATAAGCCTATGTAGATCCAATAAACGTTCAGATAGAGACTTTTGTGTCCTTTCGGCGGCCATTTTCCGTTACGTCTACGTTGTCAATTACATCAACGTTTTCACGTGCTGACAGTCTAGCGTTGCTGCACAATTGACCGGAAATAGCCTCAATACGAATTATCTGGCACACTAGCAAGTGTGCCGATATCAGTTATCGGCACACTACGTCACGTGATCGTTTTATCGGTCCATATCACCGAAAATCAAGGCAAATTTGATACTATATATAGTAACATATGCAATAAATTACAGTATAGACTGGACGGACTATCTTGACTTTGTTTAACACAGCAACATGTTTTGAAAATGTGAAATATAGTCATAGCTTACACTATTTATGAATAGATGCTTAGGATTTTAACTGGTATCAAGAAGTAAGAATATGTGAAAACCAGTGTACGACAGTCAAGATGTAAACATTAAGACTCAATGTTAGCTATGTTTCTGCCATAAGCATCATATTTTTTCACTTGAAATGCTTTTTAGACCATGAAACGAATATGAAGTAAAATAACAAACACAAAAATTTCACCAAACAAAGTTTTGATAAAGTCTTTGTTGTTTTCCAGACAACTGGCCTATAAACCGTTGTTAGCATTACCTATTCTTTTCACTTGTAGATCTTAGTTTGCAATGTTTTAGCAGAAAGCACCATAATATCCGCATCACCTTTAATGTAGCTCCGACTGATAAAGTTATATATTTTGTTTTTACTATTTACGACTAGGCTGCCAAACAGTAGTCTAATATGGTATATATTTACGTCGTGGAATCACTTTTGACCCGAGACTGTATTACTATCGAGACACTAGACAATTGCAGCACCTCTGGTATGTTTACCTTGAAATTCGAGGAAGAAGGAACATATCACAGGTACCTTAATATGTATCTTTCTCCCAGAAAGTCTCACAAATTTGCATTTTGTTAATTATGTATTTGTAACCTATATTTCGCCAGGGCATGATAAAAAATAAGGTCATAGTATGGACAGTGTTATAATAAAGCAATTTTGTGAGACATTGTCTATGACAGTACTTCCCTAATCCAGAAATATAACATTTTAATGAAAAAGGGGCACAATACCTTCTTGGTTCTCTTTGCCTTATTTGCAATGACCGGGCTTACCTGATGTTTACAAGCTATTGTTGTTTATGCTTCGCTAAAAAACAAAACCTTACCCTTAATGAGCAGTTCAGAAATGTTCGTTGGATTTATTGTGATATTTTCCAAATGTTTTCACTGCCATCTAAACCTTCTGCGGACCAATCTAGCACAAAGCTAAGATGCCTGGACGGGAAACAGTATTACAGACTTACCTGTATGATTGACATCTAGCTTGATAAGTTGGTCAGCTTTAAATATTTGAGCTTCAATGTCAACAATACTTTTCATTGGGCGATACTTTCAGGTCTTTAATGAAAACCTGAACTGAACTGAAAAACAGTTTAAAGTTGCCTAGAAAAGTGTCGGTAAAGGTGTGAAATATCGTAAAAAATTGTACAAAATGCTAAATTTCTACTGGAATAAACGAGAACATTGACCACGTAAACACTTTACTTTTACAATATAACATAGACTTACGTGTAATCTTTTTAAAAGCATTTGTTGTTGATACATACCTACGTCTTTTAAAATAGTTGCTGTCTTTAGCGTGTCACACAGACAGAGGCACTTCGTATAAAATTTAATGATCTACTATAGTCTGTTCTTGGTTGACTAAAAAACAACTTAAAACTTTTTTGCGACCAAATATAAATCAAATCAACCCATTTAGTACGACCAAAGCAGCAACAGCTACATACGTGGAACCTTTTGGCAATTTAAAACGACCCCGCAACAAACAACTGTTAATTTATTAGAGTTGTATATTAATATCTAAAACATCTTCATATCAACCTTGTTTCATGGCCTGTAAAAGCAGTAAATGGGAATTGATTGTAAAAGCTACAAGATGGTTCTTTAAGATTTTATGACATATAAATGTGCTTAAAACTTACGAAAGAAAATGCTTTTTCAAACTCCAGAACGACAAAGAAATACGGACAAAATCATGACCACACCAGGTTCAAAGATTGCTTAACACCTGCGATATTGCCGGTATTTAATTTCATGTACCGCCCTTATATTAATTTTATTAATTATTTTACGATTTAGATGGCATAAAAAACACCTCGTTCAGAGGAAAATATTATGATTTATGCATGTAATATTCTATCTTTCATATATTTAGACATGTCTTTTCGGAACTTGGATCTTTCATGATACCATCATGTTGTAATGCAAGTTTGCTTTGATTTTACGCAATATCTAAAGATTGGTAAAAAAACGAAGAGATAACTTTGAGGGATCGTCATTAGCATCGTGCCTATCAAAAGGCGGCTTATTAAAAGATACTACTTGTCGGCAATTTGAAATCATTTAAATACTTTGTTACGATATTCTTTTAAGTTATAATGTGTTTGATTTCTTGAAATATCCTTATTTACGAGAGCCGAGAAATTAGAGGAAAATGTTTGAAGTAGATTTATCATGTTCATACATCAGGAATAAGCAGATACTGGGACTGACAAGGCTCGATATGTGATCCGCTTGTGTACCGATACGAAGTGTGATTACCCAGGTGTGCATACTTAAGCAACTTTTTGAAAATCTTTGCAGCAAAATTAATTTTACACGTTACGGTTGTAAGAGTTGAGTGCCGCCTACATTGGTCAATTGAAACCGAGTACAGAATCGGTGGTTTTCTTTCTCTACATGAGCGTCTTGTGTGTCAGTCGTGTAAACCTCTCTTCTGTCAAAGGTCTGGTTTTATTATGGCCTTGACCTTTTTGTACACCTTCTCTCTTATTTCCACAATCCCACTTATCCCATTTCCTTTAGCTTTGTATTTAAAACGTTTGTATCTAAAATGATGTAATACCATCCCTAACTTTTATGTCACCACGTAAAAATTGCTCGGATCATTCAATGTTTCTTATACTGGTAGATAGTTCATCTTTAATTTTCAGATAAGCAATACTTTCGATAGTTTCCAAAAGACCAATTGGCGGATTCGGCGCCTAAAATGTTATGTAGTACATTGCATGGAGAGCGTACAAAGACAATATATGTTGAAAGGTTTTCCACACATTCACAGATGCATTGAATATATTACTTTTCTAGACATTTCGAGTAATGATACAAAAAAAAACATAAGTTCGTATTTCATTTTTCTGTAATTTCATGTACAGCTGTAGGTAAATAGATAGCATCCACTTGAAACCACATTTCCACGTTACCTATTTAACTGCAGATTGTAATTGAGAACACGTGATTAAATTTACTTGAAGATACAAACTGCGATGCCTTAAAGCTTTAATGAAGGGGTTTCCTAAACAATTAAGCGTGTACGAGAAGTTTTATTTTCAATATTTTGACAAAATTATTTATCAAATAATTATTGCATCTGGTAAAATGGCAGTTGCTCTTTTATAATACTTTTGGCCTTGTATATAGAGTAGTCAGGATACTTTACACTTTGAAATATGACGTCACAAAACAGAGCTGAACTGCTGTCTCAATGACAGCCTGAAGCACGAAGTGCACATGTTTCTCTGCCTTTTTTAAACGTGTAGCCGTTTTAATGCATGATGTATGTCCACCGTTAGAGGCGATTTTGCTGTAAAAGTTTCGACAGAACTATTTGTGCTTATTTATAAAACTCCATGCAAACACAAATAAAGCATCTATAACAATATATGAAGAAACGGCATTAATCTCCTAATTACAGACTAGCATTCAACATTTACCTTTCTTTATGTCATTCTTCTATTTTATAATTATGTACCTACTAATTTCTTACAAATTCACTCTCTTTGTCGCAACAAATGTAAGAGCCCTGTTAGAAGAAAATAATTTTAAGTAGTTTGATATCAGAACAACGAGGGTAGAGGCACTGGCCATTACAAAACAAACTCCTTACCAAATTTAAGGATCCTAGTCCAAAGCAATGTCAATTTTTGATCAGAGTAAAACTGAGTCCATTTCCCCTTAGAAAACTCATTTATGTCATTAGTATGTGTAACATAAATAATAAAAGTAAGGTTGTTGCGACAGTTGTTTATTATCCAACACTCTAGTAGTATTTTCTCACAACTACTGTTAAATATCAGTGAAACCAACAGAAATAATGATTCCAATTTGTGTAGTATAATAATCAAGGAGAAGTTTGAAAGCTTGGCAGTGAATGCAGATGAGACAACGCTTCACCAAGTTGCTTGGAATTGACAGCATGGTCATCGGAATTAATTTCTAATTATTGCATTTTGTGCCTGGAATATTCAAGGCTAGTTTGGTGATTCTGTTATATCTACGTTGCGACCCTGGTCACAGCAAAGAAGGAAGCTGTTTTATCGGGCCGGTTAACTTGCCGTACAACTTTTTGTCCGGCATGATAGAGTCTGGCCAAAACCTTTTACTTGACTGCTCTTACTGGGGACAGGACATAAACGAAGTAAGTGTTCTGCTGTTTGATTTGTAAATTTCGGTGACAAGGACAGCTGAAATATTTTTCATACATGTGAGCATGGAATAGAATGATTCGTTCTCATCTGTCTAGTAGATTGTAGTCATTCTTCTGCGTCGCCTGCGAGCCTCTTGTCTATAAATAGACTATTAATAGCTCTTTTTCCTTGTATGGTGAATTTGCTCAAAATTTCATTCTATGAACATCAAAGTATACGGGTGGGTCTATCTATCCCTCCCTCTGCGTTCACATATGGGTAGGTTTTCATAACGAGTTCTTTTTGTCCACGGAAACGATGTAAAAAAGTTTCTTCCCATTACGACCAATGCTGAAATCTCGTAACGCATATGTTTTTTGCTCAAACATTTCATTTCGGATGCCATCTTTCCTATTATGTCAGTACTCGGAGCTTCCATTTGCTCTGTCAATATGGAACATATTTTCCTCCATATCATATACTTTTGTTTCAAGTTATGGCATTTCTACTTTGGTTTCATATAATTCAGTTCTCATGCTATCTATTTCCAATGAACTCAGTCTATTTTACTTTGCCTTTGATGCACTTTCTTTTCAAATTCATTTCATAAATTTTAATTTTGCCTTTGAAATCGCTTAATTGCTTAATCGTAGAGGTGCAAAACGATCTTTGTCACTTCTCAATGTATACTCTTTTTCTTGTGATAGTGCTTGACTTTCTCTTTATCCTTTTGTTTTTCAATTGACGACTGATTAAGAAAATTTCTTCTGTTTGTATTTCTATGAGATATTTTTATAATCTTATATTTTTAAATATGTCACTAATGGTGTGAAGGGTACAGCGTTAGTCTGCTGTAAATTGCGTCTCCCCTTTAAACCCTTTTGAGGTCAGATAATGAAAAACTGTAATGTATATCTCCATTCTAAAATCTTGCTTGAAGTAGCTGAAATTTAAAGGACATTTCCGCATTTCCTTTTTTTTATTGTAATATTGTAAAAAAGTATTTTGTATGTTGATTACTTTTATGTTTGCCCCAAAATGCAAAAAAGTTAAACTCTACGGTATTAGAATAGAAAAGGATTTTTTACATGCACGTATCATGCAAAATCGTCTTGAAACTGTGTTCAGTTTATACTGGCAATAAAATTACTATCTAGTATGGATGAAATAGCACATTGAGTTATTACAATAATGTGTTTTGAATGCTTATTTTGCAGATGGTACAAATTTCAGTTCAAATCTCCTCTTATCCAGTTATCTAGGTTACCTTTTCTCACTTTTAAGTACACTGACAGTCCTTTTTCAATGGTTCTTGTTTTCAGTTGCTCTTTTTTGATATGATTTTATAAACTCCTTTGCTAGACTTGTTCAAATTCTCTTCATCTCTGTTTCCATATTCTTTCTTCTCTTGGACATTATTCAAAGGACGTGACACGTACTATTATTGACGTTAATCCTTCTCTGACATAAGGCATGCTCTGTTAATGGCTGAAGTGCATTCTATGCACATGCTGATCTTCAGTTTTAAATTTATTTGAAGTTTTCATTTATTCTTCAATATTTTATCTCTTTTAGCAAACCAATAAAGGAAAAGGTTCTATTTTCTGTCATGCCTTTCTAAAATATTTCTGCTGACATCGGTCCGCTCTTTTACCTGGCGAAATTTTGGAAAGTACAAATATGTCTATATATATATTCTATATAAAGTGTTTATCTTTGTAAAACCCAACATTGTCAGGCTTACTTCTTTTTTTCCAAAATTACAGGTCAGGTAGAAAAGTCGAAATAAGCGTGACAAGAGTAAGACAATAATCACCAAATCTTCGACTTTTTAACTTTTCTTTTTGCATTGTCAACCCCAAAAGTAGAAATTAAGCATTTAATACTACTACTTTTCTATTTGCACCTGGTAGAAATCTCGATGGTGGGACACTTTTGGGGTTGACAATGCCCCAAAAAAATGTGAAAGTGGAAATTTTGGACAAGTTTTATGATTATTGTTTCGACTTTTCAACCTGACCAGTAATTTCGTGAAAAGTAGAAATCAGACGTAGAATAGTCAGAAAATTATCGCCTTAATATTTAACTTTTCGTATTCGAAACATTGATGTTTTTCCTCTAAATTTTGACTTTTCTAGGTAGGACAAACTTTCGGCATGATCTTCTATATCGTCTAGACAACGGTTCAGGTCATCCCAACTTTAAGCGACAACACGGCGACTTTTCTTCTACGACAAAAACGAGAAAAGTCGAAATGAGTCTGTCAATTTTCATAACACCTCTTCGACATTTCTATATTTCTACTGAAATTCTGATAAACAAAAGTAGAAATTTAGTGTTTAGTATTCTACATTTCATGTTTAAAAATCTGAATAAAAAGTCGAAATTAGTGCATTCGCTAAAACTTTGACTTTACTACTGTTAACTATACGGAATTCTGTTTCCGCCATCGAAATGTGTACCAGGTGCAAGTAGAAAAGTGGAAGTTTTGAATGTTTAATTTCTACTTTTCGGATCAATAATGCCTAAAGAAATAGCAGACATGTCGAAGTTTGGCGACAATTTTCTGACTATTGCCACACTAATTTCAACTTTTCAACAGAATTCTTAGATTGAAATGGAGAAAATTAAACAATAAATCTTACCATCGACGAATTTAACATCAGCAAGGTTATAACACACTACGTGTCCATTTTATACTCTTGATCGCTCTGAATACTGCGCGGCAATAATGGAAAGACTTGTTTGAATTCTGTACGATTCCGTCAATTTAGATGGAGCTGCGGGACCTTCTCCCTTTGTTCTCAGCCTATACTGAAATCTTCATTTAGATTGTAGAAACCAATATTGTAAACAGTGTATGGCAATATTGGCGGTTTATTTCAAAAGTCGCTCTGAGAAGTTGTGACAGTAACTTTTACTGATTCGTAAAATTGCAAACCCCACTTGGAAATGTTCATTTCAGTGTATTTTTTCCATACCCTTATAGTGGATATTTATTTTTTTATTTGAATTGTTAGTATTTCTGCCATGTAGTTGGTAAATTCAAAGATGTTTTAATACGTTTCTGGGAAATACAGTCTAACCTGTATTGAACCAAGATCATGATTTATTGACAGGTATTCCTTCTTCAGATTTGTTACTACTATGAAATGCATTGGTATTTATTACAAGTGTGGCCTTTATTCACAGACAGTCTTTAATTTAGGCTTGATGATACGGTTAGAAAAATTGCATGTATTTAAGTTTCAAATATTGGCATTACGAGACGACAATGCTTACCCTCACAAAAGAATTTAGAAGAATTTTCTGGTATTTTCTCTATTTCATGGGATGTCTTAGCCTCGCATAACTTCTCTGTAGCCGAGCAAAACTTTCACATTGTATCCAATATGTTACCTTCTCAGCTGTATCACAAACTTTACATTTAGTCTCTCTTTCCGGATAAAGCACTGTAGTCACCTGACCAACATTAAGTTCTGTTTTTTAAGACTGCTTCTCAGACTTTCTTTGTTGTATTTGTTTTGTTTACTGTCCTTACTGTCCTTTACTCAGAAGAAACAGACATCTTAATTTGTTTCCTGTGTTTCATCTTGTTCCGAATATGAAAACTGTCTCGGGTCTCTTTTTAAATTTGTTAAACATAACCGTAAGATGGTATTTCACTATTGGATGTTGCATCTTTTCTGTCATAATTACTAGCAATGGCATGAAGCTTACTACCTATTTAACACTCTTCTTCAAATTCTGTGTAGTTTTCCTTTTGCCTGCTATAAATCTCAAGCTTACTTATATGAGTCAGAACATCTAAACACCCGTTTTGTGTAAATCGTCATTCGTTAAAATATCTAAACACTTTTTAGTTAATTTAATTTATCCTTTGCACAGCCGGCATATTTTGTTACACACTCGACAGACATGCATGTGTTTTTGTAAGCACTGTACATACGTTATGCTACTTTCGCTTTACAGTTCGTGTTGTATGCGTCAGCAAATAGACTGAGCTGTAACATGAAAGTAGAATTTCCATTGGCCGCGCAGGGGTTACCCTGCCTACTAACCTGCTCGTGGACTTTTTTTTCTCCACCCGCCTTGGCGGAGGGGATGTAGTAACGGGCTCCGTCCGTCCGTCCGTCCGTTCGTCACACTTTTCTCCTTAACTCCAGAAGTACAAAAGGGAATTACTTGACACTTTACACACAGACAGAGATCATTGAGAGGTAGTGCAGTGCCCAAGAACCATAACTCTACCTCGCCTAATTTTTTAATTATTCCCCTTTGTGACATGTTCTTGATTTTTCTTGTCCGGCGCATAACTTCAAAAGTACTGAAGGGAATTACTTGAAACTTAATACAGTGATAGAGTAAAATGAGGGAGAGTGCATTACCTAAGAATCATAACTCTATCTTGCCTATTTTTTCAAATTTCTCTCCTTTGTTTCATTATCTTGATTTTTCTTGTCCGGTGTATATCTCCAAAAGTATTGAAAGGAATTACTTGAAACTTAATTCAGTGATAGAGTACAATGAGGTGAAGTGCATTACCCACGAACCACAACTCTATCTTGCCTTTTTTAATAACTCCCCTTTGTTATATTTTCTTGATTTTTTCTTGTCTGGTGCATCACTCCAAAAGTACTGAAGGGAATCACTTGAAACTTGATACAGTGATAGAGTACTATGAGGGGAAGTGAAATTCCTAAGAACCATAACTCTATCTTGCCTTTTTTAAAATTACTCTCCTTTGTTTCATTTTCTTGATTTTTCTTGTCCGGTGTATATCTCCAAAAGTATTGAAAGGAATTACTTGAAACTTAATTCAGAGATTCAGAGTACAAATAGGGAAAGTGCATTGCCTAAGAACAATTACTTTGTCTTGCCTATTTTAAAATAACTCCCCTTTGTTACAATTTCTTGATTTTTCTTTTCGGTGCATCACTCAAAAAGTACTGAAGGGAATAACTTGAAACTTAATACAGTGATAGAGTACAATGAGGGGAGGTGTAGTGCCAAAGAACAAAAACTATATCTTGCCTATTTTCTTAGTTACTCCCCTTTGTTATATTTTCTTCATTTTTCTTGTGCGAAGCACAACTCCAAAAGTACTGAAGGGAATTACTTGAAACTCAATACATAGATGGGAAGTGCATGCCCAAGAACCATAACTCTACCTTGTCTAATTATACCCCGCCAAATACTAATATTTTATTAAATCAGAAACTATACCATATCCATTCCTCTCACTTCAAATGTCTTGTTCATAGAAAGAGCACTTGGCGGGGGGATTGCCATGTCTAACATGGCTCTTGTCTTTGCTTATGAGAAGTCGATTTGAAGGGTTCTCATAAGATGTCAATATACCTGGGTTTGAGCACGACATGTCTGCTTTATGTCTATGAAAAAATATTTTCACGCGCTCAAAACACAATCCCACATGCAGGGGCGGATCCAGGATTTGGTGTTAGGGGGCGTAACTTTTTTGCCAATTGTTGGTTCTGCTCAAGCCTTATAAAACGGCAATTATGACTGTTTTTTATTGTTTGTTTTCAAGTAATGGAACACTAAACAGAGATGGAGGGGCGAGTGTATAATCAACATGTATAATTGAATGGCAATGAACAATGCAAGGGCCGTAGCCAAAGGTTAAAAAATGGGGAGGCACTTTCTAGGGGGTTCGGGGCTGCTCCCCGAAAATTTTTTTCGAGGGTGCCATTTCGTGTATTTTCCTGCATTTCAAACATGTTTTTGATACTTTTTAAGATACCGATTTCGGAAACAGAAAATATAAATTTATACTCGGATATTTATATATGATTGGGGAATTTTAGGGGGGGGGGGGGTGGGCGCGCGCCGGGTGCGCCCCCCCTGGATCCGCTAGTGCACATGGGCCGGTACGCGAACGTTGGTAAAATGAACATTTTCAAACCTGGTAAAATTGTGTCCAATGTCATTTTCAAGGTTGTCTTAAAGTGTCAGCATTTGCCCCAGACGTCTTGAGTTTTCAACATTCATGAGCTGTCGACATAGCCTTTAAATTCATACAGACAAAACGTGTTCCTTAGGGTAACTGTCGCTTCTATGGTTTAGTACGTTACGGACGTTCAAAGGATATACCTTATCTTGTGTTACTGTTCTTTCATTAATTTGCGGTTTGTTGTTTCAACTTATTCCCCTTAGTATCTAAAATTGTTCCCAGCTGATCCCAACATGAATATAACAATATATCCTCTGGTGTATGTTAGTATCTTAACTGTCAAATAATTTGAACACTGAGGCACATGCTTGTAGGTCGAACAATAATGTCCCGGTTTTTTTTTTGAAGATCAATGATGTAAGTTTACTGTACTAGCTGTTTAGCGAAAACAACTTTGTCCAACTCATTCGCGACAGGATTACATTATTTTCAGTTTTGCTGTTATTCCGCCATTTATGTCTTTAAGACTTAAATTTTCAGGTAAAGTATCTCTAATTGCATTCCTCCTCATCACATTTGGCAACAATAATTTTATTAACATGGGCCCATGCTATACCTTTACTACCTATGTATGTATAATCTTAGGGTAAGATTTTTTTAATATTAACAACATAGTTTAGTGTAGGGGTACAAGGGTTGTAGAGGGTCATCGGGTCTGTCTGTGTGTGGGTGGGGCCGTGAATGTCCAAACACGGGTGCCTGTGATTGAGTTTTGATATATTTATTAAATGAAATTGGTTGGCTCGATCGACATTCGGTGCAACAAAATTTACATATTCAGATCTACGCAGATGTACAAGGCAAAAAGCTGTATTACTAAATAATATATAGGTATGTGGATTCCCAAAAGACATATAGATATATAGGAACAAAATAGTTTTACAAACACTACATTATATATGTAATAACAGTAAATACGATAATGTAAATTGCCATATATTATCAAATGTAAACCGCTTCGCATTTGATTAAACTCACAATGCAACAATAAAGCTTGAACAAACGTTCAACAGATCTACGCTGAAAGTCCAAATTGGACGATTTCTAGCCTAACGCAATACCCGGTCTGTAGTGTACTCTAGCTGCAGTATGCAGTGTACCGAAATGACCTTCTCCGTGAAGATGATGGTATTTCTGTGTGGCGGTAAGATAACTAAATATTTTGCATTTTAAAAAATCTCCCATCATAGATATTACCAGTGGTATTATTAGAACAAGTAATTAATTTCTTAGAATGAAGTTGCCTTCCAAAAAAACCAAGCAGCCTGGAGAGTGGCAAAATGGAGAGATTCGCAGTGAAAACAAATGTTTTTGGTGGGTGACGAGCGGAACTTTATGCCTCATCACTAAGTAAATAATCATAAAAAACGAGAAGGCCAATTATTAACGTGGTTTTACGGAAGACTTAGTTTCAGAAAGGCGTAAAGTGACGTCTCTGTTTTGCTAAGTTACTGGTTTGAAATTTCTTGATATGTTTTCGTAATGTGCAAGTAAAGTGTATCATTATTTTCGCTTTTTTTCTGTGAATCTTATTAAAAGTAATGAGTTGCGATTTTTCCATGTGTGCCTCCAGTGTCACATGTCTAAATAACGCATGATTTACGCTGTTTCCTTCCATACCGGAAGAGCTCGCCATAACTTGGAACTGTTCGTTTGGAGGAGATACACTATAATATTATAATCTTTATTGCGTTGTTGTACCGAATTGACACAATGGTTGAAATTTTCAAAGGCATATTAGAAATATGATGCCTCGTAAAAATATTTGGCACTTACGATAAGTGTTTAGATCTTTAAGTTAAAAGCTAAATAAAGATTGATTGCCTCAGTATTTAGGAAAATTTAAGACAATTCAGTCAATATTTATGTGATATTTACTAAATTTAACATATTTCTCTTCACAATTTTACAATACAATGCCTGAAATTCCGAGAAACCATCAAAATTACATTAAATTCAAATGAGTTCAACCTTAAGTTTTATTTTTATCTCTAGTATCTGAAGCAGAATGCACTTCTACTTGCTTAATATACAAGTCTGAAATTAATATTGTTTGAAATTATTTTTTGTCCAATCACAGCGCAGTATTGGCTGCACTTCAAATATATACTAATTCAGTAAATAGGGAAATAATGCTGATTTTGATATATATACTACAATAAATTTGCCGCGCCTGACATTTATACGTTATTCAACATGGCTTTGAATGACGTAGCCAATCAGAAACGACGTTACAACGGTAGTGCGTTAGAATGATATTTAAAACATTTGACGTATATGTTCGTCAGAATAAAATGAAAATATTAATCTAAGAGGGTATACTATCTCTTTAGATTACACTCTCTTCAAAGATGTGAAGTACCATGATAATTGCAAACGTAAAGTATGGCGTATTTAGGTACTGAAAATACTTTTAATTAATAAACTAGTTTCCAAAGTGGCGTTATTTCATTCTTTACAATATAAACTTGTACAAGCATTTTGTTTTGGTAGTTACCGCTTCAATGGTTTTAAGATTATTGGCAATCAGTACAATAGTCTCAAATGACCGTTAGTTCAAACCGGTCCCATCTCATAAGCTATATAAATATTGAATGTCGATTTACGATCTTCGACCTCACAGCCTCCTTCATGCAAGTAAATGTATCAGTAGGCCTATATTGGAAGGTGTTTCTGCCTTTTCGCTTGCTCTGTTGGTTTGGATGTGTCTGGTCCTGTAACGTGCTCCGTTGTTTTTGTGTTTAGTTCTCGCTGGAAGTATACATTTTATGTATATGTATATATTTTTATAGACTGAAAAAGAAAATAAAAAAAAAGGTACAAAATGTGTTAGCTCTTTCATTACAATATATCACATCGCTGTAAGCTGATATATAATAGATCTTGAAGACAATATCATAGACAATTTATTTTAGGGTGGTTACCGAGGAATAAAATGTTTTTTCTCTTGCTGATTAGAATGTACAACAATAAAGAAAATAAAGAAATAATAAAACCCGCTTAATTATATAATATATAACAATTCCGCTCTCGTTTTCCTCTCGTCTGTCACTTGCAATAATAGTAAACTCTCGAAGGTTGTTTTTGTTTCTTCCTTTAGGCGGTACTTTAATCAACATTACGTAAATATGGTTGCAATTCTTAAATACGGTTAAATCGAAGTAAAAACACGTGTTGGATAAACGCTGGCAATAAATTATTTGAAATTTCGTCGAAGTATTGCTTCAGTATGCGGAAATTTGACGACAATTTATGGAAACTGTCTTTTAGTCCAGTCCCACAATTCAATATAAAATACGGATCGGGCTTATATGCAAATATTAATTTTACTTTTAAATTCATCAAAACAAAGAAAGGTTACGATTTCTGTTCTCTATTATTTACTGTACGTCGAAAGCTTTTATCCAAGTAAAACTGAAATTTGGTCAAAAGGGCAAAGAAATTCCACGAAAGTTTAAACAAAAGAATCAGTTGAATTTGACATTTTCAAAACTATTTTTTCTTATCTCTGATTAATACAATATTTCTATATATTATTTCAAGTTGAAGCATATATATTTTTCTATAGTCAGTTTTAATGTTTAGATCAGTAACATGAAATTATTTTTTGTTTTTAGTTATACATTAACGCGGCTAAGTGTTCTACATTATAGATAGTCTGCAAAGTGAATTGTATCCCGAATTTACATGTTTTTTTCTTCAAGTTATCTTTTTTTCTGTCTAGAAGATAACCATAGACAGACCAAAATTTATATTTCAATTTAGAAATACGTCAGACAGACATATATAGTTATATATCTACAGTTTTTCAGTCATAGTTGAAATGAATAATTATTTTGGTTACCATTACGTTTCAAAATATTTCATTTAGAGGTTAACATGTTTGCATTTTCTAAGTTATGATGGTATGACATTATAACAATAAATAAACGAGGAAGAATCTTGGTACTTCATGCCAATATGAATGTATAAACCGGTTGTAGTTATGTTAAATAGGCGTGTCTAACCAACCCCCTCATCTACTCCTCTTCCGCCCATTCACTTAGTCTTTCCCTGCATTTCAACATATGATTTTGATTCTTAAAGTCATGACCTCACGGTATATTTATAATATATCGCGAATTATCTACAGATGGTACCCGCAAATTCTGCGCTAACCACACGGGATGCCTCTTCAAAATTACCGGTGGGCGGAGATAATCACTTCGTCGAAATCTGAATCCAGCGTTGATTGGTTGATTTATAAGATCAAAGGAGCCGCAGCTACTGATGAGGAAGGCCTACCAGAGTCGTGAAACTTTTTACAGAAGCTTGATAAGAGTGTGTTTATGCTATTCTCTGTGATTTTTATTCGGAATTCATCACGGTATACCGCAGGGACGCATGTTGACAGAACATTCTTCTTACGAAACTCGCGATACAAGTTACGGGACGTATCAGCTCTATGCTTGAAGCCAATTATTTTGACTAGTGGGACTTCTGGAAGCTTAAATTATTTCTAAAGTTTCAATTCATCTTTCAACTTACGCTCGGGCGTAGTTTATTACATAGGAACACGTGGGAGAGAAAATTTGTGTTTTGTTTTTATTTTGATGATAACTGGGTATGATATGTCATTACAAAGTTTTTTCTCACAAAACGGCTTCTTATCTCTAGTCAGGGAGTTAATTTGCAGACGTTAGACTCTGTTTCTTGCAAACAATGATTTAAACAATGCTTTATGATAAGTTGTTACGATATAGGTGAAGTGCTTGGTTCTTGAGGAATTAGACATTAGCAGACGACAAAGCGACAAAATGATGATGACTGCTGATTATCGGAGTTGCAGGTTCGATCACAACGCCACTGGACAGTTTAATGGAGGTTCGAATCCAGAAATGTTTGATAACAGATACTTAGCTGAACTTTCATACAATGGAACGCCAGGGGCTCGTGAATATTTTACGGCATCAACAGCCCCTTACCAACGATACACCGGCAGAGCTTATTCAGAACAATTCCAGATTCCGGTTAATACAAGTTCGTCTTCAAATTTTTACAACTCTAGTCCAGATTATGACAGGAGTAAAGTTAGAGGACACAGTGGGAATAAAATGCAGCAGACAAACACGAAGGTAGTGAAAGACGAAAAGGACGAAAAGTCTGCGTCAGTGAAAACGCCTGAATCTAAGGACGTAAAATGTAGTGACGACTGTGGAGATGACGATGATAGTTTGGATTTAAAACACAACAGTCCTATGTCATCTTGTGGGGGTTCTCTTAAAGATGAAATGTCGGACAAAAGTGGAGATGACATTAATTCCGCAGACGATACAGAGGAACATCTAACACACGTGCTCGCACCAGGTTACCATGGCGAAAATAGACGCTGTTTATTATGGGCTTGTAAAGCTTGTAAAAGAAAAAGTGTTCAAATTGACAGACGGAAAGCCGCAACTATGCGAGAACGCAGACGACTGAGGAAGGTCAACGAAGCGTTTGAAGTGTTAAAGAAACGCACGTGTCCGAACCCAAACCAAAGACTTCCTAAAGTAGAAATTTTGCGGAACGCCATAGATTATATTGAAAGTTTAGAGGACATGCTACACGGGAACAGAATCGTCCGATCAGACGACCATTGCAACGATACAAATTCAACAAATGGTTCAGATTACATGGTGAGTATACACACACTTTTATAACTCTAATGATAATTTATAATCGCTTTCGTTTCTGAGTATTTGTGTTCTTCATGGTAATCATTTTCAAGAAATAGACAAATATGCATGGCTTCCTATGGATTCCTATGCCTCACTTATCCAAGGTTTTGCTCATCAAACGCAGCATAACAGCAGTATGTTCTAATTATTTTATAATTATTATTTGGTATTTGTTTTGTCTTATGATTATTAATGGCATTCCAAAATCAGTAGATTCTTTTCCAAGATATACGTCTTAATCAGGCAATATAAAACATCATCTATCTAAGAAAATAAACAGGAAAAACGACAAAAAACGTTTAAAAACTGTCAGCTATTTAAACTTCAGGTGATTTTAGACATTTTAATAAAATTTACACACCATTCATTCATAAATTCAACACACTTAAAATATCAGCTTGCATTCTTATCTAGTGCCTGTTTCATATTTTACCCCAAGCATCAAACCAAGCCCCGGTAATTGTGTATTATTTCCATGGAAATTATTCTCTTTTGACACTGAAAAACATATATAATTTCGGCGATAACCTCCCATAAATATAACATTACTTTAGATACTGTTATCTTGCCGATGAGGAGTCTGAACTAACTCAACGTTTCGAATGCCTGTGCACAGGCTAGGGTTCAAGTTGTGGAAAATGGAGGGAAATTAGTGTGTATGCCTGCTTTTCTCGTATTCAAACTGAGCATATATCAGTAGAAAGATTTTTATCAAACAAGAATGACATGAATGGTTGGAGTTTGTAGCTGGAATAATGATACAGAAAGAAAACAAACATATTAAAAAGTGGAATTCCTCTTCTACGTTTTTCCCCTTGCAAACGTAGCACTTTAACCATGGTATATGTGCACATACTATTATAATCATATGCACCTTTGACAAATTTGCGATGTAAACAGAGTATATGCCTGCAAAACATGTTACATTAATTCCCTCAACAAACATATTAAAAGGGGCAACTTCAATTAATTTTCTTCTGCAAATTCTTGTCAACTCCTTTTTCGTGTAAATCTCGCCCATTAAATATATCATTAAATATAGCATGTATGCAAAGAATAATAATTTCAGTGTAAATTACCTTCATGTAAAATCTTTATCAAATTAGAGCGATTACTTTGAAACAATTTGACTCATAAAACTTAATATCATGTAGTGAGACAACACACCTCCTTTCAGAACTATAAAACTTTCCTCCCCAGGGCCAAATTACTCATTAAAATTTCTGAATAATTATTCCATCTACTAATCGTAGCAGTAATGAAATAATTACGTGTGTTCTTTTCTCACAAACACAAAAATGTTACGACCACATAAGAACACCGTTTCATTTCTGACTTTTAATAAGGTCTGGAATTTATTTTCTTCATGTTTCAAGTATAACATAGCTTTACTGTGAGAAATGCAAGCAATTCCGTGGAAACGAGAGAAATATTAATTCTCATGTGTCAAAACATAGCTTATGACAGTAACTGAAAAACCCTCAACCCTAGTTAACCACGACTCAGCCAACATGTGCTTATAATTTAATGTTTATACACCAACACACAAAATACATTTACGAGAGCCGTTTACTCTTAGATTTTCATATGTTTTCAAGATGTTCTATGACCCTAAAATGATTTCCGAAATAACCAGCGACATTTACTGTGTTTTTGACATTGTCTTATTATTTACAAGGTGTTAGTTTTAGATGTAGAAGGCCCTGGCCAAGCGTTTTCAATTTTAGAGCGCCATCGTACCGGCGCACTGAAGGATCCTTAACAAACGTTTTTGCAGTCACAAAGTGCACACTTTAAAAACACAGAACACAAGTCGGGGAAATGATAAAGACCGTATGACATAAATTATACCCCAGTATATTTCGGGCCGTATCTTTCAGCACTAAAAATATGTGACTGCATTTTACTATTATTTTTGCATTGTTATCAGTACCTGGTTTATATCTTGCTCTCAGAATCTGCAACCCATCACCACAAAAATAGGCTTTCAGAGCAGAAAATCAAGTTCGTTCAGTTGTGTCTGGTTTATTTTGTTCGACAACGATGTTACGTCATATTATTCCCTAATTATGATGTCAAAATAATTACTCCGCGTACGTCATTATTAAAGTACACTATAAGCGTACGATTCGCTGATCAACATCATTACAGCATCATTACTTTGTCGGTTTTCCAAACAAATTCTTAATTCTTGGACGATCTTTATCAGCAGGGGATGTGATTTTAGGGGCCGCCACTGGACCATAGGTCATTTAGACAACGACACAGTCATTTAGAGGGTATTTGTTTCGTGCCGTTGATGGAAGCTTTCCCCAAGGGTATGATTTATCAGCGAGTTCATTCATCACGTGATATTTTCCTTGATTTATTCAGTTTGATAAGTTAATTTGGTGTCCGTGTAGCAAGGAGTTGGCATGAAAAAAGAAATATTCTATGGGACAGAATCAGTCGTGTTTTAGACTACTAGCACCTATCCCTACACGATCTTATGGCTATGGGTCTCGGATAAGAGTTCCATTACAGCAGCGAGCCGCCGAATCCACTGATAGATCAAGTAATAACTCCGGAAACAGAAATAAAGTGCTTACATGTAACATAATTTTAGCGAACTTTTAGGGTTTGAAATGAGATCAAAATCATTCAAGATAACCTTAAACAAACATTAAATGAAATATTAATGATGTAAATAAACCATATTTAAAAAAAAACAACATAAACTGCAGCATAAAATACCTTTAAGTTTGTAAATTTCAGGTATTTAGAATAAATCTCTTGTCTACGCAAATACTAGAAAACATACATCATATAATACACATTATTTACGTTAGCTAAATATTTGCGAAAATAGGTTACACACTTTTTTAATTAAATTTCGCGAGAAACCAGTCACGTGCACAGTTTGAGTCTTTAATTTATTACTGTTAAACGCGTAGCCACTTGAGAAAAGGACATCTTCTTTGGATCCCCTTAAACAGGACAAAACATATGTCTTCTTAACTTGAAAGCATTTTAAAGAGGCAATTATATGTAATTGTTCTGTTTTAAGTTGTTTTTTCTTTTTAAAAAAGGATCATATTACAGTTGCGAAATGCAGTGGCAGAGCGGCTGTGCAGCCTCAGCTGCCTGTTGTTCCGCCCCGAGGCGGTGGATTTGAACCTGGTACCTGGCACGCCTTTGTGTGAGACTCCATATTAAAATGATAAATTCGTTGACTTTCTTCAAACTGGAGAGCAATCCTCGCAAACGAATGAGATTGTTTCAAAGGAAAACTTAAAAAATTCAGCTTTAGTTAATACTTTATTCAAGTTATTATACGTTTTCTCTTGCTTGGCAAACAGATATAATTTATAACGGTTTCATAGTTGTATGTCAGCTTTTCTTCTCGCCATAAATTATTCTAAGTATTCGCTGTAAATTATGTGGTAGACTTGCATTTTTCAAACAGTACAAACACTTTCATAGACTTTCATAGACATCCAACTTTGATAGAATATTTTACTGAATATTGAATAAGGTTTAATTTATAGGGACACAAATCTTGCACCATTTAAAAAAGTCATCTCAATCTCAACAGTCTAATTCAAAGGGTGTAACTATGGCTGTTAGTCCCTATATAACTTCTCTCATATATTAGTAATATCTGAGTCTGCGGAGAAAAGGCAGAGTCAGACCATCTTGATATTTACCGTCCCTCAACAACTTGAATGTACTTGAATGTCAGAATCTTTCCTTCAGATCTACACCTCCAGTATATTACACTTTCTAATTATACACATTGTTTTACTCCTGACACAGTAGCTGAAGGTAGCGGAGATCCCGTTTAGCCTTATCTCCTGGAAGCCGTCGAGATAAGGCAACTTGCGGATACCTGATTCGAGTTGACGCCTTCTGATTATTACAATTAAGTGAATATCACGGTCAGTGGGTGGCGCTATAATTACGGATGTCATTTTGTAAATTTGGCCGCCTTTTTAAATAAATGTCTCTGATAAAAATACACAAAGTAATAACAGTTTTGAAAGTGTTTATCAGCCGACTTATTTATTTGACACTTTAAAAATTTAACGAAGATTAACTGTGTTTATTATGTGTAGATAAACGGGAAACATGGCAACAATTTAACCCATTTTTAATGGAATATTCTGAATGTCTTTTTTTGTAGAAAGCGGTATTTTGCAGAATTCACTTCCAATATAGGCTAAAAATATAATTCCGTAGCAGACGACGTCTGCTTCGGGATGTAACTGTTTGAAAATGTATATTTTTTAATAGACACAATGAATGAATTAAATGAAAAAATCACCGGATCAGATAATTATTTTACTAATCCATTTATTATTCTTTGTAAAGAAAATGACACCAAAAACCCTATACTTTAGTTATAATAGTGGGCCACAAATTTGAGTTGCCAATTTCAAACCCCAGACAAGGAAACCTCCCAATTTGACAAAAAAAAACTTGTATCAGTTTTGTATTTTAATTTTTATCAGCAAGACCTTAAAGAAAGACTCACTCTTGTGCAGGAACCCTTTGAAAAGGAGCCGGTGTGGTCTGTTTGAAAGTGCTGTCATAATTCCAAGTGGGATTCAACCCTACGAGCTACTTAAGACTAGCAAAGATAGACTACTATATAGATATACGTAGTCCACAAAATTTCTAATATGACAATTGATTTTTACTAATAGCATTGGAATTAGTCCCTTCATTGTTAGTTATTACATACGTTATTTAGCACCCTATAGTCCTTGAAGCTCAAAGCAGGCAGATAAATGAAACAATACATTTCTGTTTGTATGATATTTGCAGACGATCAAACATCGTTATGATGTAACAAGTTTGTCTCTTACAAAATTTGCCAGACTCTTTGATGTCCGATGAAGACAGTTCGTCATGGCATTTTACTTTCATTTATTCTTATTGCTTCACATTGAAACATCTTGAAGAGGTTCTGATGACAGGCCATCAAAATAGCATCCTCTTCAAAAAGGTTTATTCCACTTATATGTTTGCTGCCATACAACTGATCGAGTTTTGATGGGTATGAATCGAGTATGTCTACATAGAAATCCTCATGGGAGGTGTTTGTTTAGATAAAAATGAGAATATGTTCTCATGATTTCGCATGTAGACAGATGGAAATCATGCGAAAAAAGTGAATGACTTATTTTCTGTGTAATAAGATTACACTGTTTGATCTCTGTAGATGTGTGCAATACATAGAAAGTAGAAAATAAGTTTATTAAAGGTCTCTTTAAAGTTTACAAAGATTTTTTATTGTTTCTTTTGAAGTTGATGCTTCCGTCAAATTATACAATATTTTAATGTAGTTGCGATGTTTTATTTCACTGAATGAATGAATGTCGTTTGCAGTCTCGTATAGTTTCAAGTGAAATCTTTATGTTTCAGTGTAAATGTATCTGTTCTGTTACACTTTTGCGGTTTGCTTTGCAATTTATGCTTTTTAACTCCCAACAGTCAGTGAAAGAAAAAGAAAATAATGAAACGTGCTCAAAATTAAAACAAGATTGTAACTGTACTTTTAAAACAAATAAATTTATTATCCCTCGCACACAATCTGAGAGTTTAGCTTCGGGAACCCTTCATCGGAAGTCTTAAAACAAATACCATTTTCTATTCAATGTAAATTTTGATATGGTTCTGAGTTTAGTACGTGAAGAACCGCTAACATCAATAACTGCCTTTGAAGATCTGTTAATGAACCACTTTTCAATGTTTGTTTATAGCGTTCTTCACAGAGACAGGCATTTAAAACGGCATGCATCTTGTCTCCACGAAGACATTCAAATATTTTAAGGCATTTCTTCAAAGCTTTGATCACGGATTAGAGTGAAAGAATAAAAGCATATACGACCTTTGACCTGCAAATGGAAATCAAAATTTTAACGGATACTCTTTGGAATGAAAACAAATCAGCGGGCACTAAATTACAGAAAATACTCTCTCATTTCTAAGCGTAAAGCATGTCCCCGTTTGTAAGTCGACACAAAATTTCGCATTTCACAATTTGCATCCGAAAATTTAATTAGATGAACATCTTTCAAATTATGTTAAAATCATTACGGGCTGGTTACAGTTCTTTTTGATGTAGACGATAATGAGTTTTCAGTGAGAAATGAAACCAGTCTACGAGCATCTAGACGCATTATTTGATGATAATCTAGACGCTTTATTTCGTCATAATTAGTGCCGAATCTTTGTTGTTTTTTGTGTGTAAAACATAAAAATAATGAATTTTATTGCTATAATAATCCGCTGTAATAAGAACATACTTGCTCCAAAGAAAAAGTGTCTCTCGCGTACTGCAGTGCTTTGGCTTTTAAGTTTGTTAAACTACTTTAAAATGAAACATTTTCATAGGAATACATAATGGTTGATTAAATCTTATTACTGGAAAAATAAAGCAAAAAGATCGCTCGTATGCCTCCAAGGAATATAGGTTTTATCTAACACTTTAGCAAATTTTAGAGGAAACAGATTTGGTGAAACACATATAGCACATAAAAACGAACAACTTTCTTCGAATGCATATATTGTAGAATGTAAGATGAGAAATTGAAGTTTTAGTTTCAATGTTTCCTCTTTTTTATGTTGTTGCTGTTGTTGTTTAACGCTCGTTTCAACCTTGGTGATTTAAACAAGCGGACAGTTTACCTTATAATCGTTCCTGAACAGAACCAGTACTAGACTTTGTCACATAAAGAGACATGGTCGGTAGCAGGGCGCAAACCCAGGGCCACCAATCTATGAGAGGTTAGAGTGATCTCAAATCAGCGACTATAACCACTCGACCACGTAGGCTATCAACTTTACTATGCAACTTAGAAAAGCAATGTTAGGAAGTTATCGCAGTTTGGTAAAAAACATTCATTTTACATAATCTATTACCAGTATATCTGCATTTTTTCAGACTGTGAACAGCCCCCATTTTTACCAGGATAAGTTACACCATATGACAGAAATGGCCAATGGATACCAGACTCACCAAAATGGTATGTATTAAAACTGAAAATTGTTGTTCTCAAAATTCTAATAGATGTCGAAGTTTACATTGACACTGTGCTGTGCACAAACATCTTTTGCTTTCGTAGGACAATTTTTCAAAAGTGTTTCAACTCATTGCTCGCATTCTGTCGTATCTCATAGATTTAAAGGTAAGTTTTGCGTTTGTTTCATGATGGCTGTGAATCACCCGTTGCCATAATTTTACAGCAGTGTATTTTTTTAGCAATAAAACTGCAACACATACCTTAAAGATAAAAAATTAAAATATACAGTGAACTCCGTTTATAACGAACTCCTTTGGACCATATGAATTTGTTTCTTATATTCAGAGTTTGTTTAATCCATAAAACATTTTTACATAAAAAATATATAAAAAAACTCGGGCAGAGAAAATTTGTTCCTTATAATTGAGAATTTGGAGTTACAAAATAAGAATTTCCCATGACCATAATATAACAAAAGGATTATCTATTCAGGGTCTAAATCTCTAAGGTTGAAATCTTTGGCCATCAGGAGGGTGGCATCTCGTACTTAAATCTCCTTTCAGACAATAAATTCAGGTATCGTGAAAAGTGAAAGCCTATTGAACAATATTTCTTTTTTATTAGATATAAAACAACTGAAATTTCTTACTTCCCAAGCTTAAACACAGGGCGGATCAAACACGTATCTCAATCAGCACCCAACTGTCAAACAACGTTGTCAGTTGATATAATAACACTATTTGTTCTTAAGACCCGGGTGTAAACAAAATGTTTTGCTCACAGTACACAACTAGTGACCCGGAAATAGATCAATGCTGAATACTCATCGAGTAACATAATTATTGCATCATGGGGAGCCTAAAAACATGCTGCATGTTTTTGCATGTTTCTAATTGCGTGTAATGCGAGTCGACTGAAAACTGGAGAGTCAATAAAGTGTAAATATAACCTACTCTTGAGAATCAAAAGAATCTAGAGTGTATTTCCGGGTTTCTGTAAGAGAGGTAGAAAATAATGCATCTTCTGTGAGCTGAAGTTTTTTTTTACATAAAGATGATGTATAATAATATATTCGCTTGAAAATATTCCCGAGGTCTTCTTTTTTGAATTGTTCGGCGAGACTGAATTTTCCCCCATTTGCTACTTATTACCGAAATGCTTCGCAAGAAATCATTTACTGCACAGAGTCAACATTTTCACATAAATTAACAGTCGTGCACACAAAAAACCCCTCTTAACTGCATACATTCAGTCCCACACAAGAAATATTTCTATTAACCGCATAGTTATACATGTTACTCCTTTAGAACACGGGTAAAATTCCGTAATCCTAAACTTCCATCCATAATCGCACACATTTTTGCAGCACATACATGCAGATGTTAAATCACATAACTTCAGTGTCACACAGGGAACTCCTTCACCACATATACCGTAAAGTGACACAACCACATACCCCCAGTGTCATAAAGGTTATTAACAAACAACGTCAAGTGCTATATTATCACACATGGAACTCAACCATATACCTTTGGTGCCCAACACCACCTTACGTTATTGTCACAAATGCATGCCTTCTGTGCCACCCAAGTAAATCTTAATCATATACATGTACTTTCAGTGTCACATATTATACTCCTTATCCACATAACTAAAGTGCAATTCAAAAGCTTAATCAATTGCATCAGGACATCCAACGACCACATAACTTAAATGGCAGGCAGCACATCTATCGACCACATGAATTCGGATTAAAGTAGAAAAATCCTGGACCACACATTTTCAGTGCCAGACAGGAAACTCCTCGACCGAACTCATAACTTGAGTTACTGACAGCAAACTCAACGACCACGTAATATTAGTTCAAGACAGGAAACTCCGCGACCACATATTTTCATTGCCAGGCAGGTAATTACTTGACCACATAACTTCAGTGCCAGGCAGGAAGCTCATTGACAACATAACTCTAGTGCAAGGTAGGAAACTCCTCGACCCCACATGTTCAGTGCCAGGCAGGAATCGCTAGACCACATAGCTTCAGTGCAAGGCAGTAAACCCCTGTACCAGGTAACTTCGCTACAAAGCAGAAAACTCAGGAAAACTCTGTGACCCCATCCATGAGGTTTAAAGCAGATAATTTCTCGACCACATAACTTTAGTTCGAGGCAGGAAACTCCTACACCACAAAGCGTTAGTGCCTGGCAGGAAAATTATCGACCGTAAGTTTCGATTCAAATTAGAAAACTCTTCGATCATAGCACGTAGGAACCAAGTAGAAAACTCTTCGACCACATGACTGAGGTTTAAAGCAGGAAACTTCTCGACTTCTCAGTGCCTGGCAGGAAACCCGACGACTATAGAATTTAAGAAGCAAACAGGACATCCCTCGACCACATAATTTCGGTTTAAAGCAGAAAGGTCCTCGGCCGTATAACGTCAGTACCAGACAACTCTTCGGTCATACATTGTTAGTGTCAGGCAGGACAATCCTCGACCACTTAACTTAAGTGCCAGGCAGGAATCTCATCGGCCATACATGTATAACTTCAGTGCAGGGCAGGAAACTCCTCGACCACACACTTGTTCTGTGTCAAACAGGAAACCCCTCGTCCACATAACTTCGGTACAAAGCAGAAATATCTTCGATCACACAACGTCAGAGCCTGGCAAGAAACTCCTCGGCTACACACTTCGGTGCAAAACAAGAATAACCTTGACCAAACATATAACTTTAGATCCAGGCAAGAAATAATTTCAGTGCAAGTAATTAAACTGCTCGACAATATATGTTCCATGCAAGGCAGGAAACTCCTCCACTAAATACCTTCAGTGGCATGCAAGACACACCTCGACCACATAACTTCCGTGCAAAATTAAGCAGGGAACTTCTTGGCCAAATAACTTTTTGTTCGAGCACATACCTACAACGCTACGCAAGAAACTTTTCAACCGACTCCGTTATTTATTTTCTTCTCAACGACACACCTGTACAGTGCCACACCACTCTATAATCACATAACTACGGTATCACAAGAGGAAACTATCAAACAACATAATTTCAGTAGCGCAAAACAAACTTATTCACCACATGAAATATGAAAAAAAGACGATACCGCTGGCTTTAATTCATATTATAGATATTAAAATACATAAATAGTCGACCATTAGTTTAGAGTAAAATATATTTTCTAGATATCCAGTTAGAATGTTGATGACTTAATGGTATCGAAGGAGACTTCCTGAAAAATCGCCGAAAAACATTTTTTTTCGAGAACTAATCGGTAGAAACATAAACTCAAACGTGTGAACTAACTCATGTTTTGTAACATGATATCAGTATAATTCCTCAAAATTTCTCGCAGTCTACAGATATAAAATTCACCTCATTCTTACCAAATAAGTAGAATATAACAATGAATTTTACAAACATGGAAAATGAAGAACACATTTAAGTCAACTGTCAGATCCACTAAAATAACCCCAGATCCAATATAGTTACAGACATGCTTTTTCAAGAGCTTGTGCTTAGAATATTTAATGTATTTGACTCTTATGTGTGCTGGGAACGTTTGTATATAAATAGCGAATTTCACCTGAAGGCAGAATAAAACACAACGATATTATTCAAATAGCGTATAAATACTTAGGCATCTGTAGATACATATGATAAAACTTAGAAATTTCAAAAGGATAACGTGTTTGTTAAATTGAAAAGCTTTGCTATAAAATATAAAACAAGTTTATTGTTAGTGTCTACACTATAATGCGATGACATGATTTTAAACTTACTTTATTTTTAACTACTGTAATACAATTATTTTCGACAACAATGCTGAAAATATGTCACATGTAACTATTTCTGAAATAAATGTAGTTAAATATTTGTATTTCAGATAGAAATATGAATATTCAATTTTGCGCATTTTTTTGTAATGCAATACAGCAACTATTTCAATTGTTACACTGAAAACAGTGCAATATGGAGAACAGTAAGTGAGACACGAATTAAGATTCGTTTATAATTTACTCATTTTACAAATATTTAATTAAAAATAAACCTTTTATAAAAATACGAACGTTACGTAATAAGCCCAACAGTATAAGCATGTGCCAAATAGCACAGATCCCGAAAAAATACAAATTTTTGAAATTTTCATTCAGCGTTGCTTTCTTCTCCACAGGGTACCAACACCTTCAGACACTCTTCAGAGTTATAATATTGTTTCTTCAAATATAAACTTCTAAATGTATACGGTTTATATAGCCAATTATTGCAAATAGGAGTTGTTATCAAGAGTTCAAGCTAGTGAAACGTTACCTTATCTTCCCAATTTAAGGACATTCTTTTGATTATTATCCCTTCTTCTTAGGGCACTTTCTTCAGATTTCGGTTCATTCGGGTGAATGTAGGTGCTTTCAAGATTTAACATCTGCACAGAAATTAGACCATTAAATGTTCAATCTCATTTGCAATAAACCAAAGAAATGATTGCTTTGTTTTATTATAATAGTAGTTTTATCTACTTCATGTATTTCAGTTTTTTTCTCACTCTGTGAAGTGTTTTAGAGAGTTTAATTGTGCTACTGGTTTTGTTTTCGTCTTCCTTTTCAACAAATGTAATACAAGCAATCTTTGATAAGATTATGAGAAGGAAATACCCAGCAATACCACATCAAGCACGTTAGATTCGTTTCAAAGGATTACCTACCCTTTCAATTTAATCCCTTGACGAATCAGAACCGAATTTTTTAAATGCACACACTGAGTTATTTCTTTGTTAAATGTATTGTGCAGTGACGCATATACTTTTACGACAGTTGATATATATAAATGTATATATATCAGTTTACGTTTTTTGAACTGAAACAGTTCACCGGCATTGTCAGATTTATTACATAACACACTTTTTCGCTAATGTAATGATAAACTCCTAAGACCATAAACTTCACCATGATATTTTTTGTGAATACAACTGAAATCGTCATGTTTTTTACGCAGATCTAATAGATCTAGAATTTTGAATTTCTTTTTAAAATCTTCTTCACTCAAGTGGTAAGCATTACTGTAAGAAATTGACGTCTGCTGTATTCACAGTTTTCATCCCGCACGGGTGAGACATGTATATTGCATTTTCTCGTGCAAATTAGGCATCTTTGTGCTGACAGACGGGACCATAATCACTTCCCGAGGAGGAAAGAAACAACACATCTGTTTGTTAGAGGCAACAAATCTACTTAAATCGCTTACAAAAATGCGTTTCCTCTCTTCGCATGTTGAAGAAAACGGAATAACTGTTAAAATTTTATTGTAAGAACTGCAGACATAAAGTATGAAAATTAGAAGATAGGCTCGAAGCAAACTTTTAGTATTCATTTACAAAGACTTGCCCAAAACAAAAATTGACACACACGACTGAGCAAGACATGGGCTAACTTATTTCATTTCATCTAAAGTCAGATTCACATTTTAAAATTATTTTTTGGTACAGACTCGAGAATACAAACTGCGTTTCGCGACAAAATCATAGGTTGGAAACCAGCTTAAACCGTTTTTCTTGCAAGATGCCTCCCAATGTGTCCTTAATTCAAGGGATGACCCGAAACGTGCCGTTAATCTATTGTGTTATTATGATTTAGATCTACTAAACGATTATAATAATATACATTTGTTCTTCTTAAGAGTACATCGGCGTTTGGATACAGTAGCATCTACATATTCATTAGCATCTGCATGTATAATAACGTAAATGTATGAATGAACATTAGCTTCGTCATACAGGTAATATAGGCCCTTAAAAGTGCTCTCGCTGCAAGTCTGTTTATTCTATTGCAAGTGCACCATACATTTTTTTTGCAGATCATTATTACAAGATATGTTTTGAAGTATTTTTTATTATACAGGAATGTGGTCTTACTCATTATCCGGGTGTACGTAATAAAACACGAGTTTTACAATATGACTTATACACTTCAATTCATTAACCATTAATGTTGGACTATTCCAATAAACTCGAAAATACGACAGTGCTTTCCCGTAATGTAGGTGTAATATGTATCACATGTATATGTATATATATGAAAACATAAAATGTTAATTACAATCATGTATAAAGCGCTTAATGATTAATTCATGCGAAACTTCACAACAAAACTTTGAAGCTCTACTGCAAAGAAAGGAAAACACTCATTAAACATCCAAAATTGTTATGTAATATTATTAAACGTATATTTACTTACAGTGAATGCATAAAGTCAGATAACGATGTAATGATTACAAAATAAACTGAAATATAGTAGATAAAAATACAATAATCTATGGTGGCTGATTTGGTACACTTTTGTGCGTCGTGTTGTCGCCAGCGACAACACGACAAAACGCCAAACGGCGCGTTGTCGCACTGTCGTCTTGTCGTCCTGTCGCTAGCGAAGCACGCCAAACGGCGCGTTGTCGTGCGGCGTGTTGTATTATGGTGATAATGTGCCGAGCGACAAAGCGCCAAATAGCCAATCCTTCAATTTGAGCCGAGCGACAATGTGACATCGCGACAACACGCCGCACGACAACGCGCCGTTTGGCGTTTTGTCGTGTTGTCGCTGGCGACAACACGACGCACAAAAGTGTACCAAATCAGCCACCATAATAATCTGTGTAATCTGTGATCACAAACTATGAAATTTACCAGAGTCTTTAAAACAGAAAAGCACGTAGTGTAACAGCAAAGTGAGAACGCATAGTTTGGCGCGGAACGTTTTCTTTGATAGTCATTTAGTGTAAATGTTATTACCCAGAAAGCATACACAGTCGTAAATATGTAATAATGTCAATGATTAACATTTGGTGTCGTGAAACGATATATGCCAGTACAGGCGAACTTTGTACAAAAGCGTCACTTTTTTGTATTACTTTTGTTTTGCCGCAAACGTTTGGTAAGGAGTGTACACTAACACCAGCGACGATACAGGCATACACTTGAGACAAGCTCTTCAAGCGTCTACTTGTTTATGAATATTCGTTATAAACGACCTCTTACTTCGCAATAAATGACCCGTAAAGACAAAAGTATTTGTTATATGTGAGGTAATACTACTTACTCATTATTTAATATTAAGAATATTCTTACATGTTTTCATCAACTGAAAGTTGTTTTTTTTCGGTAGCAAAGCATCTGGAAAGAGTATTAATATGTAATATACGTGCAATATATTTGGCATAAATCTTGTATTTATCTATTATTCTAATTTCATTATAAAGTATCATACAAATAAGTGACAACTGAAATAATTTGTACAATTACAGAAAAAAAAACGTAAATGGAAAAGACAGTATAAGTTCTGTTTATTTCGCTATAGCGAGGCTACTAAAGTTACGAAGAAACATTAGTTCATTTAATTATAGCATTACTTTTATCAAGGAATTTACAGACATACGTCTAGGAATTAGCATTAATTGTCTTGGTTAAGCATAATATGTTGAGGACAGTGTGTGAACGTTGTTTAACGTATGATTAACGTGTGTTTGAGTTCATATTGTTTTATAATAATTTACCATTAATCATCATTTATTTCTTCATTTTTTTGATATTGGAATGTGAAAGTTTTAATTGAATATTATCCAATATAAACGTACAGGATGTACGGCGCTCTTGATATGTTTTTGACAGCTCAACCTATTCGTTGCCCAGTGTTTTAGAAATGTACGATATATCGAAAATTAAATACAAGTTAAAGAGTACTAGCATTATCATTTATCTACAGAGTGACATCGTAGGATAAAATGACAAAAAGATATACAGTCAACATAAGATGAATTCTATACAGTGGACCGATAGCAAAAAACATTATCAAAGATATTTGAAAGTAGTTTTTTTCTAAACTATAGTTATAGTTCGTAACTGATAATTATTAGATACGAACAAGACAAAAACAACATTTATCCATGTATAGAAGGAAGTAAAAGTTTACGATTGAGCATATCGTTTCAACGTTCATATTTATTCCACATTTTACTCATTTGTGACGTCATGACGGCTCGCGCGTTCAAACGTTGTTCTTTGTTTAACTGAAAAACGGAACGTGTCATGTTAGAATATTTTTTTTAAGAAAACACGAATATTCGTAGTCTTATGTCGAAGGGTAAACTGGTGTCTTACTATTCAAGGATAGTGTCACCATAATGATGTTCGCAAATCAAATTAAATAGTAGAAACTAGACGTAAATTTACATTCTATGGTAGTCTTCTTTCTGCCACAGAGCTCGGTGTTTTGTGGATATAATGGTTGTTTACTTGTTTCTCAGGGAACAACAATCTCAAATAATTAATATTAATGTTGGAGTCTTTTGATTTTGATTTGTTGTTTCAAAATGCATAATTACGTTACGCTTCAATTTGGAAACGGTAATTCATAACATATTTACAAACGTTTCTATAAGATTCATGTCAGTTTAAGTGTGCAGGCATTTTAGTTAACGCCTAGGTTCATCCTTCCATATTTGCATTATTATTATATGCCGCAATAGTATGATTCATCAACAAGAAATGATTCAAAATGCAAGAACTCCGTACAGTTTCAATTAGTGACGATGGAGACGAACGGTAAATTTATATATCTCTAATTATCTACTAGATGATTGATCGCCAATCTAAGGAACACAATGCCACATCTAAGGTAGAAATTCAGATAACAGCAGTACGCTAAAACTCCCTCAGAAATTGCAGTTGTTTCGTGAATACAGGCGAAGTAGACCGCCATCTTGGGTCTCGGATATCAACCGTGTAGACACCTTTCGAAGGTGGTTCATCAAAAACCCCATACAGCGTAATAGGTCTATTAGATATTACTGATAATTGATGATTTATTGATAATGAATTTTCTACTGGGCACAATGGCCGTTATCTTAATTGGTTGCATAATGCACGTGTGGAGATGCACGCGCCGGGGCTACCTGACCTTGCGTTGATAACAACCGATAAAGTGAAATTGGCGTGAAATTTTATACGCTTTTTGTAATACAGTTTGATTGCGCGGAGGATTGCAAACATCTGGAATCGCTTATTACAAATATGCAGGCCTTCAAAATTGAAAAATTCAATTTCTAAGATAGGAAATGCAGGTTTACTATTTGAAGAAAATTGTCCTGATTGTGGACAGTTTTGTCGAAAAAAAAACACAATGTGAATTTTGATATTAAAACAAATCTGCAAATGAGTAGAACTACTGTTGAAGGATTTTGTTATTTGAAGTGAAAACTGTATTTAAACGCATACTTTCGAATAAACGTACTTTAAGCACAGTTATCAATTTATAGAGAAGCAATAGCAATGAAAACTTTACTCTTACTGTGTCCAGACATAAAACAATAATTTCAAAAAGTTATTGTGACACAAAATTAAAATATGCAATATATTTTTCCAAGGGCAAAACATGTGTAACACATGTTTTATTGTCTGAAATTCTACCGAACAAGGAGTGGGTATGGTGTAATAAATACAAATGTATTGGCGACGCGGCTGTTTTCATTTTCAAAACAATCTATATTTCATTGATATTATATGTTTTGTTTATGCTTTGGTATTAATGTCTTCTGTATTATTATAAGTCTGTTCGGGTTTGAATGGTCTTATGTTCATCACGCTGGGTTTATAGTTGGCCTTTTTAGCAATTTTCTTGCAATATATTTAAATGTATTTTCCACTTATTTTGCAGACGACAAGCGGAATTTCTCGTACATCCTGTATTTAATTTGACATTTTTATTATATTTTCAGGTTACATGGACCATGGTCATCATCATCCACAGCCACAACAGCAGCAACATAACTCAAACGTCAGCAGTCTCGACTGTTTATCACTGATTGTAGAAAGTATCAGTCCAACTACAGGCTCCCCAATGATGAGCACAATGGCTCCAGGAGAACGGCCGCTTTAGTCTTCAACTTGTTACCTTCACCTAGAACGTTTATGATTGGACGCCTTGCTTTGTTTGGGAAGATGCTATTGGTTTATTACTCGGCAGCCATAACTTTAATAACATTCGATGTCATAGGAATAAAGACACCATAGCAGCAAGTACAATGTAACAATTGTAGAAAACATGAATGTGCGACTGTCTGAAACAAAGTTGCTTAGTGTGTTGAACTTCATTTGAAGACAGCATTTGAGTGGTCTATAGTTGTGTGACTACAGAGGGATGTTACTGTTTATACATGATTTATGGTATCTCACAGACCTTGCTAGAATTTATTGAACTCGTCAAAGCCTGTATCCATTTATAGTTGGTATAATGTTCAGAATGTATGTAATCCTATTCAAATTTCGAAATGATTTAAAATATCTTTGCAATAAAAAACAAAACAACCGACAGTGCACATGGCCACCAAAGGAAAAAAGACCACAAAAAGTTAAAAAAATTCTAACCCATTGTCAATTATGTTAACAAGGTTTACAGTAAAGCATAGACTCTGAAACTGTTTATTGCATTTTATACACTGGAATGAATCGTGTCCAATATTTCAGTAAAATTTTCTTGATTTTCTTAATTTTATGAAAACCTTTATATGATTATGGGGTATAACCTTCTCCCGCAATATATATAGCGGTTCAAAATAACTCACAGTATGATTTTAAAACAATTAACATTCTGCTGTTGGAAGTTGTCCTGATTTGTATGCCTTGTTAAAAATGATGTCTTATTCTTGAAATTACAAGTACTCGATTTGAGATTTTGAAAAAACCTTTCTAAATCGCATGGATTTCTATACTTTTAAAACACGACAGCAAAGATGTTAACCTTTACAGATTGCAGTTGTTTGATGTGTAGAAAAACAACTTTGCTTACAACTTAATTGCAATTATGTGTAAAATCATTTTGAATATTATTTAAACTTTCTTGATCTGGCAAAATAATTAACATTTTAGTCACAAAGGATTTACATTTCTGTTAATGATGCTTACGTTAAGTTTTGAAACGGTTCCTTGTTGTGTACTTGTTAATTTGATAATGAATAGGATTCGTCAGGAAGTTACGGTAATAACCAGTGCATTGATTGTTTGGAATTTCTTATAACATTTTTGAACTGAACAATAATTAGTTATGGCAATTAATCCATGAATTTACATGTAAAAATGTAAGAGTATTTGAATTTACAAACGAAGATTGCTGTGCATAATTCTACTGAGTTAAAATTGAAATATCTACAATCTAAATGTAAGACATCTTTTGACGAATTTCTGTACACATATACAAATTACCTTTAATTTTTATAATGTGTGCAGATAATGTTCTTAGACAATTGTTTCATGCACAGAGTTAAAAAAATAGAAACGTGAACAGCAAATTTGAATGTTTCTTTGGGACTACAATCCTTACCATATTTTTTTTCAAATTTCATTTCTATATTAAATATTATTGAAATGAACCCAACCGCAAATCTATTTACACATTGAACTTCATTTGAATTCAGATGTTTTTCTTTACTTATTGACCACTCATGTTATGGGTAAGTGGCTTTATTTGAACATGACTTTCTTTGATCTCAGTTGATTTGATTTATTTAAGTATTTAACTGCATGATAAATTTAGCATGATCGGTAATCAAGAATGTAACAAATGCCAAAACATAAGGATTTTAGCATTGCCTGAATCCCCCAATAAATTAAACCAGTTTTAAATGAAATAAACAAGTTTATACCGAAATACTTGTTTCCAAAATAGCAAGTACCTTGTGAGAATTTGTGATAAACGTGTAAGTTTATATCAAGCTTCTTATTATATTAAGCCTGAACAATATTAGAATTTAAGTTCAAAATCCCAAAATAACATATTAACTACTTCATGTTAGATCAAAACTAGAGTCATCCTGCAGCGGTTTTAATACTTTTGAATATGCAACCTGAAGCAAAACTGTTAATTATCGTGCATATTCTTAGTGAAAAAAAATGCTCAGATACGTTGCCCGACGCCTTATACCCTCATCTGAAGAACTGATTTTGACACCCCCGATGTAACAGTATTTTTGTTGTAGATCTTCGCAGTTGCCTCCATTAGTTTACAAAAAATGGAAATGAAATTTCTATTTCATTCCCAATTTTGTCAACTTCAGAATTTATAAATACATGTACAGTTTTAAAACTAAATTGCAAAAATTTGAATATAACCAGATTTTTTAACGATCACTATTGAAATCATAAAGTTAGTTGCAATTTCAATGAAATGCATAGTCACGATTTAGAATTAAGAAAAGTATAAGTTTTAAACTATTTAAAGCTATTTTTGAACAAGTCAATAATATAAAAATATTTCGATTTCCAAGTAACATGACTTGTTAGTCTAAATTGAGTTTCAATATTTTTGAAATTAATAGTGTCAGATTAGAGTTCATTAAAACGACGAGAAATGTTTTAAATTCCGGTTTCATAGGAGAGGCAATGACATTTTGGAAGCTGAACCAAGCATGTATGATGAACGCAATATCAATATAATATAATATGAAAGGTTTTGCATAAAAAATCAGCGTAATATCTTCCGATGGCATCATCGGTCGGTCATATAACACTCGAGACACTAATTCTATACTTTGTTGTAAGCAGTGTTATATCTATCATGGTACTGTCACTTTTAATTATCACTGGTGGTCAATGAAGTCCAAAAGCAGTTGATGGTCTTAATGTAGTCCATATTTTGTGAGGTTGGCTGATTTTATGAGGTTGATACAAGAGCACTATTGGAGAGTCATAGCTGTTTTTGATCATTAAGACGAAAGGATGCATATGCAACTCGTCATTTCTGTGAAAAGAGAACCATGAAAGTTCTGATTTCAGCTGCGTATCTGAACAATCACTTTTTCTTTTTTATAATTATCATTAAATGGAATACTTTCAACATTGTCATCTATCAAATTCACGCGTCCATCTTTCAGTGTGTACTCTGTACTATTTATTCTTTATTGTATCGCTCAATTAACATTTAACAACGAAAGCGAGGCATGTTTGCAGATTTAACAATTTCTGCATTAACACAAAACATAAGTATTTGCTCCCTTAAATCTAACGTTTTGCAAACAAAAATCAACTACAGGTAATTTTTCGCTAAATTACTAAACATTGTACACAAAACGAAAGACTAAGTCTTTCAAGTCTGAGTTACAAACTTCCCAAAGAGTCCCTAGAAGTTCTGTGTGCATTTTGCACTGTAAATAGAACTCAAGATATGATTGCTTTGTATCTTTTCTGTATGTAAGTGTTACATGTATACAGTGAACATTTTAATTTTATTTACATTTTTGTATATACATATTGTAATATTATTATGTATATTGTTATTTATAAAAATAAATTCAAACTGAAAGAATCGATTAGCTTGTTATGTTTCAGTCCTGTAAACCAGTTGTACCGCAAAAGGAGTCTTTTCTCTTATCAGTCTAAATAACCAGAATTTTTATTGGAAAAAAATGAGAACACCAATCAAAATTCGTATAATATAGATTGGTTTAAGTGGGAAGATTTTGTTACAATTCTGCGTCGTGGTTATGCAGTTATATAAATGTATGATGACCACAGATGGATCATCTCAACTATCACGGAGATGAAATAAACTTCATTCTCCACAATCCTTATCTACGGATACTTACATACGAGATCTCGAAGCTTTCAAAAGCTTTCCACATGGGTTCATATAAATCAGCTGATTAAAAACGAAAGTTCTGTGAATATATCCATCAATTCTGACACCAGAGAGAGATTGATGTTTTACTTTATATCAAAATGCTTGTCCGACTAGATTTAGGTTCTGGATTTTGAGTTTCCTTGGCACATAGATACGATCAAATCCGAATCATTGTGTAAAAGTTCTAACGACTGTTATATGAATATAAAAGCATAGAAAACCTGCACAATTGTGAAGTAGTTATTTTTTAATTTAATCAATTATTGAAGTTTAAATCAAACATGTACAAATTAATATCATCAATCGTGAATTAAACGTTGATTTCTAGCTGCCTACGTAATAAATGAAGAGGTTTTTAAGTGTTCGTAGAGCTGAGAATGACTTCAACACTTTTCCCGGCTCAGTCTGTTCATAATTATGAGTCATAAAATCCAGCTCACCCCTTAACAACAGTAAGATTTAGCACTATTTACTCGTATTGTTGTTTTGTGATGTTACTGTTCCACTACGTCCAGATTTTTTAAGATTCTGTAGGCGTCAGAGCCAAAGTCAAACATTGTTCAATAGTTTTCAAGAGTGGTGCAGGATTTTCCTGAAGTTTGAAAACATTGTTAACTAAACATGTACTTAATAATGTACACCTTATTTGAAATACTTAGTTCTTCAACGTAGTACGTAGAATGTATGTTTGATGGTGGTATCGGCAGTCAAGGAGTAAATATTGTAACTTTTCGATAATTGGAGCAAAATATCAGTATCAAAGAACTGTTTTCAACTTTCTTTTTAAAGCCGAATATGCTTTATTCAATTATAAGCGATTGTTACATTAGAAAAAGTAATAATATTACATTGTTGTTAAAATGTGTTAAACTTCTGAAATCTACAAGTTATTCTAGAGAACAATCATGCAGACGAGTATAAACACATTTTGGCAGCTTTTTATAAGACATTGCTATATTACTATATAATGTTGTCGAGGAGGCCGTATTGCGTTCAAGCACTGTAGATATATTTGTTCTGATTCTTTAAAACCGCAGATTTTAATTACACAGATGAGAGAAAGTACGATCAGCAGTGTGTTAACATTAAACACAAGTCGTACACAACAAATACTGCACAAATATGTATATAACAATTAGAAACCCACATATATAAACACACATTATAAAATATGTACATCGAAGAGTTATGACACAAGAGCAAATTTAATTGAATATTGGGAAACGTATTTGAAGTAAATTATTTTGATTTGCTGGGAAGATTATTGACTACATTTAAGATTCTTGACTTACTAGTGTAAAAAGTGGGAAATTGTTTCAAGTAAATTATTTGATTTTCCGGTACTACATTTAAGGTTCTTGACTGATTTGGTCGTTGATATTACATTGTATTGATTGTTGCAAATTAAACACCTGACACATGGGGCACGGTCTGAAAACAATGTGAACAATTCATTTGTTAATGTTACGGTTTAAACTAAAGATAATATTTTTAGAAGTAACGATATAGAGGATAATTGTTGGTTTCTGTGTAAGATCATGTTATATTTAATTTCACCTGACCACACCCACCCACCAAGTGATTTTTCACGAGGGCGCAGCCACAGTGAAAATAACATTTTGGTGTTCAGAGTGAAATTAACATGATATTACACCGATACCAACAATTTTTCTGTTTATTTTATGGTAAAACTCTACTTTTATTGAGTTTGTTTCACAAAAATCAAAATCGCGGAACGTCACCAGAAACAAGCGCAATGACGTCATTTAAACGACGTCACGTCGCTGGTTTCCAGCATTTTTACGCTCGGTATACTTTTGACGTAAACCGGGTTAAAGATTGCAAAACGTGAAAATAAAATGGTAATCCCTGTTTCAAAACTGTGGTTATCCTTTTATTTCACGAGAAAACCAAAAAAAACTGAATTTATTTTGTGACAATATGATCCAACTGTATTACTTTACCGCATGAGCATCTCAGTTACTTCTACTGGGTGGCAAATGAGTCACAGATTGAAAATAATTTTCAAAAAGAACGGCTTAGTTATTTTCCCTAGGTTTTTCGCTTCGTTCATGTAGATCTACAAACACGCAATACGTTGCACTTAACTATTTCACCTCTCTTAAACATACTTGAAGAACCGATTGACATTGCTCATGGTCATACAATTAAAAGTTTTACTACATTCATAATGTCTCTAAAATAAAGACTCACAATTTCTTAGAGCTCTTTTCGTTCCGCTTTCGAGTAAATGATACAAGAGCGTAATCAGGTAATAAATCAATCACCGTGTTTGTAAGCTTCCCAGTGGCAGCTTGCCTTTTCTTTGCGTTTTGAAGAGTGAATTCAAAGAACAACGCTCTTTGATACGATGGGGAGAAATTGCACATCTACAACTTAGCCCCGCTGGAGACCAATTTCAAATCTAATCATGGCCGTTAGAATGAAAGATTTGAAGATTATGTGGATTTAACAATTCAAAGAAATGCTTAAGTGTGTGTTGAAGGGTTTTCATTCATTTCTTTAAGACATTCGGCAATGTATACTTCAGAGTAATATAGACTAATTGTGAGATAAAATGCAATTTCGGGTTTTTAATTGTTTCAAGTATATTTTGTCTGTGATATGTTGTGATTACCGGAATGACGGGTGTAGTGACATCGTAACTGATATGATCGGGTAGGATTAAGTCATATATGTCTGGATTTTGGTGAGCTTTAAAGGCATAATTATGGGGTTTAATAGTCTAACAGGCATTCAGTAATGTTTGATTTAAGCATATTAAGTTTCTATGAATAGATGATTTTGTAAAAAGAAATGTTCGCTGAACTGTCTGATACAAAAAGGACGGGGGTGACAGTAAGGTCAAACATTCGAATGGATAACGTTGCTGTTACGTGCAATTTTACAAGTTTTGCACTGACTGAACCCGCATCAACACACGAGCTCATATCCTCTTCTATGCACCTTTGTAAAGTGGTTGGCAAAGAAACTGGGATTGGTTGCTGAGAATATCTTATGTTTGTATTTTTTTTTAAATATGGTTTCTTTTCCTATTATTGCTTTGTTGATATCATACTACCAAATTATCTTTCATATGTTTGCTTCAAAAGTATAAAAAAATATATAAAAAATAAGATAAAACTAAGAGTCCAAGAGTAGTAAATTACGTAAAGATACGATTTCCGTCATCCCACACCATCTCGCTACCCGCTCTCATGGATACTTCAACTTTCTTAATTGTTTTTATCGGACGCTAGTCGCTTTTTATTTTTTCGTGTAAAATTTTTTAAAACTTCTGACACTCATTGTTTTGGGAATTGTTCCCAGGCAAATCACATAAAATGGCGTGAGATATCGACCAACAAAATCTTTATGACTTTTATAAATGGGTAATATAAATGACTTTGCCTCACCCTTGAGGCTGATATTTAAAGATTCCTTTAGAGCCAAATATTTTCCAAGATAAGATCATTCCAAGATAAGATTCAAAGGAAAACTGTCTATACAATATTGAAACAACTTGCAATTAACACCAAAGACGTGCTTATCGCTATTTTTAAATGGCTTTTGCAACCCAGAATATCTTGTATTAAAGTGAAGAAATTATTGTTTTAAATAGCAGAGTTTAATCTGTTCTAACTTTAATAACCTTTAATATCTAGAGAGAGATATTGTGATCGGATGATCAAAATGTTATGTTGTTTTCGATATTTGAAACTTTATTGATTTTTGAGACACATATTGAATTGAACTGTTTGAAAAAAGAAACGGATGTGCATTTACGTATAATATAATCATATAAATGATGATTCAAAACTATTTTTACTCGAACACTATAACTGTAAAACGTTCTCCAAGAATGATTAACAAATGACATAATAAAAGCAAGAACCCTTGAAAGCCGCTGTTATTTCAACAAGAATGCATGCAAAAAATATATATAAAATATTTGACAAATTATCAAAAGGTATCTGTGCAAAGTCCTATTAAGGTTTCCTGGAAATCAATCCGGCATCTGTATAGATCTTCTAGCGTAATACCCCTTTAGTACAAAATGGAAACATCAGGGAAAGAAGATTTCACTATGTTTAAACACAATTTAAAAATACACAATTGTGCCATTGCCTAGGCGAATGCCAATATTTTGACGCCAATCATACATGTAAACAACAATAATATTCATAACGTGAATGTGCTAACGAAGATAATTAAAACAACTAGCATATTTTCAATTGAACTACAATTCACACAGTGTCGCATAGTTTATTTTGTTTCAGAAACAAAGAACGACCCTCGAATGCCCATCTGCCCAAATTGCTAGATACGAAAGGTGTCTTTAAATTTGTTAAAAAAGGTTGCCTTTTCAGTAGATGAGTTGTTGGTTACAGTGTCATGAAGTACAGTTTGTTTAAGAACAAAATTCTTGAATTGCATAATTTATTTTAATTGATCATTTGTAAAGTAATTCCATGGAGTATTTCATTGATTAGAAATATGACAAACTAATAAACATATAAAACGTGATCTGATTGGTTGACGTGTACGAACACCGGTGCAGATATATGTCTAGTGTAAAGATGCCCGTCGCCATACGATGGGTATCATTCAGCGTTTTATTTTCTATTTTTCTCGTTGTAGACAATAAAAAATGGCGGCGGAACAATGATAGATACGAGAAAAGATAAATCAGACAATAAATCACGTGTTATATCGAGATTTACACGTGATAATATTTGGAAGAAAACATGTGGATGAGACAAATAACATGAGCTGTATTAACAGTACATGACTTTCATTCCGTATCTGCACCAGCAATGTTTTAACTGATTTCAAAAAAATCATATTACAAAATGATACACTCAGTCCAGTCATGCCTATTTACATATCACACAAAACATATTAAATGTCTGAGCAGATAAACATTTCATGTGTTTATTGTAAATATTGGAGTATTAAATCAGTTGCAGTTGACGGTGAATAATGCAAAACTTCTGTCAGATATCAGAGAAGCAATATGTATACTCAAGCTGAGCTCTGAGTATACAGTCTGGGACAATCCAATGGTAGTGGTTGAGTTACATTATATTTAATGTCATTTTACCACGACACTATTCCATGTAAAACTTAAATTCAATTCCCTATGAATTTGTTAGTTTCAATGTGTTAAACATTATTTTTTCTGTATGGAGCGCCATACTCAATTTCAATTTACTTCAAATGGAATGAAAATTTCCTGGTAGGACATAGTAACACTTTTTTGATACAGAAAAATGATGGAACCGGATTCATACAAGCTTAACAGTCTCCATTCTGCAAAGAAAAAGCAATTTCCTTTGAATATGTAAAGCAAAAACAATTTCCTTTGAATATTCAATTAAATAATTCAATAATTTAGGCAACGGATGGACTTAAAATCAATATCTTGTGTATGTTAAGATTAAATTAGTAATTGATAATTAAGCACGAATTACAAAAATAAAAGAAGGTTGGTCATGGCTCAAATGTAATGATTTTAAAGTCAATAAAACTGATAGTTTCGACTTGATGTTAGATTAATTCCTTTTGTGAAACAACCTAAATTTCCATTTTTTTCCAATACGTTTGAATTTAGTTCTTTGGACAGAATGTGAAGTCATAAATAAGATTTTCAATATACAAGATAATAAATACTTTAAAACATTTCTGCGAAAGAATATACATATTGCAAAAGGAAACTATTCACTATCATGTTTCAAGAGGCACTTTAAGACTGACATGACAAATGAATTTCAATATTGTGAATATTTCAGGTTATATAAACTTTATCTTACATGTTTTATAGCAACTTGTATGAGTTGTTTCTTAACATAATGTTAAAATGAACCCAATGTGCTTGGAATTCACGTGGGGGAAAATATTCTTCAACGATTGCTGACAGTTCTTTTTCAAATCTTAAAACATTGCAGATTGAATAATGATATCTTACTCAAAATCCGTACTATTACAGTTTCTCCTCAAACAGTCCGTTATTCGAAATCTGAATTACTTTTTCCGAAATTTCTGTTATCTGTGTAACCACAAAGCTGGCTTTAGGTTGCCATGCTTATTTTCCAAGAATCGGTTGGAAGCTGTTTCTCGTTTTTCAAATCGTTCGTCAGTCCACTAAAAAGTATCGTTTTGGACTGTATTTTGATAAAAAGTATTAAATAAGAAATAAAGGCATTGGAGGTTAGAGAGGGATCGAAGGATTGGCATTGGATTGATTGCCAAACATACCATAGTTGGAAAATATGGCATAAAAACAATAGGACAATATGCCATGTTTTGCAAGTACTTATTATTATGTGGTCATGGAAAAAAGGTCAGATACCAGTGCAGTATATGATCGGATACCTACAACATATATATATATGTCTGCGTTATAAATCTGGAGAGAATGTAAATCAGATAACAATCAGTTTGAATGGTCAAGAAAATGACATGCGGTTACATTGCGCACATAGCAGAGGGCCACGAGTCCAGAACCACTAATTGGACATCATCAATTAATTAATTATCAATAAACGTCAAATAACTCACCGAGCAATGGGCTGCCATATCTAAACGGCTTACTCAGGTAGCCGAAGTGATTCTTCAATGGGTTATCTCATGACATAACAAGTTTTATTTGAACAGACGTTACAGACAGTGTTAACTGAACGCATACTGTAGTTTTAAGGAAATCTGCATAGAATTTAGGACGAGTCCTTATAAAATGCTGGAACAGAGTTTTTGACGTCTTATAGTATTTTGATGCTTCTGAATTCGGGAACAATACTTATTTACATCTAACACATGCAATCCCTTGAGCTTTTTAAGCAAGATTACTCAATAATAATGAATATTAAACGTTAGTTATGGAAAGATACAAATAGAAAACATACGTCAACTAATACAGTAGAGTTTCGTTTATATACATGTATAAAAAGTGTCCTGGCGTTAGAAGAAATGCTTCTTCTAGACCCATAATAATTTATGTATCAAAGGCAAAGAACCTTAGAACTGCCAAATAGAAGCGAAATTCTACTAAAACAAAAGACCTTACGTAATTATTACTGCATGCGGTTGATCCATAAGTTTTACATGAACTTCTATATCTGCAAAAATGTGTCAATTTTGTCGGAAAGAGAAGACAAACGAGATACCTAAATTAATGCTGATATTTAATATAAAAGCTGACACAAACTTCCTATGAAATCTTGGAAATATTCGTAAAGATTAATTACGTAATTTTGGAACAAGACATGAGGTGTTGACGACAGTGTAGATACCGTGGTGATATCTGCGGGCAGTCAATTGGAGCGTCATATCGTATCTGAGATAGTGGAATTACACCCCTCAGCTTGAATATTGCTCACATATCAAGGCTGATTATGTTGTTCATAGGTTTGTGACATTCTTATCTCCCTTGTGTCGGAATTCATCAAGTCTTCACCGAGGAGAAAAGGTAGAAATGGAATTTTCACACTCTCATTCGCTAGCAATGTGTGAAATCTTAAATTGTAAACACACAATGCACAATAGAAAAAAATTAAAGACAAAAAACAGAACTGTTCTAATATGGACAGTTTTACTCCTGGTTCGGTTTACAGTTTCAATTTGGTATACCTGTACACTGGGTAAAACTATTGCTTTAGAGGCAAAATCAATATGTTTCACACTTTCCATACAGTCGCCGCTTTGTCCGTCTGCCTGCAGCTGTCCGTCCCGGAGCATATAATTCGAAAAGTGTTGAAGAGATTAAGTTGACAGTGATATGGTACGTCGAGAGATAGTGAAGTGACAAAGAACTATTACTCCCGAATACTGAATTTATCCCCCTGTATTTATGTCCAGAGCATAACTAAAATGTGTAAGGGATTTAGTTGAAATTTCAAACATTGATAGAGGTCATTAAATGAAGTGCTGTGACAAAAACCATAGCTCAAGCTGACCCCATTTTTGAAATATCTCCCCATTATGTAATATAATAATTCGCAGCATAACTCAAAAAGTATTTAAAGGACTGCATTGATATGGGAGACATTGAGAACGTGAGCAGTGACCAAAAACAATAACTCTAGCTTATCAAAATTCTAAATCATTTAGTACCTTATCGAAACCTATAGTTTGCTTTTTAAGAAAGAGACAAAGTACAGTTAGTTATTTGTGCATAATATTAAGAGTACTTGAATATTTCTCTGTAAACACATTCTACTGTATAATATGCATTGATTGAAATTTATGAAATGTACACTTAGAACATCACGTATGTTTGATATATATATTTTCTTGGCTACAGATGTTGCCGAATAAAGTATTATTGTATTATTGTTGTTATATGAATTATCTCCCATTATGAAATAATAAGTGGGGTAAAATGACTTCGAGAATGAAAGCATTATTAAAACGGTTATCTCCCCTTTATCGTAATAAATAATGCTTGTCCAAAGAGGATATTGAAAGGAGGTGTAAGTTCAAGATTCATGATTTTATCATTGCCTATGATTGAATTACGTCCCTTTATTATTTTTAAAGTTCTGCTAGTCTACAAGTTATAGCATTCCAAAAGTTCCTTCTAGGGCACATCTTTCTATATATTTTATTGAAGTACAAACTACGACAGTCGAAGCAAATTCAGGCATTAGTATCTACAATATTTAATACTCCACGCACCTGTTACTACGTCACGCTAGATCTGCTTTTATATGGTCACATGGTAAGTTCGCGCCAATACTTCCAGCAACAATATTAGCATATTTCTACGCTATGCAAACGATATGTAAATTAACATTCTTTCAGCTATTTGTCAAACTCATAATGCAAAAGCAAACGCATTGTCGGGCGATTTCTGCAAGTCCAACTTGCAATAGATCTAGCTTATTTTGTATATGTGTGCAATAGCTTACCTAGCCTAATTAATTTGGCGTTTCAGTGTGACCCCTTTCACAGATCTGATATTTTATAACTGTCACACCATTTTGTAGAAGGCGGACAGCTATTAAATGTCAATCGGTTTGCCTTCGAAGTGCAAATAGCGAGACTATAGCTTACCCAGTGAAGTTACCACATAAAGGTAAATAACCACAGTAACGTAAACATGTAGCGTGTACGGAAAAGAACGGCTATTGGTTATTAGTTGTTCCAATTTTCAATATCACAACGTTTAATTTATAACGGAAACACACCGAAAAACAGCCTACGTGCTGCATTGTTCAGTCAAGTGTGTCTGTACTATTTTAAGTGTCTCTTCCATGGAAGGAACAACAAGTACAGTTTTTCATGCAAATGAACTTTCATTTGCAAGAACAGAACTTGTGTGCCCGTCATCCGAGATCATCAATCGGTGTCACCGATGCTCTTTTCAAATTACAATATTTTGCATATTCGTTGTATTTTGATATCAAGTGACACGTTTTGTTCTATTTACGCGACTATTCGACCCTTGTCGACTACCAAATCGATTTTCAAACCCTGTCTGCGGCTCTATTTTACGTATTTTCACAGTGAAATGTCGTCATCTGTGCATGATTCGGACGAAGATGGAAAGTCTGACAGATGTCTTCTAGTTTGCACATGGGAATTTTTATTCCGATATTGAGGGTATGGTGAGTTCATATCAGTAAAACTGCTTCTACAAGTGTTTGCATAGTAATTATATTAATGATACTCAACATTAATACTAAGTACAACCTATTACTTTATGAATGGTACAGCGACTATATAATTTGTAGACTGTGCATTTACATGTGCATCTTAGCAACGCTGTCAGAAAAACTATGTCTTGAGGGTTGCAGTCGTTGCTAAAATAGACAAGATAGCAAAAGAGACTACGGTACTACAATCATAGTTACTACAACGCCAACATTCCGCTTTAAGAAACCCAAAGTAAAGTATGTAACAACATTACATGAAGATTTTTCCGGCCAATTGATAGTGTGAAAGATATTTTTATTACATCCGTCGTGAATAGATCTAGATAAAGATTAGTATGCACTAAGTAACGAAATTGTTGACAACTATGTGCGGGATGCAGTCACTTGAAATATTAAAAACGTAAAAGGTATGTCTCATACAGCACAGTATCCGATATTCCCCGGACTCTTGTTTACAGTACACGTAATATTCAGAGTCTACTATTCAAATTAATTTGGTGTACTTGTCTTCATTAAAAGGTTCAAGGGGTCCTTGCCTTTGTATTAAGAGGGAGGGACGCCATTGACCCTTTACGTTTATTCTTTAATTGAACTGCCGTTTGTTTCTTTGATCTGGTAAAATGCAAAGCTTACTACAGTACGTACTAAGTTTCCATATATTGAGACCACAACTCAGACCAGAAAAAGGTGGTTTTCTTAATGAATCTGTCTTTCGGGCGAGACCTTTTTACTATGAAATTGACAATTTAGTTCTTAACATCGAGTTGTGTTATAAGCGGAACTTTACTGTTTTTGTGTTCCGTGAGGGTTAAGGTTTCTACATTGCAAAATACCGCTGTTCTTAATTATTCTCGGATTCTTACGTTTTTCTTTAGCATCTTTAATATTATCATCCGGTAGCGCACTTGTTCATGAATTCTGCATCCGATAATAAAATTAACGTCCTTATTAAAAAATCCGCTAAAAAGTATTTTTGTCATCGTTAAAGCTCTGATTATAAGGGATAAACAACAATTTGTCGGACTGGATTTACTCCACGTTGTTGAGATTTTGTTGATGTTTTCTGTCGAGTAGGAAACATTGGAGCCTCGGCGTCCCCTAAGAACAGAGATTTCTATCACCAGAAATAAAACAAGAACTTTATCGGATACAAAGAAATTCTGTAAATTTATGTTTAAGTGTATCTAGGCGAAAATCTGCTGATATTATCACGAGATTATCATGAAACGTTATCATTTTTCAGGAGATTGTTACGACTTGTTTATGGCATTTAGTCGTAGACTATCGGTGCTCATGATGTCGTAAAATAGTAATGCCTGATGTCGTAAAATAGTAATGAGGACTGAAGAGGAAACCTTTCCTTGTTTTAAGCAATCCCTCCTTGTATTTGTTGAGGTCTATGCATCTAGTCTTTCTTTTTCTTGTAGTCTTTCTTCTAGTCAATCTTGTTTATGTATCGTCAAATATATAGGTGATTATTTCCTTTAAACTGAATGGCATTGTAAAATTAAAACAACATATATGTCAATATGTATATATAAAAATCTTGAAGTTGATATATCTTTCTTGTACTGATGATATTCACGTGAATAAGTAAATGAATAATTCATTTCGTAATCTGCATTCACATGTAATTTATAGTACATGTCACTATGACTTCTTCGATATTCGTAGCATCTTCTGTGCGATGAAATCTCAAGTAAAAGTAATTTTGTGGCAAAAGTTTACTTCTTTTTTCTCATTTATTTTACAGATTAAGGAAACGTGGGCAAACAGCACGGGAAGTACATAGACACACAGGATTATTGCTAATTTTAAAGTTTTAACTTGCATGTTGCAAAGGAGAAAGAACTACTGGCATGCCTTATATTACTCGACAGAACAACAAATATTATACTGCAAGGAACCTGTTTGCTCTTACACATGTTATATGGATAATACTCTGAATCAGAAATGTAAAACTTTGTTTTATAACTTGAATATGAGTTGCAATGTACATGTACTAAACTGTAAAATAACTGTGATACTTTGTATGTAATTATATATGCATTGTGATATTAACTATGAATTGTAAATTGATGAGACTGAATTAAACTAAATAAACTGTTATCCATTCAGCATAATCAATGCAACGAAGTTTATGGACGATGTTCAGCTTACAAATAGTGATAGATCTTTTTTTTCAAGTCAATTGACATTTATAAACAACGAATTGGCAATATGATTATCTTGGTGATTGAATATGTTCTTTAATGTCTCTTTACTGATAAGAATACCTTACACATTGATATATCTGTGGAAATTTCATATGCAGAATTGTATCCTTGTGTGATAAATATCAGGTCAAACGATTCAGAATTATATATCCTGTTTTTTTGTTCTAATTCCCTCGCATAAAATTGCAGACCAACCACGTTTTACGTGATAACATTGAACATACATGACATTGTGAAAAAAGATACACTGCTTAGTTCGCATCTTCCAGTATCAGATAATATATGATGAATGTTCATAATTCCTGAAAAAGCATCGTGTGTGATTCCTGATGTTGAAAACTGAGAGTAAATATTGCACCGTAAATGTGTCATGGTCGTGATACAATCTTAATGGATCTACCATTTTTTCTTTCTATATAAATCATACTCCATTTCTGTGTTATAGGGTGCGAGACTCAATGAGACAGTGGATACTATGTCAATATTTGTGTTAGGTTATTTTTTCGTTTGTGACACACCCTCTAAAAGATTTTAAGTGGTATGAAATTTAGCTTTAGAAAATCTGCAAAGATCATAGTTCTGTCTGTCGTCATCAACTAGTTTTCAAATATGCTTAGAAAATTTGAAGAAAAAAAGTGATTCTCAGAGAAAGTAAAGATGGTGTACATACTTTATTCCAAGATAAATGCAATGTTAAAATAAAGTTATTCATTTTAATATTCATTTTACTCTTCACCTTGCTAATCATGACATTTTGATAACCACGTCTGGATTTTCAGCAAATACTAAATCTGAAAATTGCATACCACTTTTTCATTAATATAACAATAAATGTGTTGCACGTGCTGTTTTGTTAATTGTTACGATGTGTACTGAACAAGATTCATCCAAAGATCTGTGAATCTATTCACCTTTTTATTGAAAATTCACCTGGTTTATAGATAAACTGTATGCATTCTTTTTCCGTTACGCTTTTTAGCAGTTGACAAAACATGGGAAAATAAATGCATATTTAATATAGGTCTGTTCGCGGAAGAATCTGAAGAACTTTAGTTAATATAAAATGTCAGTCACGTGGACTATTGTCCGTAGAAGAAATGTTCAACGCTTATCTGTATGCACATGTTTACGTTGGAATTACTATACCAGAATCTACAATATATAGAATGTGTATATCATAGCATGAAACGAAGGAAACACTATCAATTTTAACATTTGACATTTATGAGTCTGTTTTGTAGGTAATCTTATGGGTCTGATACTTGATAATATTTCTAAAATTTTCTTAAAGTTCCATTAACACCTTGGCTGTAGAATTACTTGTAGCTCTTATATCAGCAAGAAATATATGTAACCGACGAAATATATCGTTCTTTGATCGAATTGCTTTAAAAATTTCAAATTGAATTTACATGCTATAAATATAGCGCAGTACTTTTAATGATATTGCATACAATTTAAAAAAAAGACGGTGTCTAACAACGCCTTTTCGTGGGGAACTTGTGACAACAAACCAATGACACTGTATGCATCCTCTATTTAGACTTGTAACATTATGTTTCATTATTTTAATTGTAAAGTTATTATCCCATTATTGTATTTAAGGGTAATAATGATGATATATTTCTTCTGAATAAGGTTTTAAAATGGTGTTTAATGGGACTTTAACTAATATATCTAACGTTAGTGCTGTATATACGAAATGAAAATTCACACCATTATATTTAATTAACTTGTTTGAACAGCTGTAAAAATATTAAGTATAGTAATTTTGTAACCATTACTAGTATAATTAGTACATAGTATATTATTAATATAGTAATATTTAAATTTTGTAAAAATTACGTTACATCATATATCATATAACCTCTCAAAACTGAAGCTCAGTTGAAATGTTAGCCAGGGGAAATAACTGTTGTTGTGAACAAAAGAAAAAGGTAAAAGAGTTGCACCTAACGTACATCCTTCTGACATGTTCAGAATAACCAATAGAAACGTGCGTAATCTGTACTGCTTTCGCATAGAACACAATGTTGACATGTTAAATAATTAATTTAGATAGACATTAAGCTGTTCTCCCAATACTCCTAAAAAAGCACTTTACGTGTTTAAATTGCATTTGTACAAGCTTAATATGATGAAAGTACAAGAGTAACCCTGCAATAATTGAATATATGTGTTGTTTTTATTTAAACAGCTTCTGTCTTTTCTATTCGAAATGACGAATCTGGTTGTTTTCGGTCGTACAAAGACAATGAACTTCAACACTCTTTACTCCAAGATATAAGCATAAGTCTTACACAGAGAGACCGGTGTGACGTGCAACAAAAACAGACGAGACCAGTCAGCAAGGTAGGTACTATTTACTGGCTAATAGGGCATACAATGTGGACTCCGAATGGTTATTTTAAGACTCAACTGAGCACAAAGCGTAAATCTCTGATCGGCCTATAGACTAGCTGACTAGAATTTTTTAAAACACCGTCTTATCAATGCGATAATTAATGTTACCAAATGTGGATGATCAAAGGAGGACTCTGTTTGAAAGAAGAAAAATAAACTTCTACTTCGAATTCAATGGTCATTAGAAAATTATTTTCTTATTGTCTCTAATAAACTTTATTAAAATGTAAAATCGATCCATTCACAAATGAAGGCTACAATAGACAATGTTGGTTTTTGTTCTTGTTAAAGTGATTGACACAATTCAATTTTCCTCGTCACATATAGGTATCAAACGCAAGATAGAACGAAGGAACGTGGCGCCCATGGAGTTATGTCGTTTTATTACATATTACAGAGAAAAAAGTTTAATATCACAAAACTTCTTTCCGTTTTTTTTTTCAAGAGTGTGTCATCATTGTTATTATCAAACTATTTTTGTGTCGCATTAAAATCATCAAACCCAGACCTGATAATACGCCGGTAGATCAAGGGAGCAAGGTAGGGCTGTGATTGAAAGGCCATCAGAGCTAGCTTGTTATAACAGAGCATGCAGTTAGTCACTTTACTCTATTGTATCTATCAGAACATGCGGTTAGTCACAATGTCATTTATTTTTTCTATATGGTACCTATCACTTTTTGTTAAAACAGTTCCACTCTAATGCTATTAGTAACATTGTCTTGTTTTGTTTTGCTTTAAACTAACTCATAGCACGCAAGATATTTGTACGTTATCAATTATACTTAAGTTCTATATTTCAAATCTAATTCTGGTCTTAACATAGGCGGATTTCTTATAATTGAAATTGTAATATTCTGACCGCTCGAACATCTATCCATTTAAGCTGTATGTAATTATTCTATTTCACTGAAGCAATGTATTATCCTTGCCTTTCCCGTCAGTATGCATTCATACTAAAACGGAATTTAATTCAAAATAAGAACGAAAATCAGCTTTACAATGAATAGCTACTTTTAATTGAAGCATAGTTTACATTTACACGGCATGACAGACAATGGTTAATAGCTTTTCACGGCAAGTTTCAGATTTTCAATATATAAATTGTTTACGTAAGATTGTTAGCAGCAACAAAGTTTACATCCTCGAGATTTACAACCACGTCATATTTATATAAACAATGGTTATATCAGAAAAGAAAACGAATTAAGGGTGTTTTTGAATAACCTTACTTACATTCAAGACATAACACAGTTTTACATAGCCAAGGTAACTTAGATTGTCTAAAGGTACTACACAAAGAAACTGTTCATTTATGAAGTGTTAAACTTTTAAGGATTAAAGAACTTTGAAGTTTGAATTGATTCTACTTTCTCTATCACGTGGAAGATTTGGATTGCTATCGTGACAACAATCAAAACTGCGTCAGAATCTCGATCATGTTCGATAAATATTAGGTTTGAAGTAGTAAAGTGTAGAGCTGATCAAATAAAAACATAATAAATTTCCTGAGCGAGTAAATCTAATCAAAAATAAAACCTTTTTATGGTAGAAGCTTCGGAAAACAGGGCGTTGCAAAGTTCCGACATCTAATCTTGGATTATGTGGACTACATTTTTGATTTTGAGTTTCATTCCGTCGAAGTTTAGGAAGCCACGACTCGTTATGTAGTAAATGACGTATACACATTTATCTTGCCGCTGTATGTATCACTGAAGTAAAGCCACCATACGCTACAAATGTTATTTTTTTAATATTTCATATGACAGCTTCAATATTTGGTTTCTGCCCATTTTCTTGTTTACACTGGCATACATGTTATAGTTTTGTAAAGTCAATGTTTGGGATCGAACAATTTGTGGCATTAGGACAAGGGTAGGGACAATGGCAAATTCACTGTGTTCAGCGTTCAACCGCAGAGGTGTTTTGTATAACATAGGTGAGGCTTTTTGACCATATGTGTTTGAAAACATATGTCCGCGTCTTTCGCAACTTATCTCGATGTTACTAAATACTTCCGTTCGACGAGTCTTTTGTTCAATGAATTTGTGACATAATTCTATTAAAGCTTCTGAAACAGTATTTCTTGTTGAAATAACAATTCTTATCTGCGAGGTGTCATTTAATCAACACGAAGTGATCAAACAATTATGAATTTAGCAAATATTTTCCTGAGATATGCCCTTAGTTCAGCAATTTATACAAAACGTGTCATTTTTGCATTGCAATTATTTATCACCGGTACAATACGGTTGTAAGGTCATCGATATTTACTCTACCGAGGTATAATAAATGGTCAGTTTCAGCACAGCTGTATTAAAGTCAAATATTATATCAGTCACATCCTTCATTCACAGTAAAGCAACTTGTTACCATTACATGTAAATCAATAGGGAAATTCTAGGTACAACAGCAGAACATGATAGGTCTGAAAAATTCTCTGATATTGTATCCGCACTGACTTCCGATTCTAAATTCTTTCATTGCGTGTCGGGTACAGATGTGAAACGTTGCGAAGGTATAAACGGATATCTAATTGGAACTACCATTAATTGAAAATTGCTTTAAAAGAGACTGTAATTTCATTTATTTTGATTGGTTATATAAGCTAGTAGCGTATAGTTTGGATTTTTTATAAAATATTGAACATTAGGCACCCCTATGACACATCATGGAAGCTACAAGATAAAGATTAAATGGATATATATTTAAGGATCTCCCCCTCTTTCGTAGTACTGTAAGAGTAACAATAGAGAAACATTAAAGCGAGGCCACATTATTAAACAATCATTCTTTAACGACATTTTATGATTTTTGAAGTGATGTGGATTTTTGGAAATATTGATTTTTTTTATTCATCTTAAAACCAATCATTGTTTTTCGACAAGACAATCCAGTACAGCCCGATATTAGATTGGATATGACATTTATGTGAAGTGGGCGGCAGTGTCTGATATTCTCACAGAGTAGTTGCATCAAGATAAGGAGTTATTAGCTAAGGTGTATTTGAACAATGCGCAGCTTTTAATAAATTGTCAAGCAAGTTTTATCAGAATATTTGTTTATTGATTGGTTCAACTTAACTCGAATTAACCATGTTTATTGAAACACTTACAGTTTCCGCACGGATAACAATAACATTTTAGAAGTAACATTATTGATGCACGGCATAAATTGCATGGGTATGAAGTCTGTTGCACCCTTAACAACTGAATATTTCATTCATATTTAATTTTGGTTGTTAAAACACATAGCAATGTCTATGAAAGACTACAAAGAATACGATGCGGCAGTGATGTTTTGGAAAATCATACCACCATTTCTTATTGTTTTTGGTACAACAGGGAATGTGCTGACTATCATTGTATTGCTGCAGAAACGTTTAAGAAACGCTCCTACATCTTTGTTTCTTGCTTCGTTAGCGATGTCGGACATTCTGGCACTGACTACAGGATTACTACGACAGTGGATTAAATACACCTTCCGTGTAGATATAAGGGAGGACCTCACAGAACTGGGGTGTAAGTTCCATTGGTTTATCGTTTACGTCGTGACTCAATTTTCCTCTTGGATGCTTATATGTGTAACTACTGAGCGTGTTATTAGTACCTTTATGCCTCATAATCGGCGTTTGTTTTGTAAAATGAGCTTTGCATATATTACAATTGGTGCTATTTTTGGTTTCCTAGTAAGTTTGAATGCCCATTTTTTGTTTGGATACGGTGACATTCATAGGCAGAATGGCAACGAAACACAGGTAGAAAGATGTATTCCAACAACAGAAAGATACGACCATTTCATCATATACTCCTGGACATGGATCGATTTGTGTGTATTCTATCTCATCCCTATGTTAGTGCTTATAATCGGAAACAGTTTGATTATATACAAAGTGTTGGACAGTCACCGCCGGAGCCGTCGGGCAGTGGTACCCAATGACAGTCATCCTCCTATACGACAACGACAAAAAACATCGAGTTTAACAGTATTACTAATGCTGGTGAGCACTTTGTTTGTTATCTGTATAACACCCATTGTTATTTACCCGATTGGTGAGCCGTACTGGAAAGAGGGAGCATCGGGACATAAACTTGCAACAATGTTTCTCAGTGAAACATTGGCGAATCTCTTCATGTACGTCAACCATTCTGTAAATTTCGTGCTATATTTTTTAAGTGGTTCGAAGTTTCGAAACGAGGTAAAGCGGCTGCTATGTCGAGGTAAAGTGTCAGCAGCTGTCACAGAACAACGAACAACCATGTCCAGGTCTGGTTTATAGAGCAGACTGTGTATTTTCTTGAGGAAAACTACTTTCACCGATTAGGATACCCAGACGAGGACTGTTAGTATGAATTGATTTCAGACTTTGCATGTGTTTATTCATACGGTTTTCAAATATATGCACAAAATAATAACAAATTATATTTCGATTCTAATACAACGATTGTACAGCATTGTCAATATATTTTTAATGGGACTAATTTAAAAAAAACGAAAGAAAACATGTTACTTTTGCTGTCAGATGGACAAAGTCATATGAAAAGCAAAACATTGAGTGTTATGACAACGGCTGCCGAAAAAGTGTTGCTAAACAAACTGTTAAAAACATATTTTTACATCTGAAATGGTCTGAACACATCAGAATATAAAATATGTACGTACATGTACACGCTGTCTTGATAACTATGTTTTCATAAAACACTACTGTTCACTGACGTTATTTTTATATAAAACTTTAATGGACTATTTTTTCAGGATCATTTTGTGCCTTATGAGTGCCTACATGTACATGTACACATTTTTGTCCTAAATGGATTTTATTGCTTTTGATGTCACCATTTTCACTTTCATTCATACGCAATGATTTGCTTCAGTGTTGAAACATGCCGCCGATTTCAAAAGATGAGAATCTACAAATGTACATTATCTCAAAGCAGTTTATCTAAAACGTTGCATAGAAAACAAATACAAGACGTGGTACACTAGCAGCGTGACATCCCGTTGGTTTGAACTTCAGGTAACCACCTAAAGAAGATTCATGGACTTTCGAAATAAGAAGTACATTATAGTTCAATGATTTTTTTTATTTTGTACATTCTGTAGTACGTAACACCATTACAATCTTTGTAACATTTACCAACAATACTTTATCATGAAATGATGGTCAACCACTGAGCGAAACCTTTCTGGCTACTGGTGCAATGACATAACCAAATGAAATTCGAATACATGTGATACCTTGTTTGTTTATAAAAATGCATTTTACATTAATGTACATACAGAATGCGAGTCAAAAGTGTTTTCATTATTGATTTTCATGTAACATTATATGTACTATTTAACGATGTAAACACAAAACAATGTCATTGATAAGTCCATTTAACTTTTGGCTACCATCGAAGACAATCGGATAATGATTCCACAAGAGTTATTACGTTCTGCTGACCGTTAGTTTGAAGAGAATGTTTGTTCACGCAGCTCCGGAAGTTCTACACATTATTCTATCGCAGAGTACTGATCAATGATTTTGTTTTGTTGTTTCAAAGCACTCGTTAATTGAGAATCGTGACTATAGTTTCTTTAAGTTTGTTTTGTTAACCTTGTTGTTGCTTTAAACCGAAACAGTGCTATTTATTTTGTTTGATCTTGTTGCAATTAAAATATTCTAAAGGAAAAGTCATTTGGATAATACCATTATAGTATGATCAATCAGCAGTGCAAACTCCACTGACTATCCGTACAGACGCTCATACAGTTTATAAAGTTCAGATGACAATTAGGTATAAGTAAAAATGTGAAAAAAGTGGATGCATACTGGAATAGTTCTTTTGAGTTTATTGATTGATGATTAATCACGAATGAAATGGGGAGAGAAAAGTCTGGATATAAACTACAATTGAAATGTTTGGTATTTGAAAACACTGACATTTTTGGTCGGTGATCACTAAAAGTGCCCCGATATTGGAGATGGTGTCATTCAGTTCCAAATTAATGACATAAAGGATTGGATAACATGTATTCATTTTGCTATTTCTATGTGGTACTAGGATGATTCTGCAAAATAGAACAGCAGTCGGTTAAAGTTTTGGTAGTTGCACTGGTCGGAAATCTTATAATGTAAGCCTATGGAGATGTATTTAGCGTACTTAACCTAAATTTTCTGTTCTTAACTTGCGTTGTTTGTCCAATAATCAAATATAATTACTGGTTATGGTTTCGCTCCATCACAATTACAGTAATGAGATAATGTATCATTTTACACACTGTAATAATATCTAACATTCTCTCAGTTGTAATCCCCATGGTCACTGAAAAAACCTGATAGAAAGATTATACTAGCAAATAGAGAGACGCATTTGAAGTCATTATTATACCTAACCTATTTTATACCGTAAATGGGGACATTATCTGCATTCATGTAATGCTCAATATAATCGGGTGCTATGTTACTCCTGCCTGACTCATCAAAACAAACATTATGTTGGCATTATATCGTGGTTCAATCTTAATTTACAGACGATACAATTAAGTGCTTATTGTGAGATTTTACCATTGTTCGTCAACAATTGCTTCGAACGGTACATGCATCACTCCTTAACCGTTTGACAAATTTCATTCAAACTTTATAAATTTATTCATTTGGCAGACCTCTTTCAAAATTGTTCACATATTAAGTGTATGCAATGCAAAACTCTCGTTGCTACATGTGTGACGACGGAATTTGTTTTTGTCACACAACCGCGGTCTAAACTTGTTCGTATAATGCGTCTTAGTTCTTAATTCGTTCGCCCATAGTTGTTAAATAAAAACCTTTATGTTATTTGCAAATGAAGTTTTCGTCCAAACGACATATCTCGACAAATAGAGCCTTAGCCCTCCGTTACAAAAATTCACCATCATTGCATAAAATGTATATAGCGTGTGTACAGGAGCTGAAAATTTCAAATGTTTTGACGTTATTTGCAAATGAAGTTTTCGTCCAAACGACATATCTCGACAAATAGAGCCTTAGCCCTCCGTTACAAAAATTCACCATCATTGCATAAAATGTATATAGCGTGTGTACAGGAGCTGAAAATTTCAAATGTTTTGACATAGTTATTTTCGAAAATTTCAAATGTTTTGACACCGTAATATTGGACTTTTCTGCGGCGTCTCTGCTAAATCATTGTTTACTTTCTCTATATTCACATTTTCAGTTTGTATTATGAAAGAATTTGTATCTAAGATTATTTCATTCCTAAGCAGAATGAGGAAATTACATATTTTAAGCACTTTTCATGTTATCACAAGAGCAATGCGCCACATGGTCGAATGTTTTTTTTTTTCAATTTCTTGAATCATGACATATTTTCACCATAACTGTTATTGTCATTTGTCATGATCTCTATAAATCTTACACTTTATGCTTGTCGTCAAGATATAGAAAATCACGAAAAACGTAGATCAGGACCTAGTCACCAAGACACTAAGACTATATAATATTTTTTTACGTGTATAATGGCATTGAAACGTCAGAAGTGAAAAGTGTGAAACCCTCTCAGTGTCCTTTTCATATATCACAGAATCCAATGATACACACAGCACTTAATTTGATACCAAGCACATGCTTGTGGTAAGTGTTTCTTCCTTTGCGGTAAGTGCAGTCATGATCGGTCTGCATGATCGTACAGTATACGCTATTCAAGCACTTGATTTTCAGTGAACACCGCTCACAACTACTGGTTCTGTCAAAATGGGCAGCTTCGTTTCCCCCCCACCCCCACCCCAGTCCATCTAACCGTCTAGATCCATTGACGAACTGTAATTTTTGAAACAAAGATGTTCTTTTCAAATGCATCGCCATTGTGTCGACAGTGAAAAGCTTGTTTTGTTACGTTTTGTTACGTTGACCCATATTCTGCTAAAAGATCATTGTCTTCATACCATCACTTTATGATTCCGGTGTTTATGTCCGGTAAAGTTAATAAAAATGCAGCTTTATTTGTTCTAATTGTTTGTTCTAGTCTTGCAATACTGTTGTTGTAAAATGTGCAAATAATCAAATCGATCGTAATTGTACACCAGTTTTGTCAGTTCTAATTAAAAGTATTTGATTGTAAATATAAAAACTTCTGTGAACTTCCGGAAAATCATACATATTAATGCATTCAAATTACAGATTCTTTTCATTCGATTCCTAAAACTCCTATTTTTTAAAACAAGTTATTGGCTGTGCACGGCCAGATATCCTTTGCAACATGAAATAAATGTGTCTTATACAGTTTCAAGATGCTTTATGTATTAGCTTCAGACCAATGATTGTGAAAATGGTTTCATTTTTAAATGTTTTTAACCTTTAAAGCTACTTCAAAATACCCCAAATCATGTTTTATTATGCCATTTGATTATTCTTGGAAAGGAATGATAACTTTTTTGAGTTCCAACTGATGAAAGATATATCTAGACACTGTCTGTATAGAGCAGGTAGGGACATTCAGAAAGTTTGCAAAATATCCCTTTACATCGTTTTAATTAATAGCCTTCATCTTAAGTTAATGGCGTTTTGATTATGAATATTGTTCTTAAAACTACAGTTTACAGTTACATTTTGAAAACGTATGAAGAGTTAATCGTGTTTAAAAGGTATAAAATTATTCTATATCTAACATAATAACCAAAACCATATAAACAGCAGTTTTCATGCGTCTAAAACCTTCTAAAACTTCAATGTGATAACAAGTTAGGAATAAAGATTAGTCTATTATTGTAATATAAATAAGAACATTTATAACCATTATCCTTATAGCCTGTTCAGAGCTTTGTCGGTGCAATCTCTATTTAAGGATGGTAACAGTAGTTCGTCCAACCTTTGTCAATGACTTAGACAACTGCGTCTTCACTTACATCAACGATCTCACGAAGGTATGTGTTCTTCTTGATAAAAGTTTACTGTCTAGTACTTATTTTTTTACGTACATCTGAAGAATATTTTCAACAAAGTTTATGGTTTGTCTCTGAAATTTACCGACAATCTTTTTCAAGTCTTTAAAAGAACTACGTAGGCTTTCCGTGTTGCATTGCAGTTGACTTCTATTAGCTCCATTCTTCTCATTGCTAATCTTTGTTTGTACAGAAGTCCTTATAAGGAGTTGGTTCTTAACATTGGTTTGATTGTACTTAGTTAGAATTACAGCCCATCATAATAAACTTTCAATGCTGCACCCATATCACCATAAACGTGTCGAGGTTGAGAGTCATATTTGCATTCTGTACTTTAGATGACATTTATGTATGAATGGTGAACTTGCGAAAAACAATTGAGCAGCATTTCGAATGTCAATGTCGTGTTTGTGCAGTCTTGTGTTGTAGCGGTGTTGAATTGCCGCAACAAATTGCACCTTGTGAGGAATTCCTGCATTCATAGCATTATCAGGGCGTCCAGAAAATCTCAGTTTAATGTACTTTGGTTCCAAAAACAAAAAGAAACAGCAAAGCTACAAAACATATTACAAGCGACAGTTACATGAGCATATCTAAAAAACAAAAATTATCACTGTCAAGTGATATAAAACCCGAAGTATACATATTGAATTGAATTTTTGAATTACATTTTTATCATTATAGTTCTTAGAAATTACACATCTTGCGACAACCCTTTTTTCATCAATTCTTTTATGGTCACCTATTTATATTTCATCTCTAGGGACAGCAAAATTGACTCGAGTGACCCCAGAACAATCTCAAAGTATCCAAACTAAAGTTATTCACCTAACACCATGTTAGTGACTTTGGCATCTTTGAGCACCAAAGAAAGTCTTATGTATGTCTTGTTATATACCCATCACGTTAAATGACGAAACGTCAGTCTAAATCAGTTTTTAAATGGAAACTTTGTATTTTTTAAACAACACAGACAATGGTCTTGACCAAAGTGAGATTTGTTGTCACTAGGTCAATGTGCCAAATCATAGAAAAGCTTTGTCAGCACTCTACAGAATCTGATGAAACTTTACAGATCAACTAACCTGATGATGTGCAGATGGTCGTGGAAAGAAACCTTTGGCTGTGACAATTAGCATCCTTTTCTTGATTTGACTTTGATGACAAAAGGCGAAGAATCACATAAGAACAAAATTAAGATTTAACGAGACACTCCCAAAAATGTGTATAAAATTAGATAATACAAAAGCCTGATTTATAGAATATTTGCAAGTATTGTTACTTAACATAAAAGTTTTAGCTATACACTACAGTTATTATCTAAAATTTGCTGCAGTAACGTAAAGCATTCAATAGACTATTTAAAGTTGTTTTTGTACACATAATGGTTAAAAAGCGATTTATGACAACAGGCCTCTGTGTTGATTATTTATGCTAAAATGAGGCATTTTTCGATATATCATGTTGAAATCTTAAGTAGTTATTTATCATTTTACGGTCATTGGATAATATAATCTGCTGGATGTAGGGATTGCCCCATTAAATTACACTGTGGCTGAGTAAGCATGGTGTATCAAAACTAATTAATATCAGATCATATCCTTTGTCTCTATACAGCAATTAGTTTACTAATGTCTATAAAGATTTCCGTTTCATGATGAGGGACAGCTATTTTCGTTACATTGTTTTCTGACATTTTAAGTCTCATGGGAAATTAATTACAATATACTCTGAGATTGACACCACTTTGAATACGCTCAGTGAGTCTAATATCATGCCTATTATGTTCTTTTCAAATGAAAATATCAAAATTGAAATATGACTTTGTTGATGATGTGTACGCGTATGAATTGCTATATCTTTAATATCACAAGTCTCTAAAATTTAAAACTCTTCTTATCTTATCTAATTATAATTGTAAAATCATTCTTGTTTCATCATTTTAAAATGATGAGCATATTTTATGACGGTAGCTATGGACAGTATCGCTACTTTATGTTCTTCTTGTCATGTCCATGAAGCCGGGATTGCAGCAATTTGTTTCTTGTATGATACATCTACGGAAACTTAAGCTCTAACCTCATAAGCTACTGGAAGAAAAGGCACGAAGTACGTTTGTATAGTGAAATACGTGTGCTCTGGAGTAATGTACACTTCAAACATAAAAGTTAAATACTTATTGTTCCTTTGTCTAGACAGTATGAGCAAACAAAGACTTTACATATAAAAACAACCAATACCAATCTTATTATAAACCCAAATAATACATATTTCATGTATATCTGTCATGTAATAAAGTGTATTAGAGAATGTATTTCTTTTAATGTTAAATAAAGCAGTTATTCATGAAACTAGATAGTACAAGAATCATTTTACATAATATGTCTGCTTAATTTCACTTCAACTTATCATAAATAACCTTCGTGCTTCATACTTTAGGAAGTGAAAAGTTAAAAAAGATTAATTAAACATGCCTGAAATAGTTACGTGTTGTATTCCAAAAATGGAAAGAAACATTTTGATAAAACGTTTTGTATAAACTATCAGTTTTAAGCACAACCTAGATAGGTTTGAAAGATTCGTCTGTTTCAAATGAATAAGTACTCTTAATATTGATTTAAAGAAGCTGGGGCTACTTAGAACATATTGCATACCATCATCCGTCCATGAAATATTTCAGTTTTAAATAAGACAGCGGTAAGAAAGGATAAACTGTTCTGTATACATGTACTGAACACTGACTGAACTTATCCGTAACACTGATCTGCCATTTGTTGTGTTCTAGTGTCGGTATTGTTTTTATCTTAATATAAACGTGCCTATATGCCCCCCCGAAAGAGATCTGATTGCCACTTTAAAAATTCGCATGTCACATCACCATTCTGGATACGTTTTATCATAATCAGTTACCCACCTGGGTTTTAAGCCGTGTTAAAATAATACCTGTAACATGATAATTTTCAATCATATTGGTCGATTGAGAAAAGCCCTCTACTATCTTCCCCAATAGTACTGATTTGCACAATTGTTTGTATAAACTAGAGATTTATGGTGATCTTATGTTGGTCACATGTCTATCAATCTATTACAGTTCCAAGAAATATTCAACCCGACTATAGTTCTGCGCATAATTGAATTCTTTGAACGTCTTGTCCATTCCAAGTATTAGTCCTGAAAAATTTGACCATCTTCCATTAATTGCACAATAAATACTTTCAATATTCCTCAGGGAATAATAATTATAACTGTTTTTCTATTTACAACAACTCTTTAATTCAAATTTTCGGCAATATTGCCTTTTTCAAGAAATTTGTCTGCACTTTTTTAAATTCACATGTTGATCATATTCATGACAAGCTTAGAAATGAAAAAAAACAACAAAACGTCAGGAAATGACGTCACGTCCTAAAGACGTCATATACACTAAGCGTCTAAATGACGTTTCCCGTACTTTCAGGTAAGAGTCCAATCACATGAAGAATACACTTAAGAACTAGAATTCAATTGAAATTAAACCGAACCATATTTTAGTTGATACATAGTCCTGTCTTGAATGCACTTATAAATCATATTATTACACATTTGTTTAAGCCATAAATTGTCCTATTATCTAACTTAAATTGTAGATCCTCTCTGCAGCATTTCCCAGGTTTTCTTAGTATTTAATCTTCTGCAGTTGATAATTATGGTCTCAATTTTTGCATGAAAAATAAAAATATAGAATTTTTTAGATAAATAGATATACCATGTATTTATATAATAACACAAGTGAAATTGTAAAAGAATTGTAGAAATGAAGATTAAAATATTAAGCTAAAAAGTTTTTTCTTATATATTTTAAAGGGAAATACTAAAAGATTATTATGTCCATAATTATCAATCTTTACATATGGGTAAGACCTAGTTTTATAATATATTCTCCTTACCATGAAATTAAAAGACAATAATTCACCATGTTATGGAAGTACTCCCATCTTGTTACGGTGACAGCAGGTTTCTCTCATTAGCAGTTCCAAAACAGGCAGGAATATCAAGTAGGATAAAAAAAAACAAAGAAATAACTATTACCATTATCAGTTCAGCATTATGATGTTGTATTATAAGTAGAAAAACTATTACCATAGGTAAAACTTGATATGTGTAAACCATTACATTTATATAACAGTAACTATTTGTAAATCCTATTTCATTCATCATCCCCGTAATCATCAGTTCAACACATTATAAATATTCCAAAACGATTTTGCCATTCCCATATCATTAATATTTCCATAACTATTTGTAATATAATCATTGTTATTTTAGTAGTAAGTATTTAAAAAAATGACTTATCTGGATACATACTTAGGTTTAAAATATTGACTGTATGTTGCAGCCATAAGGTACCTTAGTGCCTAGTCTTTGGATCCAACTGTCCTCAACCAGCAATCGGTATGCCTTGCCCTCTTGATATACCTTCTGTAAAACAACTACTCCCACATCAGTTTCGCTATGGCCGATGAAATGCCTGTTTATAGGTTTCTCTACTTGTTGTCTGACATCTCGTAGGTGTTCATCTCTCTTTTAATGATCTTTCTGTTTCTCCAACATAAACCGTCATATCACATTTTCTACATGTCAGACAATACACCAGATTATAATCTTTGCAGCTCACATTTGCAACTGTCTTGTACTTCTTCTTCCTAGTTGTATCACTTAGTTCACCATATTCAATGTGGTCACAGATTTTACAGTCACAATCAGATGCTTTTGTTTTGAGGGCCCTGTTAGTTTTACCATGTACCAACGTGTCACAGATATTTTTATCACGTCTAAATGCAGTTATTGGAGGTACATTGAAGATTTTCGTCATTCTATGGGATCTATGGAGAACAGTTTCATGTTTACGAAGTATTTGTCTAATATCTGGCAATTGTTTGGAGTAAGTTAGAACCATAGGTACCCTGTCACAGCTGTCTTTCTTCTGGTTTGATGAAAGTAGACTATCCCGGTCTAACCTGTCTACCCTTTGTAGCTGTTTTTCTATGTATTTGCCACTATATCCTCTCTTTCTAAGTTGTTGTTTCAACTGCAGTCTGTGCTTTTCATAGTCAGTCTGTTTTTCACATATTCTCTTGAGACGCAAGCCAAGACCATATGCTAGACCTTTCTTGGTATGGGTTGGATGGCATGATGTATTTTTTGTATGCATTTGTTTGTCTGTCGGTTTCCTATATAAATCAGTGTAAATTTCTCCATCTTTAACTGTGACAAATGTATCCAGGAATTCTATTCTGTTTTTACTCCATCTAAGTTCTATCTTAATATTTTTGTGTATTTGATTTGCATAATTTGCGAAGTTCTGTAAAGACCGAACTGAACCTATCCAAATGCCAATTCCATCATCAATAAACCGTTTATAGAAATGTGGTTTTTGGTGGTACTGAAGTAAGGTTTCATCCCATTTTCTCATGTAAGCACATGCAAATTTTTTTCCTAGCTTGGATCCAATTGCTATACCATCTACCTGTCTGTAATGTTTATTGCTGAAGTTGAAATTGTTGTTATCTAACACTGTCTCTATCATCTGAAGAACATAGTCTGATGGTATAAATGGTTTGCTTCGAGACTCCAAACCCTCTTTACATGCCTGCAAACCTTCTTTCCTTGGGACGGAGGGGTAAAGTTTACATACATCAAAGCAAAACAGGATAGCATTTTCAGGTATTGGTAGGCTGACCTGCTTTAGCTTGGTGATAAAGTATGTGGTGTCTTTGATGTAACTTGGGGAATTTATCATTAATTGGTTTCAAAAAAGATGTCGTCGGGGGAAGAGAATAATGGTCGCAACATTTCAACGTCAGATAATGTACTCGGGTATATACAGTCCCTGTGTTACATTGATGGGGTCAAAAGGAGAATCCGTTCATTCTATAGCAGTGAATACTATAAGCACTATATATTCACTAGTTTCTTATAAGATACCACACTTTGTAATTTACGCCATAGCAATAAAAATAACAGAGCGCACGTACATCCCGTACGTGCTTAAATTCTAAATTCAACGAGCCCTTAAACATTTTTGGAGTGTATGACGGCAACTATTAAATTCTAGTGTATCTAACTTTAGTTTTGACCAAGAACACACATCACTGTATAACAATAACATGTTTAAACCTATAAAATGATACTAAAGTCTGTTCCACCTAATTTTGGACCATTAGTTTCTTGTCGTCATTGCATGTATTTTTGCTCTTTATAGCATATATATATCTGGAAATTTAATATCTCCAGGCATCTTTTTTATTTTTCCATTATTTCTTACTAAAACGTAAAAATCCGCATTTTTGTGATTTTCTCCATAGGGCGTAATGCAAAGTGACGTCGCGTCGATTTTCAAGATGGCGGCGTCCATAGCTGACGTTACCAGGGACGTACTCAAAATTACCAACGTCGAAAGAGACAAATTTCTGCGGTGCATATTTTGTATTTGATAAATGTGTTATATGCCGACCTGAACAAATCCGTATTGACTGTTTAACGATTTAGCCATACCAACTTGCATTAAATCACCGGCATCGTAGGATCAGCCGGTACATTTTCGTCATTTTGTAAGGGCCCTAAACTTAATTGTCGGCATTAAACATATGAATCCGACAGGCAATTCTCGGATCATAGAAAAACATAAAATAAAGTATCTATCGTCGAAAAACGGCAAATATCAAATTCTTAGTCACCCACTGATATAGAAAATATATGACATGTAGGCCTAATAAGAACCCCGCACTCAGGGGCGGACGAAGATTTCAGCTGTTTAAAGAAGGGGGGCTTTCTATGGGAGTCCACCATAACATTAAGAGATCATGACCATATATTTTCAGAAATGAAAATTATTTATAAAACTATTCTTTTGTGAATAGATCTTTGAAACAATAGGATGACTCCCACAACCGCGCGTCCTAGAATAGACACTGCAAGGCTGTCACTCCCGTAAAAGGTAATGTTTCAAGTACATCTATACAGACCACGGACATACAGACGCACGCACACATGTCAAATATTAAATATTATTTTTTACTTAGAATATATTTTATACAACAATAACAAATCATTTTAAAGCCTTCGCACATATAAAACTGACTAAAACAGACACATAGATCTATCACTTTTCGCTTCATTTTAGAGTAAAATACCAAACTTTGTTGCGTAATTTGCGACCCAATCTATCGTCGGATAAGAAATAAAACCTACTTAGCCGTTAAGTTAAAAGACTAAAGCACATATTAAAATGAATTTGAAATCGTTACGTAACTCAAACTGTTGAAGATAAAGACATCCAATGTAGCCCATTTACAGTACATTTTTGTACAGTTCATGTATTGCGTCCAGACGGACAAAACATTTTTCCATGAGAAAACCCTACTGGCTACAATATCTGGCCAGCAGGCATATTTTCTGTAAAAATGGAAAACATTGCCCCTATCCAGATTTCCAGACCCTGACAAAATACATATTATGAGCAAGAGAAGATGGGACGATGCGCAGGGACGATCACACGACGCGAAGACGATATTTATATCGCATCGCCCCAACGTGTCTTCGCATCGTATTAACGTCCCTTCGCATCGTGACTAACGGAACAAGTAAGACATAAATGTATATGGCAGCCAGCAGTTAATATGGGTATGTACCTACGAATGAGGAAGGCACATGCATATCGAACAGGTGATTTCTTAAAAGCGTGTAAATTCTACGCGATTCGTAAAAGGTGTGTTCCGCACATGTTGTGCCAGGCTATAAAAAACGGTATATCAATATACGACCAAATGCCTATACAGTACAGTACTATTAGATTCTTTTTGTGTTATTTCAGTTTATTTAGCTAGGTACCAGTATGCATAAGGGGATGTGCGCAAATGCAGGCTCCCACGTCGGATCCACTCGTGTCGCCTAGATTTGTTATTCATACTACGTCATCTAATCAATACGTCACAAGCTAGTTTCGGAGAATTGAAATCTATGTTGTCGTTTTAATATCAATACTGGTATCGAAGCAGTTTCCGTCACGAAATGAAGGTTTTCTTAAAATATTTTAATTTAGAAAGGTTCAGTCATTCAAAAGTTTGGCAATATAAATTTTTTAGCTCTTTAGCTTTAACGGAACATAAACATTGACTTTTTTCCTTGCGCATGCGCACAAGTAACGGGGCTCAAAAAGGGTACACAAAATAGACAAAACCGGTTCGCTACAGATGCAGTTTCCGTCACGAGAATTTGTAGAACAAATGTGTACTTGTTGATAAATAATACTACCAAATAATGATGTTATATGTTTCTTTAAACCTTTCTGATGACTACCTACTACTCGTATAACAAACAGAAACAGTATACTGGTTACCTCCCTTGGATAAGTAAGTCGGGCAGCGGTCCGCTTACTAATTTATGATTTGGGCGATATCTGTATCATTACAGCTATTTTTCATATTGATTTTAATAATAAAATAACTATTTAATATCGATTGGATGTAAAAATCATGTATTTTGAGTTTTCTTTGGTGTTTTTGGGTAGTCGTCTGTTTTTGACCGCCAAGGGAAAATACTTGTCCTTAAATTGGACTTGATTGAGTTATCCTTTGCGCATGCGCAAACAGTGCGCGTGAAATCCCTCACGTGCGACCTGTAAACAAAACAGGTGTTGCACTTTTAAACCTTGAATTTATAAGTATCATTTTACCTTTGCTGGAAAAAACTATACTCAACTCTGGCATATAAGGCAATGTTATGAAAACAATCGAGACTTCTTTGTAGAGAGTTACACTGAATGAAAAGTAGCGCTATATCGGATACTGCTAGCATACGGATACTACTTCGATACCAGTAGATCTAGCTCATTACTGTGAAGGAAAATAAAGGATTTAGAACGGATTATGGAGTGTTCAGGGTTATACTGTGACATGCAGGTTGGGCCACTGTTTAAATAAATGTGTGTTTCACTTACATGTTATGCTACTTCACCTGAAATTCAACAACTGCTTAAGATTTTTCGAAATGTTTAGTGCTGTCCTGACTCATGGACTGGAGTAAATCTGAAATGGGTGACGGACTGTCAGTATGACATTAATAATTAGCCTTACTGCAGTAGGCTAGGAATCATTTGAAAGCAGGAATTATTAGGTAAATCTTTTATTGTAGATCTTATTAAATTTTCAACAGTTTTTTTACATTTAAGCGTTACTGTTGTGCTTATATAACTCATTATTAATAACCATGCATCTGATTGTATTATTGAAATGTCCCCCGAACATTTTATTGAAAAACACGTGAACTTTGGCGTAACTTCTCTGTTACGGAAGAGCAAACGTCAATGGCGTCCAATGTAAACAATGGCGAGTCTCCATAGAAAAATAAAAATCGGCATCTTTACAAAATGACGTGATTGTTTCAAAAACGCTTAAAATTCTCGAGGGTGACTTTTTTGTAGATCACAAAACAGGTAAAATTTATACGAAAACCTCTCGGGATTTTTCAGTTCAGGTCAAAGTTGGGGGTCCAAAGTGGAATGGAACAGACTTTAGTAGTTCCTTTAATTGTTAAATATTAAGTAACAATAAATGCTGTATGTACAGAAGTGCGACTGCGGACTTCACATATATTCTTTATCATTACTGTAGTGTAAATACAAGAATAGGTGCAACAAAAAAGCTCTTTAGGGGATTTACAATGTAGTGGCTAGTATATAATTATGCAGGTGATTTTTACCAAAAGTCTATAAAGGGCCCTGACATATGTGTAAGCTTTACTTTAAACACTTCATTGGAAGTCGTAGGCTTTTAAAATAAAATGAACCATATAAATAGATAATCTACACTACTTTATGATAATGTAACATAAAGAGTATTCTTCCTTGATGTTCAAACATATGTTGACACTTAAAACTATTGCTTTAGACTTAATACAGTGACAATCATGATTTTAAGACAGCCATTTAAAACAGTATTTTGTATTGTTTATTTTCAAGTTCTATTAATTATTGGGTTTATAAATCCATATAAGTTATTACATACTTATTTTAAAGCATTAATTTTTATACGTATTATTCGGTCATAATGCAACATGGTCATTACGGTGATATAATAGTAAGTGCTGTTAGGGATGGGCATATAAAATGAACAATATACTGTCTAAGACAGTTTACAACCGTCAATCATAATAACTGTAAAAACGCTTGACTGTTTCCATTTTCCTTCTATTTTTCAGTCTTTTCACCTTGTTGTTGTGACTTTATGTAGTCACATTTTTAAACAGTTTTATGCTTGCCTATCGTGTTCAGTTCCATTAAGTCTTTAGTTCTTGTTTCATTGTGATTTATGTTTCTAGTCCATGATAAAGAGAAGTATTTCTACAATTTCTAATAAAGTCTCAACTTCAGTTTTTGTGTTTCATTATGTCAATTATTGATTAATACGGTATTATTATTCGAGTTTGAAAGCTCATGGTCTTCAAGTTATGCCTATGGTAAAGATTGTATAAGTACCATATCAAAGATGACAATGACTTGTATTAGCTTATCGAAAGTTATTTGTTACATAACATTAAAGTTCGATACACAAAAACTGTCTTATTGTTTAAATATATGCAAATTTTATTATTTATTTGTTTGTCTTGCAGTTTGACAGTCTCAATGTAAAGCTCAATTCTCAATAAATGTCTATGTTGTGTGCTTGCTGAATACATTAAAACACGATGCAATTAAAATTAAAAGAGGAAGTTGACACTAAAATCTATTTTGTGCTGCTAATGGCATTTATTACGCATTAGAATCAGATTTGCTAAACATTCGTAGTCTTAATAAGGAAGTTCATGATGTATCTCCTAAATAAAACCAAGAGTTTGTATTGATGAGTGTGCTTGGTCTTTCAAAAGAATGCATATAAACTGTTAAACAGAAATATTTATCGGCGTAAGCTGTATAAAAGTGTTTGTTTATTATAGTGTCACCCCTATCTTTAAAGGGCCAGCCATTTCTGACTTATGAGACACCTTCTTTTTGAGTATATGTACCTCCCGAATCCTATCCTTTAATGCAAGGCACCAGGCAGGTAGGCATACGGTAACCATTATTTAACTAACTGGCGGCTCACCAACCGGCCATATCAGAACGGACCCCTGCTGGGATTCGAACCTTCGACCTTCCACTCCCAAGGCGGATGCCTAAACCACTAGACCATATAAAAGTTGGGTGTTGACCTACTTTTGATTAAGATATTAAGGCTCGGTATTTTGTGCGGAGCAATAAAATAGAATGGAGAGTAGATGAGCGCTAATAAAACAAATAAAATATGTGAAAAATGTCGATGTATAAATTGCCGACAAATATTTGAAACTTATTTATAAACAAACCGTATTTATACAATTCTGTTAAATGAATTACAAAATATTCGAGTAGTACACATTTATTTCGGAAGAAAAGCCAACCGAGAGGTTTCGCAACGAAAAAGCAGCATAGCAATACCCCACCCCACGTTCAGTCTATGGAAGTTTTAAACGTAGAATTCTCTTCATTATGAGTTTTACAAATGTACAACTCGATCATTTTGATATTTATGTAACGGAAGTTTCTACCCATATTTTTCATAACTGCAATGTGTGATGTTGAGTAAGCATGATGTATCAAAAGTAAATAATATAATATTAAACCCTTGGTCTAGTTTCGAAGAATTTCCGATACCTATTTCGTTACAATGTTTTCAGAAATTAATTAAAATATACCCTGATACTGAAATTGAATACACCCATTGCCGATTCAGTTCTTTTGAAACGGAAGTATCAAAAGTGAAATATAACTTTGTTGATGTTTGTTCGTGTATGCGGTGCTATACCTTTAATATCACAAGTCTCTTAAAATAAAAAAATCGTCTTTGCGTATGCAATTATGATATCATTTTTGTATCATCATTTTAAAATTATATTAACAGTTAGGGGCAGTATCGCTGCTTAATGTTCTAATTGTCATTCCCATAAAACGTTTTGTTTGATGTATGATACATCAACAGAAATTTCAGGTTTTTATCATAAACAACTACAAGCAAAGGTACGAGGTAAAGTGAAATACGTGGTTCTGGAGTAATTTACACGTGAAAGTCAAATACTTATTGCCACTTTGTTTAGAGTTTACATCTCAGTATGAGCATGCAATGACGTTATATCCAAAATCAACCAATACTAGGCCTAGTATGACCAAAATAATTTATGCTTCACATAATAAAATGTTAAGATAATATAATTCTTTTATTGTTAATTATAGCAGTTTATCATGAAACGTGATAGTACATGAATCATTTTACATAATCTGTCTGTGTAATTTCATTTCAACTTGTCACAAATAAATTTCGTTCCACTAAGTGAAAAGTAAAAAACAGATTAATTAAACAGGCCTAAAATAGTAACGTATTGTATTTAAAAAATGAGAAAATTCATTATTTCTCCCTTAAATTGTAAAAACGTTTTGTATAAATGATCAGTTTTCAGCTCATCCAAGATAGGTTTAAGAAAGCTTATGTTTCAAATGAATAATTACTTTAAATATTTAAAAAGATAAGTTCTCATCATCCGTTCATGAAAGATTTGAGTTTTAAATAAAACGGTAGAATAGGTAAACCGTTCTGTTCACTTGTTCTTCGGTAAACTAATTCATAACTGATGTATTCTTATGTTGGTATTGTATCTTTCTAAATAATCAGTCAGAAAAAATAGTATGTGCGACGTTTAATCTGCGATGTCGTATTTTCAAACACACGACAGGTGGTGTCTGGTTGCTATCTGGTAATATCCAGCCATCGATGAAGTAGAGTTGTATATTCTTAACGTGCGGTGAATCGAATTTGTATACGACCCTCTTGGTCTAGCTGCCGATCTAAAGATAGATTGCATATTCAACCACCTTCATTGATAACTTTTGCAGGAACGATATTAATGTATTATACTAAAATGTACCAATGCCGTTAATTTTTTCTTAAAACCATGTCTTGTTTCTGTAAAGGATGCAACTCGAGTTCTATTTTCATTCGGGTCTGTCGAGTAAAAACAAACGCAAGTAGGAGGTACAATATTATCAATCTATTAAGTTTATGCTAATTTGAAATCTTTCCGCTTATCGAGTCACTCTCGAGTCCGCTTCCTGGAAAAGCCAGTACTGGTGTCATTGGAGGAGGTACGGTCGTGACCCAAGTGGGGGTATTCTAATTGAGCATTTGCAATCTAAGATATTCTTAAAACATTTTGAAACCGAATAATAAGAACTTTGTGGAGACTATCAGCATTTGAATGTTGTAACATTATTTGTACCACTTTTATGATCATTATTGTATAGTAAGGGGGTGATAACGTTCTGCCACAATATATGTAAGAGCATGAAATAAATTTGACTGTGGCGCAGGGAATTATGTATAAAATGCAACAAAAGCTTTTGGTTAATGGGGTTACTCTTAGCTGCAAGCCTAGTGAAAAAATAATGATATTTCTTTTTGTAACTATTGACGTCATCATTATTTCAAAAAGACGTTTTCGAAAATGTATAGTTTTACGTACTTTCTTCATACAATAAGAAGATAAAAACATTTGCAAATTGTTGTGAATGAAAATGACGCTTTTGTCAGGTGCCACCTAAAATCGCATTACAGGTACACGTCGGTTACATTATTTTTGACGTTTTATAGTCACTAATCGGACGAGGACTTTGTTTTAGATATAATGTTTTTTTCATAAAAGGCGTACATAATAAAGAACATTTTCTCAGTTGCCTTGTAGTGTCTCTGAACAAAGGTTATAACTGTACGAAGAAATGAAATTAATCACAGCACTTTTTTTGCACAACATGTTTCGACTTTATTGTGCGTCTTCTTCAGGTGCAGTAAATTACAATGTATATAATGACAAATAAGTGACGTCACGTCCGCTAAACGTAGCGCGTAACGGAACGTGACATACGGCGGCAAATTACATAATACGGTATAACAAAAAGGATCTAATAACAAGATGTTGCACTGTAGAATTCCTCTTAAAACGCTTTCATTAACATTTTTTCTGTTACCTCCCTTTTTTGCGTTGCATATCAGAAAAGTGGTTTTTACATATACTGTATACATGCATACCTTTGTTGCTGAACAAAGGTTATGGAATTAACTGGTTTTATCAATTTATTAGGAAATGTAATAATAGTTTAAAAAGCAAAGCTAGATGATTGAAAATACAACAATGTATAAATCCAGTCTACACATGATTTTATTTTGATGATTTAGTTAGATCTGTAACCTTAATGATGTATGGGATTGCTTTATTGTAAGAATTTATTCCATTAAAGGTTGTTGACAGAGCTGCATTAAAGAATAGCAGATCATCAAAGCCATTGCTTCTGACACTGACTATGCTTGATCATTTACATCTCTAAGAAACTGCCAACCAAGTATCCGAGGAAGTTGCTTAGAAAATTGCGTTGACTAAATACACGTACATCATAACGGTTGGATTTTGTTTTGCCCTACTAATTTCATTTGTTAGATTTTTTCAATGAATTGGTTTCATTATTTTACTAAAACCGTTAAAACTTCGAAAGACCTAACTACGTTTTGTATCTGACTCCGTTTAAGTCGCTAATAAATTCGTAATTTAGAAAATTTGTAGAAATTTCATGTACACGTATTGATTAACGTTCGATACATGAACTTTTTTTATCGATATCACTTTCTGTTTCCGTCATTATCAGCATACATTATCGACTGTGTGATACGAGTGGAGATAGTTTTGAGTGGAGCTCAGGGCTTAGTGAAAGGAATAAATACGATTGAGAGCAGTAAAAATGCAAATGAAATAAATACATGTAAATAAATATGTCAAAAATGTTGATGCAGAAAGTGTCGACAAATATTTGAAACTTGTTATATACCTAATGTATTACATTCTTCTGTTACATGAATTTCAAAATGATCCAGTGGTACAAATATCATATGAAAGGAAAGTTTAAGATTGGGTTTCACAACGAGAAAGCATCATGGCAATAAACCATGAGAAGTTGTAAAATTGGAGTTCTCTGCCATATGATTTATACTACTTAATCATATTGAAATTCATGTAAGACATCTACCCAATGTCCTTACAACTGTAAAATCTGATAGCTTTTGTGCATCGATTGGCAAATACTGGAATGGCTGATAAAAGATTGAGAAATTAAGATGTTGCGCTTGATGTTTTGTTTCGTATATATACATGTAATTGATTAAAACTCAATATTGAGACATTCACCAGTTCTATTGTGCGGGTTTTTATAAATAGCTTAAAAACGCCCAAATTTCTAACATTTCGTTACATAAAAATATTTTCCTTTAGTATTTAAAATACTTTGATTTATATTGAGATTTGCACAGTTAGCCGGATACCATACAATGAAAGTCTTCCCTTTAGATTATGCTGAGTAAGCATGATGTATCAAAAACAATTAATTTCAGAGCATATCCTTTGTCTTTGTACGGCTATATTAGCATTCTAGAGTCAGTTCTATAATAAAGAACGGGTAATTTTGTAATATGTACAAAGTTTTCTGTAGTTTAAAGTCTCCTAGGAAATTATAAAGAACATGCCCTGATAAAGAATACCACTTAAAATCTTACAAAATGTCATACGTGTCTATTTAGTTCTAAAACGAAAATGTCGATATAATTATGACGTTAGACCTAGAAAACTACTTCATACCTAATTATCTTTATTACATTGTTACATGTATTAATAAGATCTCTTTTTAAATGTCAATTAGTTTTCAATGAATAAAATCCTGATGATCACATTATATAGGAAATAGAAATTAAAAGCGATTTTTAACGGTTTCATGTTTCTATCAAGTACAAACTATTAAGCGATCATAATGGTAAAATATCTTGCTTAAACACAACGAATAAATACGAGACTTTTTCTTTTAAAGAGAAACACAAGTAAATATAGACAAAAAGGTCGATTATCAATTCTGAGCAAGAAAATTATAAAAAACATTTCTAACTACATTGGTATATGAAAAGAAAAGATACTGTTATTGCCTCTCTTTCTATCTCTCTCTTCGATGTTGATTTCATCTGGAGTGAGTCTCGAGAGCGATTAACTTTTGATATTAGTTTTAAGAAATTGTTTCGCAATCAATGACAATGGCAATGAAAATGACAATATTTTATCGCATTAAGGCTTCCGGCCCATGCAAAATATATATACATTTACAAATATGTATACAAAGTAAAGCATGTATAATTCAATCAATTTGATAAAGTACATTTATAACACAGGCAATATGTTTGAAGTACTGGTTAACAGTATGTGGTTATAACTAATGCATACACATTTTCCTTTTTCAGACATGGTATGAGAATACAGCAAATGACTTGATCAATTCTTCATTTTAGATAATATAAGCATATTAAAATTATTAACATTTGATTGGGTATTATATTTTTGTGACATCTTTAAGTCTGTTTCCGAACATATTCAAAAGCAATGAAGAGTTAAAGTGGAAATTTACGCATTTTTTTCAAGTAAAAATCCAGTTGATATAGGTGTGTGTAAAAAGGGTAGAGGAAAAATAGCATTTAACCCAATAGACCAAACTCTTCCTGCTACCAGTACGAAATAATAACTTTCCAAATATTACTTTTCGTATTTTAACTGATAGAGTCTTTTAAAAAAACAACATCTGCATGCAGAAGTTGCTTCCCTTTCACTGCCGAAATCTCTACCAACAACAACAATAACACAAGAGAGATCACTGCGAAGAAAGGAACTATTATTTTATTAGTCCGACTTGCGAAAGCTCGATATAGTTGTCCAAATGGCGGTTCAGTGTATGTGCGTGAATGCGTTCGTCCGAGTTTAGCTTGTCCGGTCTGTAATTTATCCATGGATCAAGGGATTCTTAAATAACTTGGCACAAATGTTCACCATCATGAGACGGAATGTCATGCGCAAGAACCAGGTTTTTAGGTCTAAGGTCAATGTCACACTTGGAGGCTGAAGGTCAAATTTAAGAATGATATTTTCTAGAGCATATCTTCTTCATATATGGAGGGATTTTGATGTTACTTGGCAGGTTCCTAGTTCCAAACTCAAGGTCACACTTAGAGGCAAAAGGTCAGATACAAGAATAATTCAAGAATTACTTTGTCCGGAATATATCTTCTTCATGCATGGAGGGATTTTACTTGGCACAAATGTTCACTATCATGAGACAAAGTGTCATGCGCAAGAACCAGGTCCCTAGGTCTAAGTTCAAGGTCACATTTAGAGGTTAAAGGTCAAATTCAAGAATATCTTTATCTGGATCATTTCTTCTTTGTGCATGGAGGGATATTGATGTGACTTGGCATAAATGTTCACCACCATGAGCTACCCTTATTTTTAGAATTACTTCCCTTTGTTGTTACTTGAAATAGCTTATATTGTAACTTTTTATTACTGGCCGAAGAGAAAATCGAGACCACTTTTCTGTGGTACAACATGATGTTACATCCAATATTTTACCTATCTCTACTTGGTAAGGAGTAAGCCCTTTTGACAGCTGGCTGCTCGACATGTTGCATATGGGCATTTAGTTTTTATTTCTAAAGCACCAACTTCAAATACTAATGCGGTATTATCATCAATTTAACACATTTAAATGCGCAGCAACCGAAAATTGCTTTTATGAAACTGTCACCAAAATACACTATGTGCAGTGAGATGCGCATAATGTAACTTTAATAAAGTAGTATGAATTAAATAAGACTGCTCTACTGTAGTTTAGTCATATAATAATACATGTATGATTATATTTTTTCTCAGGATACCAACATGTGCAAAAACATTTTATCTAAACAACACATCTGAAGAGCAAAAACCTTTCTACAAAGACAGATGTTTTATTTCCCAAAGCAGTTATATCTGAACTAATAAACCTTCTCAGAGCAACAACCGCGATACACCAAACAAAAATTGATAATCCCTTTGGTGTTGTTGTGGAGAGGTTGGACTGTACAGTCGATAACAGAAAATAAACTTTCTTACAGCTTAATCTTAAAATAGTTTTTCTTTCCCTACACTGAAAAATGATTTGTAAGATACTATCACTGCACATGCACGATAGAAGTCACATGCATGAAAGATGTCACATGTACGATACATGTCACATGTATGATAGATGTCACATGCACTATAGATGCCACATGTACGATAGATGTTATATGCACGATAGATGTTACATGCACGTTAGATGTCACATGCACGTTAGGTGCCATATGCACGATATATCTCACATTTACGATAGATGTCACATGTACAATATCTGTCACATGAACGATATATGTCACATGTATGAAAAATGTCTCATGAACAATAGATGTCACATGAACGATAGGTGTCACATGAACGATAGATGTTAGATGTACGATATATGTCTGATGCACGATAGATATCACATGTACGATAGATGCCACATGTACGATAGATGTCACATGTACGATAGATGCCACATGAACGATAGATACCACATGTACGAAAGATGTCACATGTACGATATATGCAACATGTACGATAGATGTCACATGTACGATAGATCTCACATGTACGATATATACGATAGATAAATACGATAGATGTCACATATGTACGATAGATGTCACATATACGATATATACAACATGTTCGATAGATGTCACATGTACGATATATATCACATGTACGATATATGCCACATGTACCATAGATGTCACATGAAAGATAGATGGCACATGTACGATAGATGTCACATGTACGAAAGATGTCACATGTACGATAGATATCACATGTACGATATATGCCACATGTACCATAGATGTTACATGTACGATAGATGTCACATGTACATTAGATGTCATATGTATGATATATGCCACATGTACCATAGATGTTACATGCACGATAGATGCCACATGTACGATAGATGTCACATATACAATAGATTTCACATGTACGATAGATCTCACATGCACGTTAGATTTCACATGCATGTCTTTATTGGATATCTTATTCTGTTCGGAAGATGACTGGCATTATGTATGAAACAATGCTATAGACATGTATCTTTGTAATTTGTTAGATAACAAAAAGTATGAACATTGTATAACAGATGCATGTTATCATAAAATGTTGGGAGTAAGGCTCATTGCTGTATGTCTTTATGATCACAAATCGTTGAATTTAATAATTTTATGATTTTAAAAACTATCTGAATATCATCGCTGTAGCAAAATAGTTCTTGTTTAATTAAATTAAATTGAGGAAAATATTTGATGACGGTTTCTAGAGGCAGTTTCGATTCTTTATTGTTCTATTTGTCATAGTAAATTAAACAATGATTTAAGCTTCGTGTTTAATAACACATCTATACACATTCCGCAAGCGAAGACACTGGGTACGTCTGAATATGTGACCATGGAGTTATCTAAACAAAAATTGCAAAAGGCATGCTCCAAGTCAATATCAAGGATGTCTACCAATCAAAACTATGCATATTGTAACGAAATGTTTGAAGTCTCGTTAATGTTTCTAACACAATTAAATGGTAGATTTGTTTCCTGGTTACATTTTGGTCGTTTTCATAAGATTATTTCAGTATTTTAGAAGTCAAATCAAGTCAAAATGCCTATCGGCTCGGGTAATATAAGTCTAGGCGGGAAATATATCCCCATATACCACTTCAAAAACAAAATAACATATATTATTACCCTTCCATAAAATGTGCGGCCTTCTGATTCGTCAACGATCCGTAAATAAATATTGATATTTACGGGCAAGCTTGACATATCCCGTTACTGTACCCCTTGCTAAATGTGAGAATGTTCGCGCTAAGTACGTCAATGTATTAGTTCGTGCTGATTTGTGACGTCACAAAGTGACATTGATGTATCATATAGGGTATTCGTATGTCTGCTTACGTTCAGCCGTTAAATAAATAAAAAGTAAACGGAATCTTTCAAATTTTAAGAACGGGAAAGGAAATAAAATTGTTGTTTGTTTTTGATGTGATGTATATGTATATATTACCCGCCGACAAAACCCTCGCTAACGGCTTGGGTAATATAAGTCTAGGCGGGTAACATAATCCCATATACCACTTGAAAAACCAAATAACATATTATATAAACTACCATTACTATAATATGCATTACCATTACTATAATATATACTGTGTTGTTGTAGCGGCCCGCTATATTTAAATTCGTGGTAAGTAAAAGATACATGAATTAAGCACTAGATCGAATATATACGTCTCTCTTCATTGAAAAATTGAGGTACTTTTGAGATGAAAGCTGTAGAGTCTGACACAGTCTATTTTTCTATAAATGCAAGAGTTCTCGTATTTTATATAGATTATATAAGGTTTCTAGAAATGCAAGAGTTGTCATTCCAAATGTAGATTTATATAAAGGTATTTTTCGACCATTTAATTAGTCGATCGTTGTAGTGTAATTTTACGAATGGAGTTCAAATCCCATCCGAACAAAACCTTTTTTATACTTCCTTTTATTCTGTTTTACTTATCATTTTCAAGCTTTTAAGCCATTTATAAATGTTTTACGACAAATAACAATAAAAATGTTCATTCATTCGAAACAAATAAGTATAATGGCTGATTTTAGATCTAGTTATTTGAAAATCTAGACAGTAAAAGTTCATCATTTTTTGCCATTATACTAAGAATATTATAAAAACAAAATTTATCACAGTGGAATGGATGCCCCATTAATAAAATTTGCATTTTCTTTGAGTTTAAATTCCTTTACCTTTGTAAACATATCTGCATCACTATTATTTGGGCAGGCTCATATAAAGTGAATGTGACAGTATTGCCAATGTGTTTCTACAGAGTATACTGAATTCTTTATTACCAAATTTGTGTTGAATTGTTATATATTGATTAGTTATTCTTTGTGGTGTACCGTTTAGTTAATTATTTACAAGATGAGGCTAGGAGTATAAAATTCCATATATCTTTTTAATTAGACCGTGAATTTATATCAGAATATGAATATGAATCATTGAAAGGATATAGTTAATGAAAATAATGTTAAAAAATGACCGTTATGGGCTGGAAACCTTAAGTTTGCTTTTCACTTTTCAAACTTGATATCAGATGTACTCCGGATAAGTATTTGCTTAAGGTATAAGTTAAGCTTTGTCTCCTTGAATTATTTTGGGCCATGCCTCAACATCAACCATCACCAATATCCAAAATATTAACATGTCAGTTTTGTTTGTTGGCCCACTGTGATACTTTGTATCACGGTTTTTCTTATAATTATGTATTTACCATGTACTACTACAATCGTTATATTATGCTACGGTGGTGAGTCACAGTACATTCAGAATACTTGTTTACAATAACAACAATTTCATGGTAAATGGATAAATGTTCATTTAGATTTGTCAAAAACAGCTTTCATGCTATCACAGTTGGTGAGTGTAAAACATAAAAAAACGTAAAACATGTCTTTAATAATGACTTTTTGTTTCTCACAAATCGTTACCTTGTATCAACGCGTGATATAAATGATCTGTTGTCAGCGCATCCCAGATAGTTTTGACATGTTATGATGTTTCAAATTAATAAACACTTCTTAATATGCATGTAAGGTCAGTTTTAATGCTATTTTGAAAAGATTGAATTCGGTCATCCGTTCATAAAATGTTTTATTGTCAAATAAGACGACGGCGCACTAGTGAAGACGGTTTGTATACCTGGTACAGGCTTATTCTGTCAACTTTTCAGTACACTCGCAAAAAACCCCAGTTTTTAGCCACATTTTGTGTTCTAGAGTATGTATCGTTTTCTTAAATTATTAGAATTCCCTTCGTGTGTAGGAACTGTGTCTTTATGAATCGTTATTTAGTTTAATAGAAAATTCACATTTGATTTACACGGATTACCATCCGCTATTTCATATCATTTACGCAGGTAGCTGAGCACACGAGCTGATCGTTCAATTGTATTCTTTATCTTTTATATCATGTACGTATGTATCCCTATGTCAATAAACTTCACATAAAGATAAATATTCAATGCAACAATGGTGTCTTCTTTTACCAAACATTGGCTGTATATAAAAACAATTTGAATCTTGAAACGGACATAAAAAAAAATTCTGCTCTTTTATCCTTTTATACTTGTTGTTTTCTAACAGACTAGAAAATTAAGTCTTCAGTTTATCATACGGTTTCGCATGACAATGTCAACCTCAGCTGCTATTATTTGTTATCAACTTGACATGATAGACTTAATTCATTTGACTTAATGAATGAAACCCAGATCCTCTCTCCCAATAAAACTTGTTTCTACATTTTAATACAAGATGACACCATATATTGCTCACGATCGGAGCAGTAAGACATTTTTGACCCCAAATGGGTCGTCATATTTAAAACAAAACAGCTTGATATAAGTCTTTTACCTTTATAATAGTTTAACTTTTTTCGTAAAAAAGCAAATTCAATATTTTGCCGCTCCTCGACATTTTGGAGCGGCAGCCTGATATTCTATGGTCTGATAAAGATATCACTATGTTAAAATGCTTGCAAAATGACAAGGCAACATTTGTACTACTTTATGACAGCAGCTTAAAAAATACGTACATTAAGAGCCAATCTTTAAGCAAGTTTTAAATCATGTAACCAGTTTAATATACAGTTTTATGTCTAATATCTATTTAACTATCTCCCATGCAATGAAACATTGTGAATCATATTACTAATGTACGATAATGTAAGATATGACATCTTTAGTCTTTGATGTTCAAACATTTATTAATCTAATCTATACTATTTTTTTCTAGATTTCAAAACAGGTTTTAACAACTTAGATTTATTAAAGCTGCTCGCTCTCAGTTACCGTTAATAAAATATTTTTTTAACTGATATACTTATTCATAAACATAAAACTAAAGGTAAGAATCAATATATAAGCAAGAATCTAAGTAGAAATTTGCAGAAATCGATTAAAAATGTCGGTTGCACGACACCGCTACACTATATGTTTATATTAAAATTTGAATTTGGTAGCGTATTTTTTTTTAATTTAGAGATACAATATGTGACAGGAATTTTTACTGGAGACCTTTTATATGACTACTAGTTTGTCCTGAAATACGTTATTTTAATACAGTTTGAAGAACTTTATTTTTTTACCAAAATCTGAGAGCAAGCAGCTTTAAAGTTAGGTAAGTTTGATTACAAATACTGTTTTCTTTCAAAATTCTTGGTTGTTTCAATATATAAAATGTCATTTACTCTTAGCTCAATGATCGAAGATAAATATTGTAAATAATGATTTTGAAGATCATCTTAGCATATCAAATGAACTCTCATGGACAAAATTCTCTGCTTTTTGTTAGCATTCAATATTGACTATCGTATGTTTTAAAACAAACATTTAGTATTGATTTATACTTAAAGAAATGTGAATGTCTTTCACGGTGAAACTGTTTTTATTTGATTTTTGAAAGTGGGCCACACTGTTGCATGTTTCCTATAGATTATTTACCACAAAGGGTTGGTTCTATTTATTACAAAGTAACATCCGGAAAGATGAAAACACGCATGTGTAAATACTGTTGAAAATAGGAAGTCATGCTGTTAACAAGTTTGTTTATTTTATCTTGTCTGTGAGCAAGTGTCTCGTAAATCATTCTTTAAATAACAGCCTTTCAAATTTATCTTCAAGTAGCATGGCATGATTGATAAAGACATTATAATTATGAACTATCTTTTCAATGTATAATAAAATAGACACACGTCTCAAGGAGTTAGCAGTTTAAAAAATACGAAAAATAACCTTTGCAAATGACCGGCATTAAATAAATTTTATACAATGACACTTTCTATTCACCAGTTTAAAAAAAGAAACTTTACTGCAGTTTTAAGAATTGATTTAATCACTGTTTTCCAGAGCAAAATATTTCCGTTTTATTTATTGTAACGGAGTACACATTATTTCTTATTTGTGCAACCACAGTAACATCCATTCTCATTTGAAAGCATACAGTACCTGTAATGGTGCGAAAATATTCTCCATTTTTCTTTAAAGATTTTACACTCTTGCTTTTTTGTGTTTTTAATATGTTTCTAAATCATTTCGTTTTGGCGCAATTGTGTTTTTATTGCCTTTAGCGCAGTAAATTACGTGACATTAAGCATGCTGATAAGGGATTCCAGAAAAAATAGAACTCTTTAATTTCGTAGGACGATGTGTCAGTATTTCTGTAACAATTAGTAGCCAGATACACGTATAGTATTTACTATCATTTTTACACAACTATTGAAATTCCTATATTTTTATATTTCATTTGCGTCTTATATGAAGTTATTAATTCAGCAAAAGTACACGTGTAGGCGAAAAACAAGTTTTTTATTAATAGTTGCTGTAAAAACACCTAAATAAATCCCAAAAAGATGCACGTTTATGTTCTTTGTTTCTAGGCCAATGAATAAGAACTTTGTAGTCCCCGAGGTCTTACTTAAATGTTTAATGACAGGATAATGTTGGCATAAACATCCTCTTGATAGGTTCTAAAACAATAATAATCTTTTCTAGGCAAAGTATTGATTCTTGTTTGAGCCATAAATTTGATGAAAATTTTTGCCTGTCATTCACATGTTTAATCACTCGCTTATACAAAAGTCTGGATGGACCTGCCGAATCAAACCCCATACTTTTTATATGTCTTACCTTTTTCTATAAATAAAGACACATAAAGACGTGCTGTGTTTGAGCTCTAATTGGTTTTATTCTTCAATCGTATTTTAAAGTAACTTTTGTGTACAGTGAGCTTTAATGAGTTTATATTATATATTTGTTTAAGGCGATGATTTGTAAGTGCATTTTTTAAAAATACAATACAAATTTAAGCCTTCATCATAATTAAGGTCGTTGAAAAGGCAAATATAGGCCGCTAGCTGCCATGTTTTCCAACTTCATGCTGTAGGCCCCTATTTTACCTGGGCGAAGAACACGCAACCACGTTATTTCACATATCTTTTTTCACCGCAATTTATTAGTGTTTAACGCCAGCCGGGTGAAGGATGTTTATGTATTGTAACATATACATTTACAAATCCGCGATGTCATTATCAATGAACAAACAGTCACATAATTCTTCCATTTTTACATAATTCAGTTCAGTAAATTCAGCACTTAAATATAGTAGAAACAGATCTGTCAAAATCCCCATTACCTATAAAAAATGAACCGAATAATCATTTTAATGTACTGAATTCGAAATTCCAGAGTACCTATATCCGCCAATATTTCATTGAAATTTATCTAGTAACGTCGACGTCCAAAGCTGAATTTACAAATTCACACCTTCTTTTTCGCGGTCATTAAACCGCTTCTCAAGACACATTTTATTTGCAAGCCCACATACACTATGTTCGACCTCCCATCACGCCTAGATGCCAAAAAGGTCAATAACGCCTGTTATCGCTCATCATGACGATTGAGTAATAAATGAGACTTCTAAAATGTTATTAAGGTTTTTATTTGATTTGACGATGTAACCTACTTTTTGACCAAAGGAAACAAAAACTCGAACCTGACCTTAAAAATGTTACTCTGCACGGACTAAATACAGGTCCACTAGACGCACCAACTATCTAAACATCAAACGTTCAAAGTGGTTAAAGCTGCTCGCTCTCAGTTGCCTTTGAAAAAAATATAATTTTCAAAAATGACATACTAACTGTATACATAAATGTTAAACTATAGGCTAGAATTATCAATATAAGTAAAAATCTAAGTAGGAATTCGCAAAAATCGATTGAAACTGCTGAATTTACGGTACCGCTACACTACATGTTTATATTGCAATTTCAAAAGCGTTTGCAATGCTTTATTATTTGGTAGCGTATTATTTTAAATCTCCAGAAACATGTGGCATAATTTTTTACTGGAACCTTTTTATATGACTATATATTCTTATATACGTTATTTTCATACAGTTTGAAGAATCGTATTTTTTTACCAAAATCTGAGAGTGAGCAGCTTTTAAGGTTTTCCTTATATAATTTTATGTAAAACAAATGACCCCCGGGCGGGGCCAATATTTACCCAAGGAGCAAGATTTTAACAAATGTGTTTGACGTCTACAAGAAAATGCTACATACTATATAGCTAAGCACTAGGTCTTGTGATCTTGGAGAAGAAGATATTATTATAGATCTATAATCAAAACCAGTGACCCACTGAGCGCGATAAATTTTGACTCCAGGGCCATGATTTGAACAAAATTGGTATAGGTCAACTAGGCTTTGTCACACACCAAACCTCTTAGCTCTAGACCGTGTGGTTTTGAAGAAGAAGATTTTTAAAGGGATCTTCTATGTAAGTCTATCTTATACAACTGACTTCTAGGGCGTGGCAAATATTGGCCCTAGGGGTCAATTGGTAAATGTCAATTAGACGATGCCTCACGCTTAAAAGCTAAGCTCCGGAACTTGTAGTTTATGAGAAGAAGTTTTTCAATGATTTTCTAAAATACTCGAATCAACCACATAAAGCTAAAATGATTTTTCTTTTCGTAAGTGTTTTATTAAAAGGTATGAAAAGGATTTGTCCCTAAATGTGTTTTGCTAAAACGTATTCGGTCGAACCGCATATTATATATATTATGATATTATATTCATCTTAGATTACTGAAAAATCAAAGACTTTTTAATTAAACTACTATTTAATGTTTTCTTTTAATAAAATATGAAATTATTTGCTGCAATACTTTCTTAAATGTGAAGTCTCATGGGAATCATTTAGAATATTCAACATTGAAAACTCGTGTACTCGGATTCGAAAAATATTTAAGGAAGGTAAATGTCACGTTAGAAAAGATCATATATCTTTTCGTCTTAATAGGATATGTAACTTAACACAAAGTAATTAGTTTTAATTGAAAACAAGAACTATTAAAAAAAAATTGAGTATATGAATGTAATTGGTAGCTAGAATTCATAGAAAAAAATGATTTATAAAAAAGTACACCTAGATCTATGCAGTGAATCGAGCCCTTTTTCCTGCTATTACAGACATATTTGATCGAATGGTCTAACGACTGAGTAAAGCGGACACTTGCATTTCTTCTCCCTAAGTGAAATTAAATGTGTTTAAGGAAAACAAACTTATCCTTTTTTTCTAATCAAATATGTTGTTACTGTTATTCACTTGCCGAGAAAGTATAATTACTCTACATTAATAATTCACATTAGTTTTGCAACAACATCATAAATTATTATGTTGATAGACATGAATAACTCACTTAAATTATAGAAACATCCAGGAAATACTTAAACGCAAGAGTATTTCATTGACCTGTCTCATTCGACATTACCCAAATAAACAATGTACTAGGTGCCTTACAGCGTAAATTTCTCAATTCAAAAATTGTAAACATTCTAATGTCGCTATATTGACCTGTAGTGCGTAAACGAGCATTGCTAGATGCATATATATTCTTTTTGAAACACTTATTTCTTCATTATTTTACGTTATTTAGTTCATTTTTAACGTTTTAAGAAGATAATCTGCAATTGACTGTGTGGATTGTCCCTATAAATGAAACTGGCACTCTTTATGAAAATCACTGCTTAATGTTGGCTCTAACTTCAAGGTTGTCTTTTACAAATAGAAATACAATGTATGTCTAACAATTTTGAAAAATCTCTTAGTAAATACCAGCGTGTAAGACTGAATGACACGGGAAATATTCACTTTTGATATGTCATTTTGGATAATATATATATCATTTTTGGACCCCCCCATATGGTCGTGCAAATTATACGATGTAGGGGCTACGGGTATCCTATGTTCCCCAAACGAGAACCAAGCACCAGGAAAATAAAAAAAAGAGTAACCTCCAGTTCTAAGACTGAAAATGATTTTCCGCACCTAATCAACAGTAGTAACTTTGTAACTTGCTAATTGCAATTTAGGCTAAACTACCCAGATATAATAGAACAGATGACTACACTCCTTCCAAAATATAATGGAAGTAACAAATGGAATGTTTATTATAAATAATTGCCCAGTTTGAAATGGTCAGTATCTACTAGCAAAACTTGAAGAGGTAGATAAATCTAGTTACATTATATAAGTACAAACACTACCAAACTACGGATCATGTGATCACAATGAGTTATTTAACATCTAATTAAGAAATTGTTGATAGAAACATGGTTAACCAATGTCTGAAAGCTCCATTTCCGATATCAGGAGTCAATTGCCATTCATTTTTGTGTTTATGCCGGTACCGTCAGATCCCGGACTATAACACTTTCTGGGCTAGAACATTCGACAATAACACCGGAACATACAAAAGTAGAACGATATAACCACATCGTAAATCTATCCACACGTAGTCGAGAACCTGAACACTTGGTAGACAGAGATGAACAACCAGAATTAAGGATCTTAAACGGTTCCTTAAATGCCTAAAGTAAACAGTTTCAAGAAACAATCAAAACATAACCGAAAGAAGAAGCAGCTATATTGATACAAGCAGAAGAATCCAAACTCCAGCTGTTCCTTGAAGATATCCTTTGTGACTAAATTCAATCATCCATATCCATGCGTATTCTCTAATCTACAAAATCAAAGTCAAAAGAGAATCTACAGAATATACACACATCCGAATCTAAACTACTGCACACGTTTTTATGCACTGTAGCTTGAAATTTCCCTTAATACCTGCTAGTTCTTGCTAACGAAACATTTTGAAATTTAATTCATAAGTTTATTCCTTTAACATTAGCAATGCCTTAGAACTACAACACAATTTATATACATGTAGTGATCTGTCAGACAGTCACTACACAGGATATCATGAAAATAATAATAATGTCTTGAAATTTCAAGGGTTGAGATTTTCTTTAGTAAAACAATGATAAAATAGTAATACGTAATGAGAAACATCTTTTAATTATTTTAGAGTTCTCGTTGTGACAAGATGAAGTACAAAATGATAGCAGAAATTCAAAGAAAATATTCGTCTCTAAAATACTGTTGCTAATATGCTTAGTACATTTAAAAACGCAACATTTTTCAGGCAAATATTTTAAGTTAACACATTATGGGGAAAAACAGTTGCATAGATTGTAATTGTCCTTTCCATTGAATATTGTCTTGTGGTGATATTTTTTTAAAAACGACACGAAAAGAATGTAAAAGTGCAAAAATAAAAAAAAAACAATATTTGCAATTAAATTTTTATTCTGTTATTTTTTCGAAAAGGTTAACAAATCAATATGTTTAGAATTTAGACAACCTAAGAAAAATCACTTAACAGTGATAATGTGTGTCATAACCAAATTGAAAACTGGTTTCAAAATCGCAGAAAATCTGGTATGTCTATTATTTTCGTAATTTTGTTAAAACTTGGCTACATTCCCCTTTTTTTGTTAATGAAACCACTATTTTAAGTATCAAATTTGTGAAATGAGCTCATCGCAACATGTTATTTCAGACTAAAACAATACTTTGGTGTTAACATTGTTCACGACTTATTCACCATTTTCTTTAACTGAATCAATCAATACTGATAACAAATTGCCAGCCGGCGCTCTTTTTTGCACAGTATACATCTGAAAATCAATTCTCCGTTGATGTGGATACATCAAAGGTAAATTTTCAAAAAGAATAGTCTAGTACTGGTTCTTCCCAGGAACACTTGTTTAATAAATTGCCCACCTGTTAAAATGACTCAAACACGGTTGGAACGGGCGTTAGACTCCTAAAACACAACATGTAAGTGTTGCGTTTTTAAATGTACTGAGTATAAACCAAAATTTATTGTACATAAGATAAACGTTTAGTGTAGTCTGTATGACAAATGACACGATTATTTAAAATTCTTATCAGCTATTTTCATGACAACATTTTAAAATGCATTTTGAAATAATGTGGCATGTTTGACAATGAAATTTCAAAACAAACTAGGTTTATGTCTCAAAGAGCCATTACTGTCATAAAAAGTGAAAATACTCATAGAATTGAATGAAAGACGAAAGGATAAAATACGAACAAGTTTCCTTCCGCAGTAAATAAAGAATTTTACTGTAATTTTGGATTTTATCACTGCTTACCTTCAAACTAAAACTGTGAATGCCTCCAAGACGGATCTATCTCTGTTTGTCCGAATACAACTTTTCTACTTGCTGCTCCTGAAGAACATTTTAGTACTGCTGCACAACATTACGTTATTGTGCAAATAATGACTATATTTAATTTGATTTGAGCCTTCCTTTTAACAATCTACTTTTTAGCTTTCCTCTTTCTCTCAGAAGCTTTTAAATATGTTCGTTATTTATTCACCTATGGCTGGTATGTTTTGCATTTTGTTATCTTTCACGTAAAATAAATACGAATTTTCATTTAAACTTAGTACTTTTTAAATTGTCCATCCTTTTAACTCATTGAAATAATTCAAACAAACACAACAAAATGCTATGAAATATCTTATAATTGATTATTACTCCCTTAAGCAAAGAAATGAGAAAGAAAGAAATAATCTAGATGGATTAACAATCATTGACCAGGGTAGTCAAAATAAAACATCTCATACATCTGATATGAATTCATATACATGTATATAATTATAAATTTTATAATATCCAAGAAACTAAACTATGAAAATATGCAATTGGATATTTTATTTTATGAGTGATAGCTTCGCTGACGTTTCCTGTTTTTAGAATTTCTGCAAGTTTCATTGGCAAGATGAACAAACTGTCAAATAGTTGAATAGATATAACATTTTATTTACGGCAGTTATAAAATATATGCATTATGTGTGCAATGTATCATCTTGCTTTACCCAACAAAATAGGAGACTATATCAAGAGCTGAATAAACTGCAAATAGGTAAGTTTTATAAAATCATCATACATGACATTTTTCTGAATAAAAGTCTGTTTAGCATATAATATATTTTACTTACTTGAATGACTGCCTATTGTACTCTAAAAATAGAATCAATGAATGTTTTTCGTGTTTAAGTTGTTAAAAGTTTGATAGTTTTCAGCACACCTAAGGCAGGCTAGACATGTTTTAAATGTTAAATATATACATTTTATATCTTGGTATAAGTCAGCTCTTTGTGCTTGTTTAAGAAGATAAAATTCTTTCATTCACTGAGAAAAAAATATTTAGACAAAAAAAACCCACAGGCTTGCCTGGCTCAACAACCCCCTTTTTTAGCTTGTATGGTAAGCATCAGTTCCGAGGAACTGCCGCCTATCATTCGACTAGACCTGAATTTCGTGTCAATATATAAAGTGGTTGATTTTGTTTCATCTAGCTACATTAATCAGTGCTTTATAAAATCATAGCACTTATTTTTAAAATTGTATCTCGCAATTTGAGTACGACTATGGAATTTGAAAATTGACTTTAAGCAAAGCAATTATAGTACAAACAGAAAAGAGCAGAGCAAAACGTTTATAAATACAAATATTTATACTTACATATGTGAGTTTTTATATTTTAAGTTATCGAAACAGCTCAACAGTTTATTCCGCTTTTCAAACTTCCCTTTGATTCAAGAAAACAAAACATTGAGACGCCGTAGTGTATTGGTTGAGAGTCGGACTTCTAACCCTGAGTCGTGAGTTTGAATTCCAGCGGCAGCATATAATCGATACATCCATAATCCCTTCGTTGGACGAGAGCACTGGTCAGAGCTATGGCGGCCGTTTTTAGTGATTGACTGAATAAGTTAATTTATTTGGATAAAATCAGAAGAAACAAGGGCTGTCCCTCACAAGTGACGAATTTATATTGGTATTATAGCTAACATTGCAGTCCCAATTTTAATGAATTCTGAGTGTTGCGGAGCAACTTCATATACTTGCTGGTTCCTTTATCCTACATAGAAATAGTTAAAGATGAAGTGGAGTGTTATGGTGTAACACTTTACAGACAGACGTACCATTATAGAACTATTCAAAATGGTGTAGAGTGTAACACGATAGACTTACAATATATCTCCTCATACACAGATTCACGACTTGGCTTACTAATTGCGCTTTGAAAGAGGCCAACGATGATGAGTTGTTCTGCTCTATTTAAAGCTCGTTCCAGTCTCTCACAGCTGATGGCAGAAAAGCAATGTAGTTAAGTGATGTCATTGTATGTATAGGCTGGAGAAGCACTGCGTACATTATGCCTAGAGGTTTTACCTACAGTGGTTATAATAAAGTGGAAACGTAATCAGGAGTCAGACTTCTCTGCTCTTGTGGTAACGCCTGAGTGCACTCAGAGGTATGAGGGCATCTTTAACAAAAACACATTCATCCTGAACTTCCATATTTTAGATTTGCAGATTGTAACATAACCCAATTAAAGAGATAGAGTATTTAGTTCATTCAGTCCAATAAAATGTATAAAACATAATATGTCACAAAATCTGTCAGACGGCTTACTAATAATTAAACATAATAATTAAAAAAACCATAAAGATTTTTTACCCTTTTCCATCCCAGAAACAATACAAGGAAATACAACATGTGTAGGCAAAGTTATGAAACAAATAATGTTTTGTCTACTTTCAATAATAAAAATTCTATGGGCTTACCATTTCCGTTTTTTGACTTCTTTGCTTATAAACGGCCTGTCTACAAAACAGCAGGTTTTTGTTGCGTCAGGTCAGACATACACACCAATGTGCATGCGTATTTAACCATTTGACATTTTCAAATCTGTTTAAGTATCTGAAATAAAAAGCTTACAAATGACATAATTTCGCAACAATTATTATTAATAATGAGACATGTTAGAAATATTTATTGTGATATTTTCCTTAATAAAAATGCGTTGCATATCGAGAACCGTGTTTATGAAATATATGTTTAAATCCCTACATATGTCTTAAAATTACACATAGACCACGTTATATACCCAACATCACACAAAAGTAATGAAAAAAATGACGTATGTTTCGATGATACCGATGTACTACTTTTATATATGAAGAAGAAACACATCATGTGAAGTATACCTTTGATTCAAAATAAAACCCATATGTTTACCCTAGTCCCACAGTAAAATCAGCTTTTAGGTGTAGGTAACAACGGGGTTATGTACAAATACAAAATCTGCATTATTCTACGGTAACAAACGATGAAAAATAAGGGCAGGTGATCATGTACACACTCAAAGGTTTGTGGTATTATTCTATTTCTTCTTACCGTATTGCAATATATCTTACTGACCATGTCCAATACTGCCGTGCTCATACTTTTAGTTTATCTTTCATAAAATGTGATCAATATTTTCAACAAATATATCGCAAAATAAATAAACTTTGCAGTGTAATGGAAACCCCTTACTATCAATATTATATTGTCATATATAGTCAAGGTGTTGCCCGAAATATCGTAAAGGAAGTTTTTACTAAACAGATACCGATTACACAGCGGACAATATAAGCAGTCTGTTATGCAGTCAATTGGGCAAATTTTCAGCTGATCGACATGTACAAAAATCGCATAAACAGATGTGATGTAGGTCATTCACAACTATATCACTCGAGAAATTGAACAGAACTGTTAAAGGGGCCTACCCTTAAACTGATGTCGAACTAAATAACCTCAAAAGCATAAATAATAAAATCTTTGGAAGCTTTATAACATAACCTAAAAGTTTCAGCTGTATATTCCAGTCAAGATCGATAAAAACGCAGTTTAAGATATGCTGCAATACCGTAAACCATTCAATTTTCTATGTAGAGTTGTTGTTGTACAATCTTTTGTCATAGGTTCTTCTTTGAAATTGTATTTATTTATCATTTTACGTTCATTGAACACGTAATCTATGTTTCGAGAATAAAATCGGCTAGATGTAGGGCATGTCCCTTTAAATATGAACAATATTGGTACAAAGCAACACAAATATACAAAACGCAAGTTAATACATGTCAGTGAAAAAGGATTCGAAATTAAGGCCATCGTGTCATTCTGGCCCGCTATATTTAATGTTAATGTAAGTTAAATACTGAATAGATCTTTGCACAAATAGTGTGAAATAAATGTAAATCGCATAAGAAGGTAATATTAAGGATATGTTAGCATCACCGTTCAATGTATTAAATGTAAAAAAGTTGAAGCTTTTAACTGTTTTAAAATCATGTAAATGTCGAGACTGAGCAAACACTGTTCTAAGGCCCGCTGTGATGTTCTACTAAGGTATAATAAAATGGCCATGTGGATCAAGACAATGTAAGGACGATCTGTCTGCTATTTAATGACCTGTTTCTTCCTCTTTTAAATTTCACAAGCAAACATTTACATTTTTATTCCTCATTGCATTAAGAATGAGATTTTATTGCACGACATACTATAACTTTGTGATTGTCTGTATGACATCATATCTTTAATGATTGTCAAGCAGTGAACAAATATCTAGTGTTTCATCTAGTTATTTAAACATAAAATAGTTAACCTACTTCTTGTCTTTCTACCTGTTTCATAAAAGCTTTCGGATCTCGAGCTTTCGATGCGCTTAGCGCATGTTGACAATATGCAGCCAGATACAAACATCGAAACTGTTTGACTATCTTTTAAGACATAATTGTCTATTTGTTTCAGAAATATTGTTTATCATTCAAGGTTTAGGTATACACCTTATAATCATAGTACCTAATAGTTTATAAGTCACAATAAGTTTTCAAAAACAAGTAGAAAAGTGCGCACTTTTTAAAACCTGTTCAGAATGATACTAATTATGGTAAGAACTAGTACAGTAGCAATTTAGATTCTGATCAACTTCGGTAAACTAAAGCACACGTTATACAACTCAAACGTCTTTATAGATTTAATCTTCATTCTACTTTCCTCTCCATATTTATTGTGATTTCTCAGTTTAGAACATACGTTTTATGTTGTACTTTTGCTATATACAGCAAACAATGAATATTATGTTGTCATCTTTCGGAATGTGCACTATCTGTTTTAAAGCAATGTGTTCTTATTATAATTAGATGACATTCAGAGCATTGAAATGCATTTAAAGAACACCTCAACATTTCAACTTCAAATAGACAATGTTGATACAACTGTTTTGACACTAATTCATTCCAAATCGTTATCTTTACCATCACCAACAATTAATAGTCAATAAATATTTAGCCTTCAATCGTTTAAGTGTACGGATTGTGGTTTAAACGTAGTTCGCTCTCTGATATTACAAAACGATGGCGTTGTTAGGCTTATTATCATTTGCACATTAGTTGGCCTCGGATACCGGATGAAAAGGAACCGCCATTAATTCAAACATTTTATTTACAATTCAGTTTCATAATTACTATTTGGGAAAGGCAGTGGGCATCTTGACAATATACGGTGCTTTATACTCAGTATAGAGCTTTGAGTTTTTCATGCTGATAGTTTTTCGACTGAGCTTTTCGACTGAGCTTTACATCTTTTAATTCATTATTTTTCTTCTGTTGTATCCATAGATAAGTTGTTACTATCAACTGGTACAAGTAGAGTCAAGAAAGATGACCCATTTGAGTGGTAATCTGTCGAAAAGTATATGGCTGAGAGCGGTGTTATCAGTTTAAGTTTGGTCTATACATGTCTTATATTTTAGTATTGACTGAATAAGAAAACATCGCAAGGGAGCGTATAGCGACCGTCGCAATGATTTTGCTTATTCAATTAATATTGAATTATTACTTACTTACAGTTTCCCCGACCACTTATTTTCTCAACTGAACTAGAGTTTTCACAATAGCGCACGTGGGTTGTCAGATTGATTGACAGCGCTGGCAGTCTTCCAGAATTAAATTCAAACCACAACCTCGAAACCCTGGAAAGGTTAAGCAATTATTTAATAAGAAGATGTACTCAGAATTTGTGGTAAGGCCCATCTACACAGTAAACCTTGATGTATAAACCTTAGGAGTACGTTTTTGAGGGGTTTAATTCATAACCGTATACACAGTAAATCATGGTTCATGCAGAATATTTAATTATTTTTTTTAGAAAGTATTTCGCACAGTGGAAACTTTAAAATCTTCATAATAAATGTTTGTTTTGTAAAAACTAACGTTGCTAGTAGGGATATTATTTATAGAAAGACAATGTGTGCGATCCTAGACAGCCGAGAAAGATAAATCATGTACTATTTTTTATTTACAAAATAATTTGAATATCTAACTAATTTCATAGTCAATATAAAAACAAGCAATGTTTTTTTCTGCATTGTTTTATTCAATTTCAAACCCCCCTCTCTCTCTCTCTCTCTCTCTCTCCCCCCCCCCCTTTTTCTCTATATTTCTCTCCATCTTTTTAAACTCTCTCTCTCTCTCTCTCTCTCTCTCTCTCTCTCTCTCTCTCCTCTCCTCCTCTCTTTCATCTGCACTGGAATTTTGATAGGGTGATTAATAAAATATCTGTGTGGGGTTGGTACAGCACGGTTGACAGGATAGGACTTTCTCTATCCCAAAAATGGAGTATACATTATGAAATCGTACATTCGACCCATCTACACAGTAAACTTTGCTTTACAATTCGAAATTTATAAAACAAGGTAGCCCTAAATTAGAATGTAAGTATAAAGAAAATAATGTTTCAGTTTATACTGATAGGCACTGTATCTCAGAAAACGAAAGAAATGTTTACTTCACAAAACAACATAATTGCTTTATGTCCAACTTAATTTTATGTCAGCAGTCTAAAGAGGCGTTGATAAAATGAATTAAACAGTCTAGTTTGCATAGTTTGCTGTCTTCCGTAATATATAAAACCTTCTTACTTTACTTAAGTTAATTAGAAAACAAAATGAGATAATTACATTATTTCAACAAAAATAAAAAGAAGTCTTCTTTTCTTTCATCATGATCACCAACGCTGCAAACCAAAACTGGTTAGTAACTTCACTTAAATTTCCGTTTCAATTGATCCATAGCAATTGATCTAATGTTTGAGATAAAATTATTTCCAAAATGTTGCCTACAATATCTAAATACTGTGATGATATAAGATCATCCTGATCTTGTCAGAACAGAACAGAACAGAACAGAACAACTTCTTTATTTCAGACACAGGTTACAAAATTACCTTTGCAATAAATTTAAGATATATATGATGCGCCACGGCGGAAAGCTGAGCAAACCTGTTTAATATCCACACAACTTCAATAGAAATACATTACGCTGTTTGGTGTAAATAGTGCAAGTTGAATTGAGGATCAGATAGGATACTCATCAATATATAAAAAGAAGTTAAAAATTGTTTTGAATTTAATGTTAGAATAAGCAGTAGGTACAATGTATGTTTTTGTTTCCTTGCTATGGAATAAAATCTCTTAAATGATTGTGACAGTTTTTTTGTTGTGCTTTTTTTGTACCGTTTACTCTCTTGGTTTGGAGTCTGCACAACACTCAATTGTATAAAATTAATGTCAGGTTTCCTTCATACTATAGTTGGTGAATAGTTCGATATATCTAAACTGGGTGGAACTTAAAAATAAAAACCCTGCAGATCACATTGGAGAAAAAAAGGCATATTGCAGATACCGATATAACGGGGAAAATTGATCTTGCGTATTTTTAATGAAAGAGAGCCATTTGATTGAAGCAAAAGATAGGATAAGCTATAATATATCGTGTAATAGCAAAGAATATTTCATTGTCATTATATTATATAGATTTCGGAGTTAGAAGCCCTTTCTTATAGTAGTTTGCTTTCCCGTGTATAGACGAAACTGCGTTCCATCCTTTCTTTAGTTGGAATTTCCTTCGCTTATACAAGGCAGAATGGACGAGCAAAAGCAGTATTTGAATGCAAAATATATTTATACAAATTCAGACCGTGTTATGCAATGCATAATTAATGTAAACGAGGAAATGTTCTGTTTACCGGTGTTGTAAGTACAGAATATGCAACACGTTTTACTGTTATGGTTTGAATTTTACTTTCACATTGTTCATAGATAGAAAATATTAACTTTCTGTTAATAAGAAAAATTCTTAATGTCTAATGAAAAAGTACAAAAGGAATAAATGAAATTAATCCAAAGTTCACAATATATTTCTTAATTACATAAAAATACAATCGTTTTTATTCAATAAAAGGTTCAAGTCGGAAAGCAAAAAGACAAATAAAGTTCACCATGGCAAAAAGGAAACATTATAAAAGCACTAAAATAATTTAGTATCACATAAAACACTGATTAATGATGACATAAAGTTACAAACTCGCTTTTTTGATATATCTAATGACAATAGCGTACCTTAATGACATGTCGAACTGTAAACGTTGATACATTAGTTATCAGTATTGACATATAAATTTACAGTAATACTTAATTTAAAAGCTAAAACAATTATTACACACATTTCTATTTCCTTAAGGTAATAAGTAATTTTAATTTTAGGTGTTTAAATATATATTTGTATATCAATTATCATTTTTATTCTAACATGACTCACGATTATGTCTCTATATACAAAGAGTAGAACAAGTAAGTTTTATTATGCCATAAACATCGCGGGGAACGATATACGGTCAAAATGATGTCTTTTGGTGCCGCATGACGTTAAATAAATATCCGCGTAGAAAAGAACGCTTTGCATTTATTAACTTTTTGTAATCGTTTGTTATGTTTGAATCGAAATAACTTCCTTTTCAGTGGTGTTCATCGCCTATTAAACAACTCTTTGTCGTCCTGCTGCACATTTATAAACCACTCAGGCAAACGGCCTTCGTTGTTAATTACTGCGCACCAGACTCAAAATCATTGTTTATTAGACGATAAACACTGCTGGAACGGATGCTTTTACTTAAATGGCAAATTTTCCTCGGTGATTTTGTTGTTTCTTTGTTTTTTCCTTTATTCTGTTCACCATTTTCGTACATAAACTGTCATCATTATGTTTTGTCGTATGCATAGTTATGTTCTTTATCTAAATTCATGACATTTAAAGCAGGTAAAACTGCACTTTAATCATACAATAGAGCGGAAACTTGGTGTTTAATTATAGCCGAAAGCCTTAGATGAAGTAATTAATGATAAACGCCTTTGAAGCTTATTTCCAGCATAAAGTGTAATTTCCTGTTTAATATGGTCGGTTTTACCTATTTAACCTGGTCGGTTGTTTACTTATGTAAAAAAATCTAAACTGTATTCGAAGTATCTATGGCTTTGAATAAATGAAATGTAAAATCCTCGGTAACCTTTGCTGAACCAAGCTGCGCCACGATGATATGTAAAAACACAAATATGTCATAATTGCCACGTGGCAGTGTTTCCGGTCTAATACATTATGTCGTTAAAATTAACAGAACTTCAAGAAGCAGTCCACGTTTTGTTTTCAGGCAAACTCTCAAAGACTTCCGTCAACAGTTGTGAACCCGAAAACTTAAAATAACCAGAAAGGGAAATCTGTAATTGTTCTTAACTAGAGCTTGTGCCTTGTGTATAAAAATCAGCTTAACAGTGCTAAAAGTGTTAGGCCTAATATAGAGATTGTAATAATTTGTAACGAAATTATTTCAGAAAAAAATGAGGTGTTGCTAGATCTGAATCAGAACAGCACATGTAGCATCAGACAGGAACACCTTTCAATGGTTAAGTCACATGAAACAAGTCGGAAATAGTGAGGACGCAGTTTACGTTGAATAACTCAATAATAATCTTTGCATAATTGGCTTTCAATGGGACGTTAAGTACAAGTTTGAAGTTAAGGGTCATCAATATGCAGTACATCAAACGATTAAATGTTACATGATTTACAACAGACTTGTTTAGGGGCACACTTTCCGTCAGCCTTTTGTTTATCGTTATAATAAATGTCAAATAATACAGTTAAGAAACAAAAACGAAAACTTTAAATTCCTCAATCCTTATTTGCCGTTATGTTGAATCATTCTACGTTCTAAAATGTTCGTTTAACTTGCCATTTGTACGCCTGAGCCCTGAAACAGGAAGTTTGTCTGTTTCGGACAATATCTACAAACAGCTAGTATTCCTAAATTCTAGACGGATGAATTAATTATTTGTCCAATGTGTATTTAATCTGAGCGTTAATTATCCGGTTCTTTGTTTCTTGCCTCCAATAGATATACCGGTATAGTTAATTGATACAAAACCTTTGTTTTTTGTCTTGTATGGACACGTTTGAATTTCACATTTTGACCTCGGAAAGTTAGTGCTTTATAAATACACATTTAATTTTTCTGTTAGATGGAGACCGACTGTAGCGCCTGATTGTTGATGTTGGCCTTGTAGCAATGCGTATTTATTTTCGTATATTGGTAATTTGCATTTTAGTAAAAAATCATTATCTGAAAGTACGAAATACTAGTAGTTGGAATCAGCTTTGCAACTATTATAAATACATAGCGCGTTTTGGAATAATGTATTATTTCTGTCTGAACTGTAAAATAAATAGTACAAAAAGGTCAGACATCTCATGTAAACGTGTCAGGTAACGAAAATGCTCTTTAAGTCAATGGCATGGTGTGACTAAAAGTATCATTAAAAGAAAATAAAGTGTAAAATGAGGTATATATTTATTGTAATGGAATAATTTGATACAGTATCATCTTTTAAGAATGATCTATTGTTCACATAAGCAATTAAATCAGAAGTAGAGACATGCATAACAATATTTATTTTAACATACGTATATAAAATTGCGTGGATAGGGTCTTTCTGGCTTATTGTATGCAACTGGAGCACATATCAGTAAAATTATTCATGAGTTTATATTTTGATCACAATGATTAGATATATAAGATGTCTTATGACATGCTATAAATGAAATGTTTATGACATGTTTCGCTAATAACTCTTCGGGCCTTGCCCATGTTTAACAAAATGCAAAATATTATGGTCGCCAAATAACAATAGAGAATAATGCATTCATTAAAACAATCGTATTAGTTTCATTTTTAAGGATTTGCTTAATGCTATGATTTGCTAAAGCTTACTATTCGCAGACAAATATACGTTATACGATGCTAAATAGTATCACATTATGTATAGTAGTAACTGGTTTGAACTAGTATATGTTATTTGTTTCTTGGCCTAGTGTAAGGGGATATATCGCCCGTCTAGATTAATATGGTGTTGAGTCGGGTAATGTTTAGATGATTTTACATGGTTTTCTGTGATGGTCCGGGTTGTCCCGGCCAGTGTGATGGTCCGGGTTGTCCCGGCCAGTGTGATGGTCTGGGTTGTCCCGGCCAGAGACAAAAAATGAAAATTGACCAAATCCTTCAGAAGGTTAAAACATGTGGCATCAAAAGAAAATATGCTTAATGTGCTAATCTAATAGGAGATACACGTATCTGTTTTATACAATCCTGTAACCTGTAACGGATTGGTATTTGTTCTTTGAAAATATTACAACATACTCCACATTTCTTTTTCATTTGTGAACGAAACATGTACAAGTGAGTGTCATCACATAGTTTTCACTTTTGTATGCGATGATGTTGGTTTCAATTCAAAATACAGGAAAATGTTATTTTCGAATATTTGGTCCTCGGACTAACGTAGGAGAACGCCCATTAAATCATGGAGACTCTCCTTAGTACGAAGCTTGAAAAATATGATGGAATATCACCTTTATAGTGGTATAGAAGATCTGTGTGCACTATCAAAACTTGCGTATTCAGTTTTTCTATAATTGATTAACAATATAAGTAAGTATGTAATTCATAGTTATCAACATAATGTGTTGGTACCTCCAAATTAATGTTAGTTATAAGTGTAGAATATTTATACTTTTTTAGCCAGTGAATAACTGTAAGTAATTCGAGTAGCATATGTCTAAGAAAACCAAGGATTAAGTTTGTTTTCCTGATACGCATATCGCGATAGATATTTAGTTACTATTTGGGACAAATTTGATCCATTGCCGGTTAGCTCAGTCGGGATAGCATTAGCACATCTTTGCAAGGGAATTTACATGGGTTTGAATCCCGGTCAAGGCCCTGTGTTTTTCCTCACCTTGTGACATTTGGCGCCTTCCGACTGAATTCAATTATGTTTTACTACAAAAAACTAGCTATCAATCGCTTTCATATACTAAATTTTGTGCCGACTATCTTTTGTAAAGGTACTTCTTATTTCTTGTTTGTGGTCATTAGCACAACCATTCTTTCATAGAGATTAAAATGACATTAACTAAAACTTTTGGCGAAACTGTAAAGGACTATATTTACCCAAGCTAATCCCACAGTTCCCGTTTGTCTGCGTCTGCAAATGATTCCCGCGGGTCAATGACATACCGTAAATACCCTTGGAATTTTCGTATATTTCTATGCTTTCTATGCTTCTATGATATCTTGAGTTTCACAACAGATATGGCCGTTTAAGTCTTTCGGAATCTGTATATCTAAGGGAAGATGCCAGATCTTTGTTTCTGATTTTGTCGGCTTAATTTTCTTGTGTCCCCATGTATTAAAAGATTCTGCCTAATGACAAGAGCTTTTTTAAAGTCTATATTCCTAGCATTTAGCCAAGAATCAGAATGAGAACATCTCCATACTTCATGCAAACAGCAGTTTTAAAGTCGATTTTAATAGCTTTTAATTTTTTCTTACGTGTACTGTGTATCATCACAGTGACACGATGTCCGCTTACAAAACTGACTGAGAGTTGTATATGACAACTATCTGTTGTTCTCTCTGAGATGTGTGGTTGCATATTTCACCTTTCCTTTGCATAAGTTAAGATTTATCTTGTCAAATTTACTTATAAAAAGAGGGCCAAGATGGTCCTATATCGCTCACCTTGGTACAAGTCCATTTGCCTGGTGGAAGATCACTAGATAATGTTATATACAATGTACTAAATAGGTTTTCCTACATACGTCTTTGTAAAACAAGTGACACTCCTAGCAAGGTCAATTTTGACCCCAGGGTCATAATTTGAACAAACTTTGAAGAGGTCTACTAGGCAATGCTACATGCCAAATATCTAAGCTCTAGGCCTTGTGGTTTCAGAGAAGAAGATTTTTAAAGTTTTTCCTATATAAGCCTATGTAAAACTAAGTGACCCCCTAGCAAGGTCAATTTTAATCCGGGGGTCATAATTTGAACAATCTTGGTAGAGGTCTACTAGACAATGCTACATGCCAAATATCTAAGCTCTAGGCCTTGTGATTTCAGAGAAGATTTTTAAAGGTTTTCCTACATATACATGTACCTATGCAAAAACTAAGTGACCACCCGCGCGAGGTCAATTTTGACCCGGGGGTCATAATTTGAACAATCTTGGTAGAGGCCTATAGACAATGCTACATGCCAAATATCTAAGCTCTAGGCCTTGTGGTTTCAGAGAAGAAGATTTTTAAAGTTTTTCCTATTTGTTGCCATAGCAACCAGAGTTCTGCATGGCATGGTAGAACTTCATGCAAGGAACATTCCTGCATAGTTTTATCAACATTGGCCTTGTGGTTTCAGAGGAGATGTCATTTGAATCAAAATGTTGACGGACGACAGACGACGGACGACGGACAATCATCAATCAGAAAAGCTCACCCTGGCGTAAGGTGTCGCTGGCTGATGAATTTGCATTTATAATCAACTTGTAAGATCATGCTTATCACTTCATTTTAATGGAAAAGGCATTGGTAAACTAATATATCAATGAACTCTACTGTCATGCTACACCACAATGTCACACCAATGTTACGAGATAGATCTGAAGGCGGTGACACTTGGAATTTCAAAACTTGATATGCTTTATTGAAAGATTACAGTTCCTGAACTAAACAAAATGCATGTCAAATGTCAGTATCCTTATTTAATTACGTAACTTAAAAGGTCATATGCCAGAAATATTCGTGGTTTGACTGATTAGGTTTTAATGATCCCAAAATGAAGTTATCAAATTGATGTATGCTTTGATTTTAGTTCAGACATATTAATTTATTTGCACATCATTTACATATTTTAGGGATGACAGAAAGCATTGCTCATTGTCAATAGCATTGACGAGAACGAAAGGGTTAAGTGGCTGTAACCTTCCGTGTTCATATGCTTTAAAAAACGGAATCATTATTGACGTTTGTTTTCGTCTGTTATGTTTTAGTTAGAGGCTAGAGAAATGTATACACTATAGAAACTTAAGGGAGGGAGCGATTGCGACATAAGATAGACATTTAAAATATTTGCAATCCTGTTTCAGAAGAAGATTTGATTAATTTTATGGTTCAAGTGGATAATTGTTTTTGCAAAACGACATTTGTCCTTCATAATTGTTTTCATTCGGATTAAAACAACGACATATCCTTTCACTGATGTCGAACTAAATAACCTCAAAACACAAATAATAGATTCTTTTGAAGTATAATTACTTAACCTATAAATTTCAGCTATGCATTCCAGTCATTATCGATAAAATCAGCGGTTTAAATATGCTGCAGTACCGTAAACCATTCAACATTTTATGTAGAGTTGTTGTTGTACAATTAATGGGTGGATGCAATTTATTACAGAAGGCCTATATATTGATTAATTGTTGTAAAATGAGGCATTTTTTTGCCATAGGTTTTCCTGTAACATTGTATTTAATATCATTTTACGTTCGTTGAACACATAATCTATGTTTCGGATTTAATTAATTTTTTTTGTTTCATAACGTAAATAAAGTACAGTTTTGGATGCGACCAATGCACTATGTTTTAGCGCTAGATACATAGACAGTGGTTAAGTTACGTGTGAACCTACCAAATTTCCACCCAAGTCGCAAAATTTTCATAAAATTTATTTCGTAAATGAAGGAATGTATTATTTATGTATTATTTTCTTTAAACCATATAAAGAATTTATAGAAATTTTATTTTCCGATCATCTCTTGGCATTTTATGCTGTTGCCAAAGTTCCTTTTCAAGTCTTGTAAGAAATAATCTAAATTTTATAAATCAGTAATGATGACTGTGATAATTAGTAATAGCGTTGTACCACTTTAATGTATCACATACACGAATAATGCATAATCTGAATGTCCGTGACTACTACCCTTTGACCTACTTTCATGATCTGGACATTACAACCGTGGGCACCTTTTTGCAAACACATTTCAATCTATAACCTCTATTAAAAACCTTTGACCTTTCTTTTTTGTGAAGCTACTGTAATGAAATTTAGACCATATTTGCAGTTAAACTAATTTGAATGTGTTTTCTCTCATCGTTTTCATAAATGACATTGAATGGTAGGTGTGGTATTCCTCCGTTGGAACAATATGTATCCTTTACATGGACTTGAAAAATTAACAAACGCTTTGCTTTTAATTTTCCTTTGGAACTAGTATCATGCCCAGTGCTAACCAGGAGAGCGATATTACGCCAGCATGGACCTCTTGTTGGTAACTTACTTTAATTACAGATACAGATAATTGATTTAGTCGTATGCATACACAGTATATTGACATCAACCATATTACATAAATCAACCATATTACATAAATCAACCATATTACATGAATATAAATGATGGCATGATATGGCAACAATAATGATACAACAGAAACAATACAAAGTGAAAATACATCTTCACAATAGGACAGAGTGTTAGTTATGTCGGTTTAACATGTCTTGTCTTTTTCTTAAAAGTACGTTGCAACTTTATACAGCATACGACTATTTTCCGTTTTTCAACAATTCAACGAACTTAAACATACTTGGCCTGTGACTATAATACCTTGGTATATATTTTGTTCTTAGTTCCTTAAAAGCATCACATTCCAGAATAAAATGAAACTCATCTTCTTGTGTAAGTTTTGCCGTTATCATCTAGATGCGGAATGTTGACATAAATATAGTTATGGTAATGCTTATTTAATTACATGCTAATTGTGTTAACTTTTTTTATCATTCATGACCGGATCCCGTTTTAATCAGCGGCTTTTTTTCCATTTTGTCAAAATATGCAATGTGTCTCAGTCGATTTGTTTTACCAATTAGCTTTCAGACAAAGGAGTTTTTTCGTCAGAGGGCTGTAAAACATTGTAAACTATGCAAAATAAGAATTTAAAATAATTCTTCTCATTATGATATATAATTGCCCTGTTGAAATAAGTGATAAAGGCTACGCAATTTAGTCATAAAGTTCTTGTGCCGTTAAGTTTAAGTGAGCTTTTAGTCGGGCACAGAGACTTAATCAATTAGCACTAATTTAGAAATAAGTCGGAGAGCAATGATCATTTCTACTGATAAATACTAACATTGCTGATCAAATGAGGGTTTTACCTTATCTATATAACCATGTTACTCCAATTGCAGTATGCTAAGATCATAATATTTTGGCGTGCATAATGAGAAGAATATGTTTGTATAAGTTGACAATTTCCGTGTTGAATGAGATAAAAATATTCAATAGCACAACTGTACTGTTGTGTCTTTTAAAATAACTGACAAAACGTCATGCAGCCGTCGTAAAATGCGCATGATACGAAGCGTTCATTCAAAAAACGAAAAACTGCTGAGCCGCCATAACGTTTGTCGAAAAGTAGAAAACAGTAGAAAAATCATGGACATGTGGTATAATCTGCCGAGTGACAATGCCACAACTGTTTGAAGCAATAAATTAGAATTTAAGGTGTCATCTCAAATACAGCTTTTGTCGCCCGCAGCGCCTAGAGTGCCTGTTCTAAGTAATTGGTAATTAGTATGCACCATACATTTGTATTTCCTTCAAAATGTATTCATGCTTGTCGAAAACGGCAGTTATATTTTACTAGTTGTAAAATTGTCGCAGTATTTCTCTTTTCGCCGAGATGCAGATTGAATAGGAGTTATGCGTGGATTAGGGATTTTCGTGGTGATAGTGGCAGGTTTGCTACATTTTTCATTTAGTTTGATTACTATTTGTGCTTTAAAAAAGTCATGTGCCCATACGAACATGAACAAAATGATGATAAAAGAGGCAAAATTACATATAAGTTTGAAACGCAGGATTTTTGGATGCTATGTTTATAATCTGTGCCCTCAACAATATTCTTCCTTAGAGCAGAAATTAAATATTGTTCGAATTTTTTGAAACAACGATCCGCCTTCGAGTTAAGCTAGGGATATATCAACATCGATATTTTCACTCAAACCTTTTCTACTGATTACGGGAGCATTAAGGAATCAATCGAAGCAATGGGGCTCCGAAGGGTGTTGTTCCGCATAATGATAATTGAAAGGTTTCGACAAATTTGTTATAATGATTTTTGATAACGTTTACAATCTCGTAGCCTGGCAACTTAAGTTGTATCAGTACAAGTAGGCTTTACGAAGTCGTGAACCCGTGATATTCACTGACAGATCTAACTTGTGATATAATCCAATCCGGATATAATCAGCCATATTATGCACCCTATGTCGTTGCAATAAAAGAGGTTACGAGGATTAGTAGATTAACTGAAACAAGAATTGTTAATATAGCAGTAGATGTTACAGACGAAAACCATTTTGTATGTCGGAGAAATGAACATTGGTTATCTTACCTTTTGATTTTGTATGTTTTATAGTTTGATTATAGTATTTTCTGTTTCGCAATACCATTTCAAGGTTCTCCATATGCCTTGCACATGTTAATGACTTTGAAGCACGCTTATAAATATCTATAGTTGAAGGTTTACCTTTCATTGAGTTGAGACTATTTGAAGAAAATATTACCCGTCGAAATGACCATGCTATATCATGGTGTAGTAGCATGCTTAAAATATAACGAATGCATTGAAAACGTGAAAGAAAAAAAACTTATAAAATGCGATATGTCTCTTATAAGTAGATAAAAAATGATGTGATTAACTTAAAATGGTCAATTTGAGACGAGGAAAAGTCAAAACTAAATGTCCACGTGCAACATGTCGAGCCCGCCAGCTGTCAAAAGGGCTAACTCCTTACCAAGTACAGACAGGTCAAAATAAACCTAAATATTGGATGTAACATGCATGTTGTACAACAGAAAATTGGTCTAAATGTTTTCACGGCCAGTACTAAAAATGTTACAATATAAGCTATTTATAGTAACATCAAAGAGAAGTAATTCTAAAAAACAAGAGTAGCTCATAGTGGTGAACATTTGTGCCAAGTTACATCAAAATCCCTCCATGCATAAAGAAGAAATGTTCCACACAAATATATTCTTGAATTTGACCTTTAACCTCCAAATTTGACCTTGACCGTAGACCTAGGGACCTGGTTCTTGCGCATGACACTCCGTCTCATAATGGTGAACATTTGTACCAAGTAACATTAAAATCCCTCCATGCATGAAGTAGATATGCACCGAACAAAGTCATTCTTGAATTTGACCTTTAACCTCTAGGTTTAACCTTGACCTTAGACCCAGGGACCTGGTTGTTGCGCATGACACTCCGTCTCATGATGGCGAGCAAATGTGCCAAGTTATTTAAGAATCCCTTCATCCATGGATAAGTTACAGCCCGTACAAACTAAACCCGGACGGACGCACAGACACAGGCACGCACGCACGCTCGCACTGAACAGCCATTTGGATAACTATATCGAGCTCTCGCAAGCGGCTCGACAAAAATGAAACTGTAATAAAGAATCATATCATCACTTTGAAGGGCAATATCACTGTTTCGCCGACTGATTGTTTTTGCTTGTCATTTTGTTTCTGTTAGGAAAGGCCTACACTAAGTAATTTACCACTCAAAAATATCGACTCTTTTGAATAAAAGATATCGCCTTGATACCGTCCTGAAAATTCAATGCAGGAATATTGATGAGTTGGATCTCAGTAAGTACAATATTGAAACTTAAAATAGACTTTGCAAATGTGCAAAAATAAATCCTTTTAAGTAATTCCGCAATTAGCAGCGGAGACGTTTGTCTCACGAGAAAATAAATAATGCAAATTTTAAAGATAGTAGTTACAGTTACTCGCATAATGTCAGATGATTTTTACTACAATATTAATTTAGTTGTAACTATTGTGTGACTTTAATGTATCTTAAACATAAATAACCCTCACTCTGACATCTATCATGCAGGACACCGCTTCCTACATTATAAAAACATGACACAACATGTACAAATTCAAGGTTAACGTGCATGTTGTCCGTAGTTAGATGAATACTTATTTACAAATTTAACATTTCATGAATTTCAAAATAGTCATGCAATTTCAACCTTATCTTTAAAAAAGTCTGTTCTTTTTTATAAAAATGTTTTCCCTAACGAACGATGGCATCATTTGTAACTTATTTGTCATTTCGTTTTAAACTACATATCATCCATCCTTGAATTGTCCTCTATAAGATTCCATTTGATCTTGTTGTAACGATACACGCAGAGCTCTGTTTTTCAGCAACGGAAATACAAATCCCATAAAACTTATCGTTTAAAACCGCTGCCCGATTTCAAAATAAGTCAACTCTCTACTTTATTAGGTCAAATCACTTTTGTTTTGTCAGTAACGTGGCAACTCAGTTTTTTTCATTTCATTGTCAACTTTGATAATCTACTAAATGACAGAAAGCACTCTAAAATGATGCCTTTTGTCACATACCATTTTAAAATAGAGATCGCAGTTGAATTCCATTTATGTGTCTATATATAGAACTTAAAGACGTACTCACTTGAATAGAATCTCTATGAACTTGGCAGTTCTATTGAGGTCAAGTTTAAAACAGAAACCCGAGAAACAAAACATGGGTTACCGGTCTTGATCTTGAATTATCTGCCCTGGAAAACAGAGAATGTAACAAATTGAAGAAATTCTATGAAAGGGAAAACTTTGGCCTTATATACATGTAGGACACTGTAGCTAACGTCACTAAGAGAAGGATAATTATGTGAAATCTTAGCAAAATTGTTGCAAGAAAATACTCGTCAAGTTCTGACCTCTAGGGAATATCAATAATACGTATATGTAAAAACCTCACGTGTCAACGGTTATCAAATGAATACACGCAAAAACACTAAAGTGTCAACAGATATCAAATGAATACATGAAAAAAATCTCACGCTTCAACGGATATCAAATGAATACATGTAAGCAAACATCGCGGTCAGGCGACTCCATACTATTTCTTTAAATGAGATCAGAAAACTTATTACGTCTCAATGAATGAGTATTACTTCTTGCGCTGTTTTCTCAAAACACTGTAATAATATATACCCAAGAAGTGTTCAAGCCATACCGCCGTTGTTTGCAAACACTTCAGACGTTTTAACTACTGTTATTTTCTAAAGAAAAGAGAATAATGAATAATTAGCTAATATAAATAGTTTCCCTCCAACGAGCATGATAATGTTTAAATATAATAAATACTTTACATACTTAAGAAATATATTTTACTTTTGAGTGATATACCGGTTAGTTTATCACTGTGTGGAGTTTATATGCTAGTAATCTAATCACAAAAGCCGAAGGCCCGAAGCATCTAAACGACAAGTGGCCGGTTAGCTCAGTCGGGAGAGCATTAAGTTTAACGAAGGACTTTGTTCAATAATAGGTTAAATTAACCCAACACTTCATCTAATTCTGTTGAGAGTAAGTTTTAACGAAAGATATATAACTCAATACATAAAATATAACTCTTTTTTATTTGAAGGCGATCTGTTGCCATAGCAATGAAATAATTATTTTGACTAGAATAGAAAAAATACAGATAGTGCAACCATCTTAACTTATCATTGATTGTAGTACATTGGAAACATTTCTTTTGGGAAAATGCAAAAAAAAGTTAAACAAATAAAAATTTGGTTGCCAATGTAACATAGTTAAGAATGTGTAAAAAATCTGGTTTTTTTTCAGATTTTTATGTTCTCAAATCACTTTCTTAAAAAATAACAAGTGCTAAATGATAGCCGAGATAATATCTAATCATTCGCATATAATGTGTCTGTTGCGATGGTAACTATATACAATTACCATATACACGTATGTAACAAAATAATTGGTGTTTTGAACTCGTTCAGTTATTACATTTTTACTCAATTAAGAATGAAATAGTTTCAATCAAACATCTAGTTTTTTTTTTTGAACCATTTTTGTCTGGATGTACAATAAAATCTGGAAATTGTTTCGATGGTTACTAATTAAATTCAACTGAAGACAAATACTATCAGTTAATTCAGTGTTGAACTTTGTGCAATGCCTTTGGACGTTGTGCTTACTTGAACTGCAAAAAGTATTTCATGTACGAATACATGTTTACACATCACAGTTAAAAGTGTTCCCATAGAAACCTTATACCTTTTTTATCCCAACTTTTTAGAAGAATAATGTGCTTATGGTTGCTTTTTTCTTTTTGTGAGCCTGTAAACACATAATCATTGAAGCCCTACATACTGGATATGTACAAATTCTCCACAACAGTCAAATACTTTTAGCTGAAATACAACATACATTTTGTCTGAACTGATAATGTTGCCATGGCAACAAAAAGAGCAACTTCATATAAACATCCTTCTTTGAAATTTTAATCACTGTTAAAAGTGTTAATGACCAGTAAAATGCAGTTGTTTTTTTAAACTGTAGAAAAAAATATGACTGTCAGTTTTCAGCAGTTATTTTGCAGTAAGATGTGGCCCTTGTTCTTTATTTTAAGGAAGATTTTAAAGGTTTTTCCTATTGGTTGCTATATCAACCAGAGTGCTACACGGAAGGGAATTGTTTTAACAACTTTAGTTAGATATAGTTGAAATACACTGTCACAGCCATTTTCTTGATGCATAAATGTCTCTTACTTTATGTCACATCATGCAATTTAGAAGACTGGGACATTCTTGGGGTTTTAGAGAGAAACAGCCTGTAAATTTATTGATAAAGATAAATGAAACAATGCAATATGGTGTATGCAGGCACATACATTTGTGTAAAAGAAACTATTGAAACTAACATAAAGTAATTGGTGAGTGAACATTCAGTACTAGATGATTTATTCTATCTTTAGGATTCATCATTACAATCATTAACTGTATTGAACTTATTATACACATACAGAATACAGTTTTAAATGCCTAATTTGAGCCTGCCTTGAGCATTTTATGGTTAAAGCTCTGCTAGACACAATCCAAACAATATTTGAGAATAACATCCTGGCTGCATGAAGTCTAAAGAGTGTTATAATATGCTGGTTGTAGTCCCGTATCTCGATAAAACAGTTTAAACTTTGAAAACACAGAATAAATGAAGTATATAAATATTTACATTTTACATTTGGAACTATTACTCATGTCACATAATCCTTCATTTTTATATACAGTAGATATACACTGTCTATGCATAGACAGAAGCTGTCAGACAAAATAATCTTAAAAATATTTTTGTAAACAGTATCATGCACTGGTCATACTGCTCAAGCTACTCATATCCAAAACCTTTAATAAAGTATTGCCAACACACGCATCATGCAACTATATGATAAATTATAATAAATGTCTCCTAACTAAACTATTGTCAGGAAATGATAAAGTATCGGGGCTAATATGAGGGCATACATAATGCCTGCACCAGGATTTGTGCCCGTTTATTTTCCAGATTCATTAAACAATGCCACTAATAAGTTTGACAATCTGCATGACTGTACAAAGTAGTTCTGATCACGTGATCCTTCCCAACCCACTCCAAGTCAATTTGATACAAAATTTCTTTTAAAACACATTTTGTACTAGGGCCAGGTGAGCTCTTTAAATAATTACATGAAATGACCATTGTCCATGAAGAAAACGCTTACTTTTAATGCAAATTAATCTAGACATATCTAGACATGCATATAAATCTACAAAAAAAACCTACTTGTTTCTTGTTAAAACTAAAGTTTTGAAATAGAAGGTATTTAATATCATATATAAAGGTACAAGTTGACTTTTTGATCTGTATGAGTTGACCAATTAGGGTGCGAGATTACTAAGGTACAAGTTAAGTGCGAGTCGGCCCGGAATTAGGCTTCTGGTTGAACAAGCAGAAACTGACACGACATCACATCTACTGACTGACGAATAGTATTAAAACTTTCCTGTTATCAAATACTTTGAATCAATTTATTAAAGATATGTAAACAAATGTACACATCACTGTCTAAATTCGAAGGTAGGACAGTATTTGAATTAGTGTTACTATTTTCAGAACACAAACAGTCTATAACGAAAAATAGACTGTCTACAATATATATCTCAGAAGTACCTCATTTTTTCAATAATGAGATACACATCTAAATAACGAATGACAACTCGTGCATTCAAAAAAACAATAGACTGTGTCTACTGTATTAATCTCAAAAGTACCTCAATTTTTCAATGAGGAGAGAAGCATATTTTCGATCTTTTGCATAAGTCTCCATGCATCTTTTACTCACCACGTATTTAATATAGCGGGCCGCTTCTGCCCGCAATAATAAAAGATCATCTCTTAAATAAATGATTTTCTTTACTAAACTGTAGTTGCGGGGTAGGAAAGTGTGAATGTGATTCATAATTGTATCTGTCCGAACTATCAATTAAAAAAAATCGACTCCTAACATTTGCTTATGGGGTTTGATCTCGAATGTAAGCTCAAACGTGGCGATAATTAGATTTTATAATATTATTTTTCTCATGAAAAATACTGCAATTAATCTTTTCGTAAAGCTCGAGAATGGATCAATTAATTATTAAACTAATAATAATAACATAATAGCTCCCTTCTTTGGTATTTATAACGTTCTTCTCTTTCAGTGTCGTCTGTCAGATCACTGCATCCACAACCGAAAGGCGAAAACAACAGGGTAAATGGAGGCGCTCATGCGGCAAACAACTTTGACCCAAAATCTCTTGGACCTACAAAAACGAAAAAAGGAAAACGACCAGACAGACTTCGCAATATTGACGTTAATTACATTAAAACTATTGGTGCTGATATAGGTCTACGGAGAAATGCACAATCCAGCAATAATGTGATAGGCGCTAACCTACAAGATAGGTTGACCGGCATTTTAGCAGCCGGAAAAACTAGTCCGCCAACGGAATATAAGTCAAAAAGTGTTAAAAAGGGTTTTAGCAGCAGTACTTACAAAGCAGAATGGAACTTTCAAGGTGGTGATGGTTCAAATACAGGATCAGGTAATCTAGCAAAGTATTCAAAACAGCTAAATAATAATGACCAACAAATGTCTAGAAAGAAGCCAAGTTATAAAAGTACAAAATCTTCGAATTTTGACGCGAAAAAAAAAGGAAAGACAAGTAATGGAAATAATGCATTTAATAAGTTTAAAAATGGAAATAACATAAGTCCAGAATTACATCCTCCCGTGTTACAGAGAGACAATAAACAAGATTTACAATCAAGGACACAGCCAAAAAGTGTATCATGGAAGTCGGCAAAGTCACAAAAACGTTATAAAAAATATGATCCATGGAAACCAGATTTCAATATACCTGACCGAGGAAACACAAACACGGGAGGCCTAAAAAGCAACTCAGACTTCGGACAAAAAGGCAACGTGCTGAATACTCAAAATGACCCTAATGACCTAACAAATAACCGTAAGTCAAAACATCAATCAAAGAAAAGAAAGTCTTCTTTCTTAAAGCCAAATTTTGGGACAAATGATTTATCAAAACCAGAATTTGGCCGACCGGACAAACCGAATCATGTAAAACAAGGAAACGACAAAAACACATACCCGTTTAATGATAAGCCTTACTTCGGTAAGCAAGACACACCAGATGCATCAAAACCAAGTTATAGTCCACTTGGCAAAGATATGAATGCAAATTACGGACAACCTGATTTATCGAAGCCAAATTTCGGCCGACCTGATAAACCGAATTCTATAAAACAAGTTAAAGACGACAAAAACACATACCGATTAAATCCTAAGCCTATCTTAGGTAAACCAGATGCATCAAAACCAAGCTATAGTCCACTTGGCAAAGATATGAATGCAAATAACGGACAACCTGATTTATCGAAGCCAGATTTCGGCCGACCGGACAAACTGAATACTAAAAAACAAGATTTCAACAAAAACACATACTCATTAAATCCTAAGCCTAACTTTAGTAAACCAGATACACCAGATGCATCAAAACCAAGTTATATTAAACATGGCAAAGATATGAATGTAAATTACGGACAACCTGATTTATCGAAGCCAGATTTCGGCCGACCGGACAAACAGAAACCTACAAAAAAAGATTTCAACAAAAACAAATACCCAATAAATCCTAAGCCTTACTTTAGTAAACCTGATGCATCAAAACCAAGCTATAGTCCACCTGGTAAAGATATAAATGCAAATTACGGACAACCTGATTTATCAAAACCAGATTTCGGCCGACCGGACAAACAAAAACCTAAAAAACAAGGTTACGGCAAAAACGCATACCCATTAAATCCTAAGCCTTACTTTGGTAAACCAGATAAACCAGATTCATCAAAACCAAGTTATAGTACACAAGGCAAAAATATGAATTCAAATTACGGACAACCTGATTTATCGAAGCCAGATTTCGGCCGACCAGACAAACTGAATACTAAAAAACAAGATTTCAACAAAAACACATACCCATTAAATCCTAAGACTTACTTTGGTAAACCTGATGCATCAAAACCAAGCTATAGTCCACCTGGCAAAGATATAAATGCAAATTACGGAAGACTTGATTTATCGAAGCCAGATTTCGGCCGTCCAGACAAAAAGAAACCTACGAAAAAGAGTTACAACAAAAACACATACCCATTAAATCCTAAGCCTTACTTTGGTAAACCAGATACACCAGATGCATCAAAACCAAGGTATATTACAGGTGGCAAAGATATGAATGCAAAATACGGACAACCTGATTTATCGAAGCCAGATTTCGGCCGACCGGACAAACAGAAACCTACAAAACAAGATTTCAACAAAAACAAATACCTAATAAATCCTACGCATTACCTTAGTAAACCTGATGCATTAAAACCAAGTTTTAGTCCACCTGGTAAAGATATAAATGCCAATTACGGAAAACCTGATTTATCGAAGCCAGATTTCGGCCGACCAGACAAAAAGAAACTTACGAAAAAGAGTTACAACAAAAACACATACCCATTAAATCCTAAGCCTTACTTTGGTAAACCAGATAAATCAGATGCATCAAAACCAAGGTATATTACAGGTGGCAAAGATATGAATGCAAATTACGGAAAACTTGATTTATCGAAGCCAGATTTCGGCCGACCGGACAAACAGAAACCTAAAAAACAAGTTAATGGCAAACATACATACCCATTAAATCCTAAGCCATACTTTGGTAAACCAGATAAACCAGATTCATCAAAACCAAGTTATATTAGACATGGAAAAGATACGAATGCAAATTACGGACAACCTGATTTATCGAAGCCAGATTTCGGCCGACCGGACAAACAGAAACCTACCAAACAAAATTTCAACGAAAACACATACCCATTAAATACTAAAGTTTATTTTGGTAAACCTGATGCACCTAAACCAAGCTATAGTCCACCTGGCAAAGATATAAATGCCAATTACGGAAAACTTGATTTATCGAAGCCAGATTTCGGCCGTCCAGACAAAAAGAAACCTACGAAAAAGAGTTACAACAAAAACACAAACCCATTAAATCCTAAGCCTTACTTTGGTAAACCAGATAAATCAGATTCATCAAAACCAAGGTATATTACAGATGGCAAAGATATGAATGCAAAATACGGACAACCTGATTTATCGAAGCCAGATTTCGGCCGACCGGACAAACAGAATCCTACAAAACAAGATTTCAACAAAAACAAATACCCAATAAATCCTAAGCCTTACCTTAGTAAACCAGATGCATCAAAACCAAGTTATAGTCCACCTGGTAAAGATATAAATGCCAATTACGGAAAACTTGATTTATCGAAGCCAGATTTCGGCCGACCAGACAAAAAGAAACCTACGAAAAAGAGTTACAACAAAAACACATACCCATTAAATCCTAAGCCTTACTTTGGTAAACCAGATACACCATATGCATCAAAACCAAGTTATATTACAGGTGGCAAAGATATAAATGCAAATTACAGAAAACCTGATTTATCGAAGCCAGACTTTGGCCGACCGGACAAACAGAATCCTACAAAACAAAGTTACAACAAAAAAACATATCAATTAAATGATAAGCCTAACTTTGGTAAACCAGATAAACCAGATCCGTCGAAACCAAGTTATATTTCACCTGCAAAAGATAAGATCAATAATTACGGAAATGCAAATTACGGACAGCCTAGTTTATCGAAGCCTTACTTTGGTCGACCAGACAAACCAGATACTACAAGAAAAAGTTACGACAAAAAAACATTCCAATTAAATGATAAGCCTAACTTTGGTAAACCAGACAAATCAGATGCATCAAAACCAAGATATATTACATCTGGCAAAGATATGAATGTTAATTACGGAAATCCTGATACGTCGAAGCCGTTTTTCGGCCGACCGAACAAACCAAATCCTACAAAAAAAGTTAACAACAAAAACACATATTCATTAAGATCTAAGACTTACTTTAGTAAACCTGATGCATCAAAGCCAAGCTACGGACAGCCTAAGTTATCGAAGCCTTACTTTGGTCGACCAGACAAACCGGATACTACAAAAAATGGTTACGACAAAAAAGCATTCCAATTAAATGATAAGCCTAACTTTGGTAAACCAGACAAACCAGATGCATCAAAGCCAAGCTATATTACATATGGCAAAGAAATTAATGCAAATTACATTCAACCTGATTTATCGAAGCCAGATTTCGGCCGACCGGACAAAGTGAATCCTTCAAAACAAGGTAACGACAAAAACACATACCCGTTTAACTCTAAGCCTTACTTTGGTAAGCCAGACAAACCAGATGCATCCAAACCAAGTTATATTTCACCCGGCAAAGATATAATCGTTAATTACAGAAGATCAGATTTATCAAAGCCAGATTTCGGCCGACCGGACAAACCTAATAACAAAAAACAAGGATACGGCAAAAACACATATCCATTAAAGCCTAAGCCTTACTTTGGTAAACCAGATAAACCTAATGCATCAAAACCAAGTTATATTTCTCCTGGCAAAAATGCCATCGTAGATAATGGAAAACCTGGTTTATCGAAACCAGATTTCGGCCGACCTGACAAACAGAATCCTACAAAACAAGGTTACGACAAAAAGACATACCCATTTATTTCTAAACCTTACTTTGGTAAACCAGAAAAACAGGGCGCCTTTAAACCAAGTTATAGTCCACCTGGAAAAGATATAAATGCAAATTACGGACAACCTGATTTATCGAAGCCAGATTTCGGTCGACCTGACAAACTGAATCCTACAAAACAAGGCTACGACAAAAAGAAATACCCGTTTATTTCCAAGCCATACTTTGGTAAACCAGACACACCAGATGCATCAAAACCAAGTTATATTTTACCTGGCAAAAATATGAATGCAGATTTCGGAAAACCTGATTTATCGAAGCCAGATTTCGGCCGACCAGACAAACCGAATCCTACAAAACAAGGCTACGAAAAAAACACACACGCATTTATTTCAAAGCCTTACTTTAGTACACCAGACAAACCAGATGCATCAAAACCAAGTTATATTACTCCTGGTAAAAATATGAATGCAGAAAACGGACAACCTGATTTATCGACGCCAGATTTCGGGCGACCTGACAAATCGAATCCAAGAAAACATGGTTACAACAGAAATACTTACGCATCAAAATCTAAGCCTTACTTCGGTAAATCAGATACTTCAAAACCAAGTTATAAAACACCTGGCAAAAATATGAATGCAGATTACGGAATACCCGATTTATCGAAGCCAGATTTCGGTCGACCTGACAAACCGAATCCTACAAAACAAGGTTACGACAAAAAGACATACCCATTCATTTCTAAACCTTACTTTGGGAAACCAGACAAACCAGATCCTTCAAAACCAAGTTTTATTCAACCTGGCAGAGATATAAATGCAAATATAGGTCACCTTGATTTATCAAAGCCAGATTTTGGCCGACCGGACAAAAAAAGCCCTGGAAAGAAAAGTTACGACGAAAACACATACTTATCTAATTCTAAACCATACTTTAAAAAACATTATAAAACTGATGCATCAAAACCAAGTTACATAACACCTGGTAAAAACATGATCGTAAATTATGGTAAATATGATTTATCGAAGCCAGATTTCGGACGACCGGACAAACCGAATTCTACAAAACAGAAATACGACAAAAACACATACCTTTTAAATGATAAGCCTTACTTTGGTCAACCAGATATACCAGACGCATCAAAACCAAGTTATAATAAACCTGGTCAAAATATGAATACAGGTTACGGAACACCTGATTTATCGAAGCCAGATTTCGGCCGACCGGACAAACAAAATACCATGAAATATACTTCCAACAAAAACACATACCCATTAAATCCTAAACCTTATTTTGGTAAACCAGATAAACCAGATGCATCAAAACCAAGGTATATTACACCTGGCAAAAATATGAATACAGATTACGGAAAACCTGATTTATCGAAGCCAGATTTCGGCCGACCAGACAAACCGAATCCTACAAAACAAGGTTACGGTAAAAACATATACCAATTAAATGATAAGCCTAACTTTGGTAAACCAGATAAACCAGATGCATTAAAACAAAGTTATATTACACCTGGCAAAAATATGAATGCAGATTATGGAAAACCTGATTTATCGAAGCCAGATTTCGGCCGGCCAGACAAACAGAGTCTTACAAAACAAGGTTACGGCAAAAACCCAAACAAATTAAATGATAAGCCTAACTTTGGTAAACCAGACAAACAAGATCTATCAAAACCAAGTTATATTACACCTGGCAAAGAAATAAATGCAAATTACGGGAATTACGGACTACCTGAGTTATCGAAGCCAGATTTCGGCCGACCAGACAACCCGATTTATACAAAACAAGACTACGATAAAAGAGCATACAGATTAAATGATAAGCCTAACTATGGTAAACCAAACAAACCAGATCTATCAAAACCGAGTTATATTACACCTGGCAAAGAAACAAATGCAAATTACGGACTACCTGACTTATCGAAGCCAGATTTCGGCCGACCGGACAAACCGAGACTTACAAAACAAGGTTTCGGCAAAAACACATACAAACTAAATGATAAGCCTCACTTTGGTAAACCAGATATATCAAAACCAGCTTATATTACACCTGGAAAAGAAACAAATGCAAATTACGGACTACCTGACTTATCGAAGCCAGATTTCGGCCGACCAGACAAACCGAGTCTTACAAAACCAACATACCAGAAAAAGACATACCCATTAAATGATAAGCCTTACTTTGGTAAACCAGACAAACCAAATGCGTCAAAACCAAGTTATATTACAACTGGCAAAAATATGAATGCAGATTACGGACAACCTGATTTATCGAAGCCAGATTTCGGCCGACCGGATGAACGGAATCCTACAAAACAAGGTTACGGCAAAACCACATACCCTTTAAATGATAAGCCTTACTTTGGTAAACCAGATAAACCAGATTCATCAAAACCAAGTTATATTACATCTGGTAAAAATATGAATGCAGATTACGGAACACCTGATTTATCTACGCCAGATTTCGGCCGACCGGACAAACCGAATCCTACAAAACAAGGTTACGGCAAAAACATATACCAATTAAATGATAAGCCTAACTTTGGTAAACCAGATAAACCGGATGCATCAAAACCAAGTTATATTACACCTGGTAAAAATATGAATGCAGATTATGGAAAACCTGATTTATCGAAGCCAGATTTCGGCCGACCGGACAAACCAAATCCTACAAAACAAGGTTACCAAAAAAGCACATACCAATTAAATGATAAGCCTAACTTTGGTAAACCAGATAAACCAGATGCATCAAAACCAAGTTACAATAAACCTGGTCAAAATATGAATACAGATTACGGAACACCTGATTTATCTACGCCAGATTTCGGCCGACCGGACAAACCGAATCCTACAAAACAAGGTTACGGCAAAAACATATACCAATTAAATGATAAGCCTAACTTTGGTAAACCAGATAAACCAGATTCATCAAAACCAAGTTATATTACATCTAGTAAAAATATGAATGCAGATTACGGAACACCTGATTTATCGAAGCCAGATTTCGGCCGACCGAACAAACCGAATCCTACAAAACAAGGTTACGGCAAAAACATATACCAATTAAATGATAAGCCTAACTTTGGTAAACCAGATAAACCAGATGCATCAAAACCAAGTTATATTACACCTGGTAAAAATATGAATGCAGATTATGGAAAACCTGATTTATCGAAGCCAGATTTCGGCCGACCGGACAAATCAAATCCTACAAAACAAGGTTACCAAAAAAGCACATACCAATTAAATGATAAGCCTAACTTTGGTAAACCAGATAAACCAGATGCATCAAAACCAAGTTATAAGAAACCTGGTCAAAATATGAATACAGATTACGGAACACCTGATTTATCTACGCCAGATTTCGGCCGACCGGACAAACCGAATCCTACAAGACAAGGTTACGTCAAAAACATATACCAATTAAATGATAAGCCTAACTTTGGTAAACCAGATAAACCAGATGCATCAAAACCAAGTTATATTACACCTGGTAAAAATATGAATGCAGATTATGGAAAACCTGATTTATCGAAGCCAGATTTCGGCCGACCGGACAAACCGAATCCTACAAAACAAGGTTACCAAAAAAGCACCTACCCATTCAATGACAAGCCTTACTTTGGTAAACCAGATACACCAGATGCATCAAAACCAAGTTACAATAAACCTGGCCAAAATATGAATACAGATTACGGAACACCTGATTTATCGAAGCCAGATTTCGGCCGACCGGACAAACCGAATCCTACAAGACAAGGTTACGGCAAAAACATATACCAATTAAATGATAAGCCTAACTTTGGTAAACCAGATAAACCGGATGCATCAAAACCAAGTTATATTACATCTGGTAAAAATATGAATGCAGATTACGGACAACCTGATTTATCGAAGCCAGATTTCGGCCGACCGGACAAACCGAATCCTACAAAGCAAGGTTACCAAAAAAGCACCTACCCATTAAATGATAAGCCTAACTTTGGTAAACAAGATAAACTAGATCTATCAAAACCAAGTTATATAAAACCTGGTAAAAATATGAATGCAGATTATGGAAAACCTGATTTATCGAAGCCAGATTTCGGCCGACCGGACAAACCGAATCCTACAAAACAAGGTTACCAAAAAAGCACCTACCCATTAAATGATAAGCCTAACTTTGGTAAACCAGATAAACCAGATGCATCAAAACCAAGTTATATTACACCTGGTAAAAATATGAATGCAGATTACGGAAAACCTGATTTATCGAAGCCAGATTTTGGCCGACCAGACAAACCGAATCCTACAATACAAGGTTACGACAAAATCACATACCCATTAAATGATAAGCCTAACTTTGGTAAAGCAGACAAACCAGATGCATCAAAACCAAGTTATAAAACACCTAGCAAAGACGTAATCATAAACAACGGAAAACCTGATTTATCGAAGCCAGATTTCGGCCGACCGGACAAACCAAATCCTACAAAACAAGGTTACGACAAAATCACATACCAAATAAATGATAAGCCTAACTTTGGTAAACCAGATAAACCAGATGCATCAAAAACAAGTAATATTACACCTGGCAAAGATTTCATTGCTAATTACGGAAAACCTGATTTATCGAAGCCAGATTTCGGCCGACCAGACAAACCGAATCCTACAAAACAAAGTTACGACAAAATCACATACCAATTAAATGATAAGCCTAACTTTGGTAAACCAGACAAACCAGATGCATCAAAAACAAGTTATATTACACCTGGCAAAAATGTGAATGCAGATTACGGAAAACCTGATTTATCGAAGCCAGATTTCGGCCGACCGGACAAACCTAATCCTACAAAACAAGGTTACGACAAAATCACATACCCATTAAATGAAAAGCCTAACTTTGGCAAACCAGATAAACCGGATGCATCAAAACCAAGTTATATTACACCTGGCAAAAATGTGAATGCAGAATACGGAAAACCTGATTTATCTACGCCAGATTTCGGCCGACCGGACAAACCGAATCCTACAAAACAAGGTTACGGCAAAGAAACATACAAATTAAATGAGAAGCCGTACTTTGGTAAACCAGGCACACAAGATGCATCAAAACCAAGTTATATTACACCTAGCAAAAATGTAAATGCAAATTATGGAAAACCTGATTTATCGAAGCCAGATTTCGGCCGACCGGACAAACCGAATCCTACAAAACAAGGTTACGGCAAAATCGCATACGAATTAAATGATAAGCCTTCCTTTGGTAAACCCGATAAGCCAGATGCATCAAAACCAAGTTATATCACACCTGGCAAAAATGTGAAAGCTAGTTACGGAAAACCTGATTTATCGAAGCCAGATTTCGGCCGACCGGACAAACCTAAATCGACTCAGCAAGGTTACGATAAATCTTCTGCACCAGTTGCGTCTAAGTTTAACAATAATGGACTTCAGGAATTATCCAATTATGCAGCAAACAACCTTGTTCCTGAAAAGTTTGTCTCAAATCAATATCCAACAGAGAAAATACAGACGTTCAATATGTCAAGTTTAGGTCAACAGAAAGGTAATATGTTAGAAGCATTAAAAAATCTATATTTAGCACAATTAACGAAATCAAGTCAGCTTGACTTTGGAAGACCAGACAAACCGGATTTAGCAAAACCAAGTTACCAATCAGCTGGAATACCTGACTTTGGCAAACCCGATCAACCAGATCTCACTAAACCAAATAATGAAGTATATGCTAAGACGGTTATTTTAAATACAGGAAAAGCCGACTTTTCCAAGCAAGACTTCGGAAGACCGGAAAAACCTGACCCTACAAATAAAAGTTATGGAAACTCTGACTTATCCAAGACAGACTTTGGAAGACCTACAAATCAAGTTAAATCAACGTATGATTTTGGCAGACCTGATCGAACAGATACAGCTAAACCAAGTTATAAACCGTCTGGTAAAGATAGCATGGTAGGTTCTGGCAAACCAGATTTATCTAAACCTGAGTTTGGACGCCCAGACAAACCTGATCCTACAAGACCGTCAAAGTCAGTTACGTCTACATTGGACTTTGGTAAACCCGATCAACCAGGTACAGCTAAACCAAGTTACCAACAACCTACTAAGAATGTTACGAAACCAGTTTTTGGTTTGCAGAACAAACCCAATGCTGCAAATCACGTTTACGATAAAAGTTTAAATGCAAAAATGCCAAACTTTGGTAGACTTCAACCATCTAGAATTTTATCACAAAAGATCAGAAATAAGTTTGATTTCTCAAGTTTAAGTCAACAGAGAGCAGAGTTAGTACTTAAAGCATTGCAAAAACTTCGTCTAGCCAAAGGTGCTAAATCAAGTTCAAGCGAAATTTCCTTTGGAAGGCCGGATAAGCAAGATTTAACTAAATCAAAACCAGATTTTGGTAGACCCGACCAACCAGATACTGCAAATAAAGGCTACAAGAAACCTAAAACCCAAGTGAAACCTACGTTTGACTTTGGCAGACCCGATCAACCAGATACTGCAAATAAAGGCTACAAGAAACCTAAAACCCAAGTGAAACCTACGTTTGACTTTGGCAGACCCGATCAACCAGATACTGCAAATAAAGCGTATAAGACACCTAACACCCAAGTTAAACCTACGTTTGACTTTGGCAGACCCGATCAACCAGATACTGCAAATAAAGCGTATAAGAAACCTAAAACCCAAGTGAAACCTACGTTTAACTTTGGCAGACCCGATCAACCAGATACTGCAAATAAAGGCTACAAGAAACCTAAAACCCAAGTGAAACCTACGTTTGACTTTGGCAGACCCGATCAACCAGATACCACAAAACAAGGCTACAAGAAACCTAAAACCCCAGTAAAACCTACGTTTGACTTTGGCAGACCCAATCAACCAGATACTACTAAACAAGGATATAAGAAATCTAAAACCCAAGTGAAACCTACGTTTGACTTTGGCAAACCCGAACAACCAGATACTACAAAACAAGGCTACAATAAACCTAACACCCAAGTTAAACCTACGTTTGACTTTGGCAAACCCGATCGACCACATACTACAAAACAAGGCTACAAGAAACCTAACACCCAAGTGAAACCGAAGTTTGACTTTGGCAGACCCGATCAACCAGATAATTCAAAACAAGGCTACAAGAAGCCTAACACCCAAGTTAAACCGAAGTTTGACTTTGGCAGACCCGACCAACTAAATTTAGCCAAACAATATTCTTCCATCGATAAATATGGAAAACAAAGTACAAACAAGCCAGACTTTGGTAGACCCGACAAACCAGGTACCACTAAACAAGGCTACAAGAAACCTAAAACCCAAGTTAAACCTACGTTTGACTTTGGCAGACCCGATCAACTAAATTTAGTTAAACAAAATTATCAGACTTCAGCAAGTAAAAATATCGTTAATTATGGAACACTTGATTTATCAAAGCCAGACTTTGTTCGACCAGACAAACCGGATCCTTTAAAACAAGGAAATAATAAACCAACAAAATCTGTATCATCAAAGACTGACTATGGCACGCCCGGTCAACAAGCTAGAACAGGATATTCTTCCATCGATAAATATGGAAAACCTAGTACAAACAAGCCAGACTTTGGTAGACCTGACCAACCAGATACCCTAAAACCAGGCTACAAGAAATCGAAAACCCAAGTGAAACCTATGTTTGACTTTGGCAGACCCGATCAACCAGATACTTCAAAACAAGGCTACAAGAAACCTAAAACAGAAATTAAGACACCCAAAACCCAAGTTAAACCTACGTATGATATTGGTAGACCCGGTCAACCAATTTTAGCCAAACCAAGTTACCAGGCACCAGCAAGTAAAACTGTTGTTGATCATGGAACACTTGATTTGTCAAAGCCTGGCTTTGGTAGACCGAGCAAGCTGACTCCTTCTAGACCAAGTGCAGGTAAACAGTTAGACCAAGTTTCAAATAATGGTATTTCAACAACGTCGATCACAAATCATAATTCAAATGAGAGAAAGAACGCGTTTGATTTCTCAAACTTTAACCAGCACAAAGCCAATATGATATTTAATGCATTGAAAAAGCTTCGCGTAGCAAACGGGGATACACCAGGTTCAAGGAAGGTTGACTTTCTTACGCCGGATCAGGTTATAAACAGAAATTACAACACACACGATTTGAGTAAAACTGGTACTGTAGATCGTACAAAACTTAATAAACCAGTGCTTACACCTACACATAGTGCATCATCTATCAGAGATGTTGACAAAACTAATCTTGTTCTACAAACTCTACGAAAAAATTACCAAAATAAACAAGGAAATGCCTATAAATCATCTGCAAATAATGGCAGAGATGGAAATATATCTGATTTCAAGAAGACTGGAAATGTTAATACTGTACAAACTGTCTTACCTATTGTCAGCAGCAGTGCTTCGAAGAATCCTGATCAAGTTGCAATAAATTCAAACACACAGAACAAGAAAACACAGATATACTCAAGCTATAACGGTGCTAACTCAGGATATGAAAATCAAGCTATATCCACATCGGTTAGTGTCGGGTCTTATGACAGCCAAGTTGGCAAAACATCTGATGTCCAACGAAATGGTGAGATACAAGTACCAAAGAAGACTGTCCAAACTGTCGGGAGAGCGTACAGTAATAATAGACAAGCAACAGGAAGATCTAATGTCAACTGCAGTGTAATTGCACCCTGCTGTGGTGACGATGATTTCACGTATTTGTCAGAGTGTTTCTTACCTTCGTAAGTATGTGTTTTGTGTTATATATGTATCTAATTTTTTCAAACAGACAGGGAAAAAAAACTTTTGTCGCATATTTGGTTGAAAGCCTAAGCACGATATAGTTTGCACTGCAAATAAAATTCAACCTCTAATGTAAATGAAAGTATTGCGTAAAAACATGTCTTTTTAAATATGTCCATAACTATATATTTTGACGAATATTGAAACAAACTTGAAAAAATTTGATGGTAGCAGGTGACAATTGTTCAAGAATATTTCAGACATCAGTTGCAGTTGCATTTCTTTCTTTTCTCTAGCCTCTTAATGATTTTGCACAATTAATAATAGAAATCTCAATTGTATTGCCATTCTTATTTAGAAGTGTTCAGAAACTTGGCAAAGGATATTGAAAACACTTTTCTTTGTTTGGTTTCTAAATGCTATTATAATTTAGAAAGGCGTATCTTACATTTATTAAACTAGAAATAAAGTGGTAATGCAAATATCAAAGTCTGAGCTATTGGGGATTTAAATTAGATATAATATTTTTGAACATATAATGCAGTGTTGGACTAAACCCGGCCAATAGTAGATAAAATGGTCGTCGACCTTGGTTCAACAGGATAACAGGTAACTCTAATTAGCTCTTGGCCGGAATTGTATGTAATAAACCGCATGTATAAATATGCAAACCTTACATGTAATTGCTGCATTTTATTGCAAGAAGAAACGCTCATATGACCCTTATATTGAATCTTGCATTTTACTATGTTCGATTACAATCATTAACTTTTTTTTAAATAGAATTTGTACCTTTGTATTTTTGTTTGTTTTAGTTCTGTAAAGAAAGTATGCGATGGCTTCTGTCCGTGCCCAGCACCTGGACAACCATCTGGACCTGCTACGTTACTGGTACCTGGAACGCAATCCTCAATGAGCTCTATTTCGAAACCTGTAGCATCTTTCATCCAATCTTCATCCACAGATACCGCTTTTGGTGTACCTGACCAAACGGTTACCGGCGCTACTGGAACATCTTCCTCAATCAGCTCTATTTCGAAACCTGTAGCATCTTTCATCCAGTCTTCATCCCCAGATACCGCTTATGCTGTACCTGGCCAAACGGTTGCCGGGGCTGCTCAGCCTGCTGATTCCATCATGAATACAGACGCTTCCAGCCAGTCTAGGGAAGCAGTAAAAGCATTGTCGAGAAGTCTATTAGATAACTTATGTACATTGAAATGCAGAAGTGCAAAATCAAGTCCAGTTTGTACAAACCTAGGAATAACCCATGCTAACGAATGTATCCAGAAATGCAGGTAAGTTTGTTTTCTTTCATTTTTATAACTTTTATAACTGGAGATAAAGAGACGTTAAATGTTTACTAAATATGACTTGGAAATACAAATAATTGCTAACATAGAATAAATGTCGTGCGTGAAACATCATTGAAAAATGGATATGTCACGTAGGTGTCTATTGAGCTAAAGTAAAACTCTAAGGTCGATTATCATTTAAGTATTCTTTCTCAATATCAGAGGAGAGATTGCTGCATGTGACGGTACATGCCCATGTAATCCCGATAAGACGGAGGTAAAAGGAAAGAAGGCTACGTCTGGTAACAAAGGAAATGGTTCAGCCGGCTCTGACATTGCTGCGCTCGGTGTGCTTGCAAACAACAATGATGAAAATGAAACAGATGGCAATGATAACTTGGATCCAGGTACTTATCGTGCATTTCTGTATTAAGTAGAGTAGGAAGGTAAACGCATTTAGTAAAACAAGTTTGAAAGTAGAAAACTGGAAAATTTCTTAATTTAAAAAGTGTTCTTTAAGATTCTATTTACTTTTTATGAAACAAATCTTGCAGACTAGCAATGAGTAAACGACTGAAGCCTAAGACGTAGCAATAAGTTCTTTACAAGAAGTTTATAAATTGCAATTATGTCAATTAATCTCTTTCTTGTACAATCTCAGAATATATAGAAACAATACTCTATGTGAATTCAATAATTAAACAAAACACAAAAAATCTATAACTGATTTATTACCATTACGGTTATATAATGTTTACATATGTATTGTAAGTTAAGAGTAGCATCTGGAAGAGAAAAAAACGTTCTATACCGAAATGGTTGCTAAAATTATACGATAATAGACACATTTCCTTAGTTATGTTAAGTTATTCAATTATTTTCTGTATGTACTTTTCTACTGATTATATTGTTCTTTCGGAAACCGAGTGGTTTTACATAACAAAATAGAATACGTAGAGTTTTCTCTGAACGAACACAAATGTACGTGTTAAAGCACTTATGCCATATTTCAAACATTACTGTAGTTTCTACCGCATCAAACATGTTTTAACGCTGACAAAATTTTGTATTTCAGTTTCAGTTGTTAGGGCTTTAACACAATGGGTAGATACTTAATGTTCTATTTTTGCATGTTTCAGTTCGTTACTACAGATAATGAACAATGCATATCTGGGATAATTTTGCTTTGTTTTTCTCTAACCTATGTATGTGGGAGAAATATGGATTTTCAGTATATATCTGCCCGGCTTGATTATTTTACACATATATCGTAAAATTGTTCAAAACATTTAGTCACACTGGATTGACTCCGTTGGTGCAACATTTTTAAGTAAAAACGATCAAAAGGATTGCAAGTTTGAAATGGTGACTGTTTACTTTCTAAACACGCAGCAGTAAGTTAGAAGCCTACACACGTGTAGGTAAGTTGTCCAAGCAAAACAGATTTCAACATTTAAAGTTGTAGCCGGCAAATTAGAAATGAACGCTTGGCTAAACGCTTTGAAATTCGACTATATATCGCACATTGGCTGTTTATCTTTCAATTGTAAGATCTGTTTTATTTAAGCATGTAATAAATAAGGATGTGAGAAGATTGTGTAATTCTATCCTTTTCATGAAAAAAATACATTCAGATAAAAATTCTGTTTTTTTTTCTTCTTGTTCTGATAAGTTTTTAGCCTTGTGTATAAAATTCAGTGAATGTTTTAGATACGCCAGACGAAAGGAAGCACTTCCACAATTTAAAGATACATTCCCAGTCTGATCTATGTGCAAATAATGTTCTGTTGTTTTTTAAATATATATGTATAAACATGCTGGTAGGCGGTTAAACCAAAATTTGCTTTTGTCGTTTCTCTTAACATAGAAAACAGCTAAATACTACAAAAATACGATGCATAAAACGTAATGTAAATATTTTCATTTTTATTTTATAATTTCATATGTGAAATTATAATTTTTTATTATATCTTTTTTATATTCGCGAAATTATATTTCGCATCAGCAGGTGTGTATTTTTAACTTGGCTTTTTTCTAAATCGTACTCTTTTGAAAAAAAAAACACAACATGTTCTACATACTTAATAAGTCATTCTAAAAACATTACAAAATCTGTTGCCTGACGTCAGTTTAACGCTTACGTATAAAAATAATAAAAAACGCGGGATTTTTTAAGGTTGAGACACGACTGTTGAGCAGACGTCTGTTTTCACTGTTTTCACGTTGTGCTTTTAATTGACTTGAACAGCTTTACCAGTATATTTCTTTATCGATGTTGATGAAAAAAAGAGGCTCACCTTCGTGCTGAGGCACAACAACAACATGATTTACATAAGGATATTTGTGTTCCTTATCTGAAAGTATATGCTTTCATTTAACTTTTTTATGTATACTGTATTAGAATGTTTTCTTCTTCTTCCTCCTCCTCCTCTTCCTCCTCTTGTTCTTCTTCTTCTTCTTCTTTTTCTTCTTCTCTTTATTCTTCTTCTACTTGTTATTATCATTATACAATGAAATTTGTCCGGAGCAGCACTCAGAAACTACAGAAACGCATTGAATGAAACTTTGAACAGTGATATATGGCGATGTGAAGTTGTGAACACCGCAAGAAATGTAACTCTTGGAGACTTGACAACTCCGAAATCTCGTTTTTTTAAAGCCATAATTTACCAGAGACCTTGGTAACTACTATAACTACCATAAGAAATTTAATGAAACTCGGAACAGTGATAGTTGGCAATAAGAAATTGTGTCCACCGTAAGAAGAATAACTCTTGTAATCTTGACAGCTCAGTAGTTCAGTTATCTCCCCTTTCCCACTTCAAAGTTATGTCCCTTGGTCAGTTTTTAAAACAAAAATAATAACCCCATAACTATTCAAGGAACAAAGTTGAAACTTGGAGGATGAATAGCTGGCAATGTTTATGTGTGCCGTTAGCCAATAAATGACAAAGTGTCTATGATATTCAAATGAAATTTGTTAAACGCGTTGCCAGAGACACGAGACACATAACTATGGCTTAAATAATTGTCAAGTTATTAGCCTTACATGTATAAAAATACAGTCGAGCATTTATGTTCGCTCCGCGGCGCTACCGTTATTCCAACATGCTCCATGTGAAAGGAAGGCATCGATACGGTGCTTCGAAAACAGCATTTCTAGATTTAATGAAATAACGGTTGCAGTGTTTACTAATCTTATACTTTGAAGAAATTCAAAATCTCGCTTCAAACTATAATCCGCCTTTTAGTCAGTGTCTGGAAACGGTATTCTGGTGGAGAGCATGGTATAGCGTTGACCTTGTATAACTAAATCGAATTAGATGTTTTTGAAAACTAACCACATTAATTTTACTATGTTGCAAATGCTAAGGCAATGGCGTCCTTTACTAGCATCAATGTCCGGGCAATAGTTTTTGTTATTTCTAATGTATAGTACTTGTAATTCGTTCATTATATGTGCATTTAAAGCTCATAATTTCAGTTTCACTGTGGGGTTTTAATAAGTAAACAACACACTTAAAAATAATAATTGTTTTCATTTCATTTGCCATAAAAAGATGTTTTTGTCTAAAAATTTATAAATGACTCTATTTAAACTGTTTTAAATGGTTCATTTTTGTTTCATTTTGGCTATCAATCAGCTTGCGGAGTTCTTTACCTTCATTAATTGTTGCGTTAAAGCCGGCGTTGACCTGGCGTATTAATATTGCATAAACTTCTTTTATTTCAATCATAAAAAATGTCTAGAAAAAAAGAATCGATTACAATTTTTGGATTTATCCTGTAGTCTGGTCTGTTTAATTGCCTGCAAATATGATGCATTTTGCCAAACAAGCATTTGTACTTTGACATTTTGGTATATAACAGTGTTGATGATAAATTGCGCCATTAATAAGTGTTTTGACTTTTGTGACAACTATTTCCGCAATAAGTCGTGATAAGGTGTAAAAGAACATGCTTATTCGTCTGCTTTAACCTCTTAATTGCTTCACACATTAAGATATTTTTGAATTCACTTAATAAGCATGCATTTAAGCATACACTCATAATCTTAGACGAACCGCCAAAATGTCTTGCGGCAGCGGAAGTTTATTTAAGTGCAAAGGAAACCATCGGCAAAGATCTATGCGAAACCTTCTATTATTTCTTTAAACCAGAATGACATTCATATTTTGATTTCTATGGTAGAGGTAGATTGCACGCATAAATACAAAACGTATTTTTGACCATTGTCATATTTGTTCTATCAGTTTTAAACGTGACTTATAGCTCATTTTAATGAAGATTTCATTACTAAATATCGTAAAATTTGCAATAAATAATAAGCAGTTTTAGAGTTGTTTTGCTGTAATGAGTAAGCCTTGCTTGTTATCATCTAAATATCGGTTTATGTAAAATATTATAGTGCATGAAAACTCCTATCAAGGAAAAAATACTAAGGGTTGAATCATTCCTTCCAAAAATTCACCTCACCAGGGATGAGAAACACCAAAGTGGCACGTAATTAAAATACAAGATCGCATACCGATCGCTCATGTGCAGTTTGGTTGAAAACCATTTCGTCATATTAGAGAAATAGCGAGACATAATCAGGGCCACTGCTGCATAGCATTTGGCAAAGCAAGGGCAATAACTCTAATATAAGAAATTGAACCAGAACATGCTGACGCTAGGAAAATGTAGACATTGTATTGATCGCCCACGTGTGGTTTGGTTGAACTGCATAACGTATATCAATTGCGGGATAACATTCCTTTTGTAAATATGGTATACTGAAGTGTATAATACTTCTAAAAATGTTGATACCTGCGCAGCGAAGTGGAGTGCTAGGTTGGCTACTTGTACAGCACTAAGAAAACATTAATTATTGACTCTGCACAATATATAAAACCAAGCTACTTAAAAACTTATAAACATTAAACCTATTTCTATTGCAGGCTTAAGATATTAGAACATACGTCATTCATCACCTAAGAAAGCTCATCAAACGTCATTAGAACCATGGAAAAAATGGATGTTCCTGGACAGATATGATCAATGAAAACGCTTAGAAACCAATGAGAAAAAAACTATATTTCTTAAAAACAGTTATGACATACGATGTTTATTACATGGTTTGTCTGATGAATTGTTTTAGTTCGATAGATATTTATATCTGTATAAGGTGATATGTCAAAACGTGAAAGTTCTGTATCGCACTAAGATTCTTTGCGTCTTTCACTAATAAACTAATTACTGTTCGTTATTTTTTGTTTTGTTTTCAGATGTATTTGTTTTCGCATAATTTTTCTTGTTTTATTTGCTTTATACCTAGTATTAAATCTGTCTCATTTTACATAAAATGTGTTAGTATTTATTTAAATGATTGTAGCAGAAACCTTGGGCATTTATTAATTTTTTAGAGATTTGATATTGCTAGGCAAAAATGCAACAAGGAATTAAATTGATAGGATCTTTTAATTTGTTTCCATATTATAGAAGTGAACTTTTATTTCACGTTTTAACTTATTGCCAATGGAATGTAACAATGTAAATTCAGGTCTCTTAATGGAACAATTTTAAGAGCTTTGCAGGATTCACTCCAGTGTCTGCTATGTTTTCTGTCTTTATATGTTTCACTTTTATGAATAAATTAATTGTGTCTTTGACTTCGATCAATGCTTGCACTCACAATGTGTTATATAACAGTCTTTAAATTACATAGATATACTAATTATAAGTCAGACTTTTTCACAGAAATTTTACGATCAATTAGACATGTCCATTCGAAGTGTTTTTGTTTTTTGTTAGTTTTTATTTTTTGAAAATTAGTATCTAGCTTTGTATTTCTGAATATGATCATTATAAACTTCAATACAACATATTCATTGGGAAGGCATTAGATTCATTACTAAATGAAGACTTTTTACTGTGCTGGATTGAAAACAGCAAGATGTAACTAACTGCATCAGATACAGGACGAGAGGACGCGATATAATTTAATACAAGTCAGCGCACTGACCTTAATCTGGTGTGAAACGAGGGAAACAAAACGTATTCAATTAGTTGAATAGTTTCCAATGATGATAGTGAGGGAATAAAACAAGATACTGTTATGAGTAACATAATTTTAAAGTATTATTCATCAAAATGGCAATAATGAATAATGGTCAGGAATAAAGTTTAAAACGAAAAAGTGTTTTGAAAACATGCAAGATGTAACATGTAACTTTATAACCTTTTGCTTACATGTTTTCATAACATCTATTGTGTTTTAAGCTTCATTTTAATTCAATATGGACGTTTCGAAGAAATTGCAATGCATAAATATGGCGATTTGTTTAAGAAAATAAACGCTGACAAGATTGTCGCTTTTATAAATCATGAGGAAATAAATAAAACACCACAGCTGAACATAAATGGAATATACCCTATAATACTTCAATTTAAAAGAGACAATGGGATTATGTTTTGCCGATGAGACATTACAAGCCTTTAAGAAAACCAAAACACTTGATCAGAACAACAATGAAAACAGCCATACTTAAGTTTACAATCCCTGGTCAGCTCTGATAAATTCCATGTAATGACTTTAGATTAGAAAACCTGGTAAGACTTTCTGATGTTACTAGGAAGGTGTCCACATTTTTAGGAAAGGTGTCCGCATTTTATAGGAAAGCTGTTAGCATTTTTCAGCGCTGAACAAGCCAGGAGACAGTACCATTCAAACATCACGTCAAAGCTTTTTGTAAGAACGATGCACCTATGTTTGTAAGAGACAGATAAGCTAACTGATTAATTAAAAAAAATATATATTTCTGCAACGTCTCTTTGCAAACGAGTTAAGAGTTTAGTCTTGTCACATGAAGTCATACGGGTAAACTGATTGTAGCAAATGCCAATTTGTCTAGAGTTACTCAGTAGGGTCATCTCAGAGTGACGAAAGCACAAACTCAATTAATTCTATTTAAATATGGTATTTTTCATTTGACCAAAGGTCGAGTTTACATCGATGGACAAACATATTCATGTAAAACTGACATGTAACAGAGACGACCATGAATCATGTTCTGCTCTTTCCCATGTTCTGATCATTTTACATACAAAGACTAAAGAAGATTGCAAATTAGGGAATAACAAACGTAATCTGAAGGTTTGTCTCACTTTTAAACTTAATGGTCAGATTTATTACTGGTTAAGTAGCAGAAACACTAAAAACACATTGGTACAAGAAAAGAGTTAAGTTGAACCTTAGTTGACGCACATTGTAATGTTACACGTGCGTGAAATACGAGCGCAAAAAGTAAGCATAGGCGTATCAATATTTTCATAATTTTAACCAATCCTTTATCGATTTTTCAACGAATGTTGTCCAAGAAAAGCGAAGTTTGGATTTTGTATGCCCCCGAAGGGTGGCATATTAAAATCGCACCGTCCGTCTGTCTGTCCGTCTTACCGTCTGTCTGTCCCCGCTTACAAACTCGTGTCCGGGCTGTAACTTTGTCATGCATTGAAGGATTTTAAAATAACTTTGCTCAACTGTCAAGCACATCAAGACGACGTGTCGCGTGCAAGACCCACGTCCCTACCTCAAAGGTCAAGGTCACACTTCGAGTTTGAAGGTAACGGAATCCTCTTTATATGCATACATTGTGTACGCTTTTATGGTCTATTCTGAATACACACTGTTATCTGCACAAAAAAAACAAGAAAACATTGACCAAGCTCAAATCTTTGTAATTCAATGATTGAAAATCTAAATTTTGAGAAATGATTTTGATGCATTAAATGAATAGCGCGGGCGCAAATGACAGTCATTGTTAAATGGAAAGAATCCGGCAACACCTTAGTAACAGAAATTTAACACTTGATTGAATGTGAATATAACTACCTTTAATTATGTTGGCTATAACTATACTTCAGGCTTAATTAAGAATATACATTTGTATATAAAGCAGCTCTGTTAATTGTATCAAAAGCGCTCTGGTAGTCAATAAATGCAATATAACTTGGAATTATCAGCTAAAACTTTCTGTAAAATATTATGTATAAGGATTGTAGCATCAGCTGCAGAGTGACCATCATAAAACTTCCTTAGAGTTCGAACATATATAAGTCGAATTATTAATACAAGTTAAAATAGTTTACCAATAACGTTCATTAAAGTGACTCCACGATAATTTGAAAGTAAGTTTCATCACCTTTTTGTAAAGTGTATTAATAACCCCTTCTGACAACATTTCAGGATATATACAATAGTTATATATATTCTGTTAAAATTGTACAAAGATATGCTGTAAAAAGATTAATTCTTTCACACAAATCAAGAAATCAAAAACATTTATATCAACTAATCACAACTTTTGCGAAGTTTCAACCACGAAATTAGAAAATACTGTAATGTTGCTGAATATTGAAACAACAGTATGACCAGACATTATTTGGAATTATCATTTTATTTTTAAATACTGTATAAAACAATTAACATTTTATCAAATAATATGGACGTGAAAATAATGTCCTTTTATCTTGAATCTTATAGATATGACAGAAAGTTACCATAGTAACCAATTTTTCCACTATCTTGTGAAAAAAACTATAGAATTTAAGTTTCGTTTCTTGAAACTCTAGTGTATAACACAAGCTTTTCTTCAATGAAACCTTAAACAACTGAGTTACAAATAATTGACCCCATATATACAAGAAAACATACAAAAATCTAGTAGGCGCATTTAAATACATGTAGGATGTACCTTGTGAAAAGGATGTACATGTAATATCGAGTTTATTCCCATGCTCCGTAAATATGTATATCTTTAACAGATTTAATTTTACGCAACAAGCATGATATAATTATTTGTTCCTAAAACATACACTAGGACAAATTTCTAAATATCTTTAGAATTGCTTCGATTGCATAACTGTATGCGAGGGATATTCATTTTTTTTAAGACTAACGCGCTTCCATGGAAATTATAACAGGCATACGTGAACATGTGTGTTGTTTCATAAGCCATTTACACATAATATTTCAACTCAAATGGTAATGATATTGCTAACACAGCATTTTCGAATATAATGACATCATTTTTATGAGCAGGAAAAAAGGTAATAAGACGCGTAGTAATTTAAATATAGTTTAAATGTTCATGGTGACTAAGCCACAGATGATGCTACAATAGCTACTAAAACTACTGTGCTACCAGACCCGTAAAAGCCTCTCGCTACAGTTCCTCAGATACATGGAGTGCATCAGTGGGTATTTCATTGGGAAGTGCTGTGATTGACAAAACACCAACACTCGCACATCAAAACTATGTGCACGGTTGGTACCACACCTTCCGACGAAAGAGCTAAAGAGCCAACGGGAATGTTGTAAAGCAAGGATCTTTTGAATATGTTCACAACTGTTGATGAAAGAAGACTAAATGAGCTCCTCAGAGGTGTTGAAACGTGGATCTCTTAAACAGTATATCGCTAAGGAAAGGAAAAGAAAAACAGATTACAACAAAACAAATTCAAAGTCCTAAACGGGTTCTATACACAATTATTATACATAGTATATATCGGACATGTATGTACTAATATCTATTGACATCTAACCGATTGAATACTGCAAATGCACTGTATGTCAGGCAAACTGCGGAACTGTTTATTTGTCATAAAATATCATCGTCGGAACCCACAGTTAATTCCTGCCGCTTTTCTAGGCACTGTCATATCAGATTGGATTGATTGCTTAACCTAGATAAACTAAATAAGCAGTAATATTTTAGAAATACTTACTACAGCCAATTGATTGTGATGCAATTGGAACGGTCTCGTGTGTTTTTTTAATTATTGAATTGTAAGAATACATGTTTAAACTAAACAAAGGGGGTAACAAAAGTTATGAAAATGACCATGTACTAGATCTTCTACCTTTTTGCTCCTGATATTTGTGGTCGTACAACAACAGACAACACTGAAATACAAATCATTGGTACATTCATCAGTAATTGTTCGCAGGTGAAAACTTTAACATATGCTCTATCGTCCAGAGAACCAGTTGTGTACAATACACTTTGTTATGTTTTATGAAACTAGTGACTAATAAAAATGGGTCTAAGCTAACTTACATCCCATTTGCAACTTACAACGCCAGCTACTTATATAATGAAGGGAGTTAATCAGTAAGCCGTCAGTATATGGAAACGGCATTTGCTTCCCTTGTTAAGACTTCTAGCTTAGATTATAAGTTACAATATGTAAATTATAAGTCACAATATGTAAATTATAAAAGGATAGTTCTAATTTATATGTTGGTAACGATGTGCCTTTTATGTTCAAAGTGATCTCATATTCTCTGGCCATCTTACCTCATCAAGTATATAATTATGCCAACCAGAACCACATGTCGCCATTCAAACATTCACAATTCATAAACGCTTATGCTTTTTTTCAAACAATGTGAAACTCACGGTTTGTCCTGCAACTATTAAAAACAACCGAAAAATCACAAAAATATGACAAATTCAACCCTTAATTGGCGCCTGAGACATCTTTCTATTTACATAGGTGGCGTAAAAAACAAAAGCAATTAATTCATTTATTTTCTTTTTACCATTTTTAAGCCTACTGAGTATATAAAACTACACAGCAAAATATATGACAACTTAAGTAGTAACTAATTTACTACCATATTTTTTATGTATTTTCTCTGCTTCTTTTAAATACTATCTAGTTCACCTTTAGTCCATTTTGTCAAAAGCAGATGGATTTATTATGGTGTTTCTAAAAATGTGTCCATATTGTTAACCGAAATAGCATTCAGTGACACCCACCACCGCATTCAGGTAACAATTGATATTTTTAGTCTTTGTTGCGTGTATGACCACATAAATAATGTTGTAACGCGCCGTCTGTTTCATCACAGTATAAACGCAGATGCACACTATGATGACCCGAGCTATTTATCAGCATGTCGCATTAACATACAAAATAAGAAAAAAAAATACCTTTCTACGGGGCAAAAAACTACACTATGACAAAATCCATTTGCCACTTTTAGCATGTTTTTGTTTAGTTTACATATCGGTCTTCTGAAACTGTCTGGATGCCATATATTTAGATGGATTGTTAGAAGGGCAACATAGGGAAGCTGAAAGACTTATGCAGCCTAACAGTACCTTTTACGAACGAACAATGTAAATGTGCTATATGTATGTGTATACATCTAACGTATAACATCGTGTAATATTCCCTTAAATGGTCACAACAAAATGCGGAATATCCCAGTAATGATGCATGTGTCTATGTAGTCTGTTTCACACTATGTACATTCAACATTTGATATGATCATTCTTGTCCGTCTTTGCAAAGAATGATCCCATTCACTTACACCATTTACACAGCAATACTTTTCTTTATACTACCAAGTAACAATTTGCCAGGATTTAATATTTGCAAAATGCAACAGTTGAATGTGTAAGTATACTGTTATATTTTCTTTCGTATGGTTCATTTTGTTTTATTGCTCAGGGAGACAATTCATAACAAACATTGTCTTTCTTGTCAGAGGTCGAAATGTTCATCATAAAATCTTTAAACTATATATATAATTTATTCTCACAAGAAGATATTTAATTCACAAACAAATTGTTCATATCAAGCTCTGGTGGGAAAGAAATAATTATTCTTCTTTCTTCAAAGTCAATATTTTCAGAGATAACTTGTTTGAAATTCAACTTAAAGTCAGTCGCTTCAGAGATGACATTACTGTTTATAATTCCACATAAAATAAATTGCTTCAGGGATAACTTTACTGTTCACAATTCCACTTAAAGTCAATGGTGATAAAGTGTTTATGATACCACCGAAATAACATCCCGCCATCTCACCAAATCACTCATCAGGAATCGTAAAGTAGTTGAGAATTTTCCTAAATTTATGTTACCATGACCATCATAATTTCAAGAAAGTAATTAAGCAATGAGTTATATTCATAGAACAACGAACATTGTCATAGTTATAACCAAACAATTGACTCTGACTCATTCCCATCAATATATAGAAAATATGTAAAATTTGAAATTCCAACCACTTTGTTAAGTGTAGTTCATTATTGCCTGACAATATGATTTATAATACAGTGTAACTCATTTTTACAGGTTTCTGTTTTAAGTTCAATTATTAACAAGGGGTAATATAACTTTAAAGGGGCACTCCCTACATCTAGCATATTATATTCTCGAAACATAGATTATGTATTCATTGAATGTAAAATGATAAATAAATACAATTTCAAAGAAGAACATATGGCGAAATATGCCTCATTTAACCACAATTAATCAATATACAGGCTTTCTATAATAAATCGCATCCACCCAATAATTGTACAATAACAACTATACTGTTGCGAGCTGGTAGTGTCAATTGTAAATATCGGTAGCGTTAATCAATATAAGATTCACCCGACCCCAAAACACTATACTTCAAATACTTTGTATTGTGTGGAGGAGACAGGATATCTCAATCTATAGAGACTAAATCTGCAGATGTAGCACTCCAGCCTAGGTAAACTGGGTCTGCACCGTACAAAACCCGGCCCTTTAAGTCTGTATTGTAGACTATGACTGCAGTGTCTCTATGGATAAGTCTAAAGGCTGAGTGGTGTAGATACCGTGGTCTAATGTAGACTGTAGATGTAGAACTAACTAAATAACAATGTAGACCATGACATGATGCAAGTTGCCTTGCACTGTAGACTGCTAATGTGATGCAGACTCTAGGACTGAGGGTAGACTATGATTGCAGTGTAGATCTATCGTTTCAATAGTACTGGTCTCATCAGCTGCTCAGATAGGATTTTAATTAAATAAAGGACTGGTCTCCAGAGGGCGTATAACGTTGAACACTAAGTTTAGCAGGGAAGAGGAAGACAAAACTAAATAAGAATATTATTTGTTTATTCCCCTGTCGGGATTATAAATATCAACAAGTATGACTAGAATTTAAATATTGCCAACAATAAATAAATACAATGTTTTACACAAGACCAACTGACGATCCGCATAAAAATACGCGTACAAGAAACTGGTACGGTTACAAAACCACGATAAACTTCGAGGATTCTGTCAACGACACAGGACCAAAGCTATTAATAAAGTAATTCACAACTGCTTTAATAATGCTGCATAGCTCTTACTTGAACATTCTAATTAATATCTATTTGTTTAAATAAATATCAAAAATGATATTTAGAAAGATTTCAGTAACTCAAAGATAGACTGACTGTGTTTGATAAAAGTGGAATCCGACTTTGAAGTCTATAAGACAATTTCGAAGAAAAATAACGGGGATTTGCCCTTTAAGTGTTTAAAAGTTTGGAGACCCCGAATAACGGGAGAGCAAGTATTTATACCACTGGTAAAATGCACAAAAATACTTAGTGTACCCTACGAGTTAATGCGGGTACGCAAATACGTTCAGTGTGCACCAAAACAAAAGCGTACATGACATGAATGCCACTGGCTAAAAATGCGCACAAATAAACTTTGTGCACTGGCAACCAGAATTCAAGATCGGAAGCTGTAATTACTTACTAAACTCAATAAAGTTAGAATAATTAAAGTAAATAGCTGGTATTCAAAGTTATCTAAATAATTCTTACAGAAAAACTCCTTTTTATGCCTCTGTTTACATTCATTTTGGCAAAGAAACAGGAAACAGGTGCCTTCTATTGTTGCTAAGGAGAAATCTACCTCAACACCGCTCTTCAAAAATGGCGGACGTAAACAAGGAAGTGTTGCATAAAATACATTCCAACTGTAATTTCAACAAAAATACGAATGACATGCGGTCATATACCTTCTGATGTGAAGTATTTACTTGAGCTTCTATGAGAACAACTAAAGTTTCATGTATTGCCTCTTTCATTATGCAAAAATCGGTCTTCAAACAGGCAAAATATTCATGTCAATATACATGTACAATTACATGCTAAATACAATAAGGGTAAATAAAAGGCACAGTGCCATTCCAACATTTGATTCAGTTTACTGACCAACCATACCAATGTTGCTAAGAGACTCATGTCTAACTCAAAATATGGGGCACTACAATACATAGATTATTGAATGGTTTACGGTACTGCAGTATATTTTAAACCGCTGATTTTATCAATAATGACTGGGAATGCATAGCTGAAACATTTAGGTTAAGTTACCATACTTCTAAAGATTCTATTATTCATGTTTTGGAGGTTATTTAGCTCGACATCAGTTTTGTTTGTAATTGTGCTTAGTTGGTCCACCAGCTGGACATCAGTTATAGGGTATGTCCCTTTAAAGTAATAGTGCCCTTCTAAATTGTCAAACTGAATTACGGTCAAGAATGAAGATTAAAGCATAGTCCATACTTTGAAAGCATGTAAGAACTGAGATATGTACTGAAATATTTCTTTTATTGACGGATATAAATGAAATTATATATGAAATATAAGTGTGGAATTTTTAATTTTGACTATGCCATAACAGTAAAAAAAGGTGTTTTTTTACAGGTTTTCGCTTTATTCAAGAGGAATAAAACTTATAGAGAATCATACACATTGGTTATGACTTTGCGATCAGTAATAAATGTCTCTCTTAGAATTATGATAATAATTTTGCACGGTAATATCATTTTGGTAGTTAAGTATTCAATTTGACGGCTAAATCTTTTGTTATTGCGAGGAAGCACGCACTGACGACCGTCATTGTAAGCTGTTATTCGATACTATGTGCAGAATGGAGACAACACATTTTTATACTTCAATTTGGGAACATATTATTTGTCTCCCTTTATTAAAATATTGGACGAGACTTTTCTTTATCTCCAGTTGCAGACACGTCATGTCATAACTTTTGAAATTTCAAAGGTGAATTATTCTGCGGGTGACTCAAAATTTAAAAACAAAATGTTACGCAGTTACATTACATTTTGAAAGCGATCCATAATTCTCAAGTTGTTCAACATGCCTCTGGATCTTGACTGACGTGTCCGGGCGGATATGTACACCCTCGCTGAGCAAATACTTCTACGGTCAAAGAAAGGGCACCAGAAAAATGTGAAAATATCTAAGGAAGCCCAAACCTGCAACAATTGAAGGCATAGCTTACAGCCTACATAGCCTATAGTTTTAATTTCATTTATGTGGAAGCAGAAGAAGGACTTGTTTGTAAAGGATTACACACATTGTATGTCTCTAAACACTTGAGGAGACATATTATTGTTTAGTTGTTGTTGTTGTTTTGCTGAGAGGGGGTGTTAAACTAAGAGAAACAAATGAAAGACAGTCTTTATGGTCGATCATCTTCCGACGAACGGGTTTCTCTGGTTAAAAGACGTACAATGCGCAAATGAGTTTTGCCAAAGACAAGACTTTCTTCCCTACTAAAATGATCAAAAATGACCTCGCATATCTTTGCCGTAATAAGTCATTGCCCAGATAAAGTTAAATATAGTTCTGTTTGGCTATCAAAAAGATATATTTATGACATTTTATTACGTTACGTGCAAATATCGTGATGACTAAATACATAAAATTGCTGCGGGCGTTCACGAAAGCCTTTGGTGTATGATATCGTTGTATAAACAACAATTTGAGTTGAATAACAAAACGAAACATGGGTTCTTCTTTCCAATGGTATGAGAACAACACTACTGTAAATAGTAGCAGAACTTAACAATTTCCAATTTCAAAGTAATTGGCATAATCAGCAAACAAATTGCTTTTGGCCATTTACAAACATAAAATACAATGGCAATTACACACAATTTTAAATCTAGTTTACTACTTTTACAAATGTTTACTTTTTCTCGACACAAGGGTGTTAAATGTTTCATACATTGTTAGAGTAGTTTCTTCTAACTACTATTTATTTGTCAATAAGATTCAGATTCGGCGTAGAAATGCAACCTAGTATTTGTAATAGATTGGCTTTCAAATATGTTAGTATTAAAAAAATGCAACAACATTTTCTTAAGTCGACCGCTGTGTTAAAAATACTGAAAATTGTTTCGCATTTAGTAAGATCGGATTGTCTAGTTAAAGTAAAGTTAAAATAAAGTTACGCAATATAGCTATGTGATTTTTTTATTGAATTTATCATACATCAAAATTTGGTTATAAAACACATACATTTCGGATTCAGAAATTTTCATGTTATAAATGCAATTCCTTGTATGAAAAACAAAACATTATGAATTGCATATTTATGACCATTTCGAGTTTTATTATTCCAAAGGTGAACAAGAAAAGTATTGATGCAAAGCATCAAAGGCGAGGCAAAATGGCTTTCAACCAGCAAAATAAAAGATGGAAACCACAGATTAAATAATATGACGACAGAATGCTACTCTGAACGTTTGCTTCATGAAACACGTCCTCTCCCGCTTGTATTTCACAATTCTGGCGGCAGTAGACATACAATATTTATTAATAATAATAAAACATATGAAATAATTCACTTACAGTGATACCTTTACTTATTGTACGCAAAAACAACTATCACTTCATTAATGAGTTGACTGTATAGGGTTCGTAGACAGTTATTCCAGGCAATTTTTTATAACGTATTTAAATCAAATTAACTTTAACTGCATTTATTAATAATTTTAGAGATGAGTTTGCTTGCATCTTTCAATAGTTGACATTTCTTCGGTCCCGCTTGTTCCCTGAGATTTTCACCACCATGTCCGATTTGTTTTTGTGCAAGAACGTATAGGTGATTATTTGATCATATTTACTTTCCAAACCTTCAAAATATGTTACTTTGTCGGCTCTTTCAAATATCTAGCAGAGATTATAATTGCCGTTTAAAGATATATAACAGAGGTCATATGAAACATATTTTGAAAAAATATGAATGAAAATAATCAATGGAATTGTTAACATCACATGACTAAAATCGTATTTTCCATGGGCTACCTTTATACAAATATTCTTAATTAGCTAGGTACCCGGCACTTATAAGGAATGCGTATTGATAAGGGATAAGTCGTTTTCGTAAAAATGATTTAAATTCGTGTGAATTGTTTTCAGTCTGATTTTTTTCTAAAAGTAGAAATGTTTTATGTAAGACTTCAGCTGCAAAGACAGTTTTAAAGAAACAGACAAACTTGATGGCTTTTTTCACAGTGCTGCGTCAACAATAATTATTTTTATGAGGGTGGACAGTGTGATGTCTTCTGTACGAAAATATCTTTTTTATATGAAATAACATTAAAATGGCGTTTAGACGACATGATATCGATACTGCCTGATTTGGTTGGTGGTCAAAAGGATTTTATATGCTTGTCGATCATTACACAATTAAATGTGTCATTCCGAGATTCATATCTGCACGACACAATCCGTATTTAGGTAAGAGAACTATCGATGCGCTTTTATTTATGTTATTGTTTAAGGCCTTCTGAAAATAGAATCTAAAAAGAGAAAATCTCACACGATATAAAGTCAAATCAAAGTAGTGGAAGGATTGATGTGTCGATTGTCGTCGTTATAGATGAAAAGCACGGCTTTTCCTGTCACTCGCTAAATGGACAAAACTCTGCCTCTCATTGTCCCGAGTAAATATATGAATTATCTACTGTTGTACTTTGAAAATTTTGAGATAATATTAAAACCCCTGCGTGATGTTTTTCGAAGGCTGTAGCTATAGGTGTACTTATATTGTACAATAAAAACACAAAACATAGAGTACTTTCTCCTTTCTATTCCTCATGTAAAATAAGTCAGGGCATGATAATTCCTACAAATGTAATATGTAAGTGTTTGACGTTAATGACACGAAAAACAAGAAATGGCACATCACTTAGCTGGAACATATGACCAGCGACATGGGAAAATGGGCCTTCGGACAGAATACTTGGAAACTAGCTTTCTTGCATATTTTGAACAAACAATATTTCAATAACAATATTGCAAAATGTTCAGTTACCTAATCAGTACATACAAAACTACAACACTTTGAAAAATTATACCTAGCGTCATTGTTCACTTAAAAATGACGTCATATACCACAATTTGACGTCAAAACCATTCAATTTACATAGCAGAAAATTATTCCGGTAATCATTTAACAGCATCACTTATTTTTGGTGGAAATATTATATACTCTTTCAATATATATCAAATCTCGTGAACTATTCCTGTCTCTTTCCACGATATGCCTTTTTTTATAGGGTATAGCCAAAATATAAAAAAGAATCATTTCAAATCGCTGTTGCCATAGTAATGGTCTTGGAGGATTTTGAAGCAAATAGTATGTTTCTGTTGAGCAAAATATGGTGGCTATCAGTTTTTATCATTGGTTTTGCATTTAAAGAGGGTGTCAAAAATGTAAATTTTATGGGGTTTTTTATCAATTATTGTCGAATAATGTAACAAATGTCCGAAGGTACATTTTCGCGCGTCGACGGTCATATGTATTTTATGTAGGACAGTTGGTAAAAAACATATCGAAAATCGTATTTTCCATTGGCAACCTCTACACACATATTCTTAATTAGCTTGGCACCCGTCACTCTTATAGAATGAGTACTAATACGGGATAAGTCGTTTTCGTAAAAATGATTTAAATTAGAGAGAATTTTCTCTCTACAAATTAAATAATATTTTACGCAATTGTTGATATTGATTTTTTAAAAGTAGAAATGTTTTATGTAAGAGTTCAACTTCAATGATATCTTTAAAGAAACGGACAAAAACAGATGACCTTTTCCACAGTGTGTGTCAACAATAATTACACGTAGTCATGTGGGCGGACAGAGTGATGTTTTCTGTACGAACATATGTTTTGTATGAAACAACATTATAAAAATGGCTACCTTTACACACATATTCTTAATTATATAAATAAAAGTCATCATTTTTGTCCTACATGAAGAGTGATCGACTGCCAAAAGGAGACCCGATGTTGCAAACAATTAACTGAAATAAAACTGTGTTCAAAGCATACATGACATAAAGACTGAAAAAGAGATTGAATATTAGACATTATAACAGTCTTGAACCAGGTGCTATATACGAGTTGAAAATATATGTATTATAATGTCGTGAAGACACCCTAACATTTTATACTTGAACAGTGGCTGTGGAGATCACAACACTTTTAATCATAAGAGTTGGATGTGAAAGTAAGTAACAGTGTGAAACTGGAACAAGATGTGATTTTGACGCCGGCATGGTTTATGGCGATTGACATGCATTGTGCAATTCATAATGACAGATAGTTTGCCCCTGACGAAGGGGATAAAAGATCACCGGTAGTAGGTGTGTTTTCAAACACATGCATTTATTGGGAGCTGGAAACATCGTACTTTATCTGATTGTAGAACACAATTTATAGCCATGCTTTGGCGCTCAATGTGTTTTATTTCCTTTTGCGTAGTGAATGAATAAATACATATTGTGTTGCCTTATAACTATCAGACCTATTTGAAGTTAATTTCATAGGATGAGTGCGAACACCTAAAAAATCACAATGTTTTTATGCGGTTTCTCTTTTGAATATGCATATGTGTCACAATCCTTCGGATCAACAAGCTGCATATTTTCCTTTTCAGATTGGAGTGTTCTAGAGCCTTACAACCAAAAAGGGAGGGGAGCGAGTACCTTTACTTTTAAGCAAAGAAAATGATTGCAGTTTTCTTATAAAATATTAACATTTAATATATCCATTGTGGGGTTCTCTATCTACTGAGGTCGGTTTTCTTTTTATTCACAGAACACATCTTATCAGAACAAAAAAGTAGTACACTTATTTGTTTCCTATGGCTGACAATTTCGACTCAAATGATTGTCTCACTGGCAGTAACTAGTTGAATGAAAGAGATGGGTCAAATGGCATGTATTGGCAGACTTAACATAAAATAGCAAGTGAATATCTACTTTGTTGAAGATTACAAACATCTCAATCTGTATCTGGTGAGAATGATTTTGCATGTTTCCGGAATTATTCTGAAACTGATAATACTCTAAAACATGAACACTTATCCAAAATGTTATAAAAGATAATGGTCCATCCATGGCTTACACAGCTTTATTGTTTATTCTCTTTATTCGTATTTTTCCTTTTGTTTTTGTATGTAAGCAAAATGGAGGCTTGGTCTGGTGTATACATAGAAACAAAACAATAATTGCAGTCTGATGCGCAGTTATATCTTGTGACAGTGCACCAGTTTCACCCTAAGGTCGTTGAAAATAATGATTAACACACAACATACGCAACATTGGAGAAACCTTATTAATTATACAGACTACTCATGACAAATTAACGCACCTCCGCTGTCATTTGTTGACAGTTGCTCTTTTAACAGTTTTTTTTATTTACAATTTAAGTCGTTAAAATCATGTGATGTGAAAACAGCTCTTAAGTTGCCGCATTATGCGAATGCTATGTGACAGATGATTAGTCATCTCACTAATGATCTAAGTGCGTCATTTAATATTTCTATGCAAACCCAGAAGTCACCCCAATACGGGATGGTGCGTTTTAAAATATTTTAATCGGCTTTATGGTATTTTCAAGCATTTCTGCAGAGAACAGCAACTCCAGTACGAAATGAATGGCGTATCTCAATATAATTCAGTTTTAAATGGTGCATGGTATTTTCCAGCACTTCTGTTCATGCAAGTTATAAATACTGAATTTAAATGCTTCATTTTAATATTGTAAGAACATTTTCAAAAACATTATTTCAAAAGGTGTTCATACCCTTTAGTCTAAAAGCCGTAACAGATTTTCTGGCCAAGTACAGTCTATGCATGTATTTCCCCTCTCTTCTCCAAATAACTTGACAAAATTTGACCAAAACTTTATTTGAATATTTTTATTAATTGTTTATATGCTAACAAGAGTACTAGACTATGTATACTAAATCAGTCTCTATCATATGTATAAAACTGTGGACAAGGTTAGGTCATAAAATAACATACAAGACTGAGGCAAATCAGGTTATAAAATAACATACCAGGCTGAGGCAGATGATTCAATGGAAAGGTACGCTTCCTACGGAGTTAACATTTCTTTCGTGATTTCAAATTTTTTTTTCTCGGCGATGAAACCTCGCTATTCTACCTACTCCTTGAAAAACAACAAATGAACGGACGAAAGTCTTTAAGGAGTTTCGACCTCGTAATACAATTTCTAATTTTCTTTTCGTGAAAATTTATATTTCTGCTTCAAGGCTATTTTAAATACCGTTTTTAGGTATACCTACCGATCGTAGAGAACCCTAATGTCAACAAGATGATGGCCGACTTCTGACTGACACAGAGCTTACTTGACCTTGGTCAAATCCGGTTATGGCGCACCATCTTCTCATGATGTATTATGTGTGATTGAATTGATGATTGTCCAACATGCCGACAAACGTGTATTTTGTAACGCCGTCACTTTTATCAATGACCTTGTTGTTATTACTTTATACCTTGCCATGTATGGAAAAGAAGTACTTGTCCACGTTCAGTTCATTTTACATGATGTATCACACAGTTTTCCTTTTCCTGTTTCTCTAAAAGTTCAAGGTACAAAGCGATAAATTATGTCAGCCGCTTTGCGGTTTTATGCGCATAAATAATTCTGCAACTCAAAGGTTTGATAAGGTGTTAGTTTATTTCTAACCGCAAACTTTCGTGATGTTTAGCCACAGAAAATTAAAATGCCCAAACATTCGAATTAAAACAATACCACAACTCTAAGAATCACACTGTAACGAACTTAAAGCAAACACACTATTAAGCGATTTTGAATAATTTTGATTTGATATGCTACAGAGCATATCAAATCAGTTTTTTTTTCAGATTGAATACCGACCATACTGTATTATCACTGGTTTTCTATTTGTATTTATTACATGATAAGTCAGCTTGTCCTAATGCCCCTTCTTCTAATAAGCTTTGAAAAACTTCACTGTTTTTCTTTTTTGAAAATGGTATGGGTTTTGGTTTCGAATAATGTAAAGGAATTTCAACAAATTTAAAGCAATGTTTATATCTTTACCTGTTTCTAAGTGATTGGTCAGACATAATAGCCTTCGAGTTTTTTTGTTTTTTTTTTGTTTCATAGCGTTAATAGTGGGCCCTATACATAAGCACATACGAAAGTGCAAATTGTTCTTCACCAACTGTTGATACTTCTCTAAATAATTGAGTCCCTTTATCACTCTTAATTGCAAAGACCCTATGGAAACTTTTGATTGGTAGCAAAATCAATAATGGAGGAAAACATTGGCCACAATTCTGGTGAGACATACTAAATGAAGCTAGTATTAACTATTGACAACTATCACAATTTCACACAAATATAAGACGAACAGTGACATGTTCTTGCAACGATACTGTTTATATACAAAAACAGTCTTGTTTTCAAGATAACTGAGTTTGAAAACTACTTTTTCATTGCTCTTCTTACCTTTCGAAATGATTTCAAACTTAGATTTACATAGCGCATGAAAAAGTTTTTCACATGTGACTTTAAACCCATAATTATGCATTCATTGTCGCATTAACATTTGCCCTTGTTGCTTCAATGTTTTTAACTCGTTATGAAATGTAAGCGTCAATGTCATTTTTAAGGAGCGGCTGACATTCAAATGCTAAATAATGCTGTACTATTATCAAAAAAGCCTTAACCTGCCAACTGTTAAGAATGTTGTTTAACCACGGTTTTGTTGACGCTTTGTCACAATGCACGACCTCCAGAAGGAACATATAGCCATAAAAATTGTTTTGTTTTTAATTTATTATTTAACATTAACCTAAAAGACCTCGAAAAGATCACGTGTAGACAGACTTATACTAGTATGTACAACCATACTGTCTCTTCAAATATACATCTTGTCAGCAATGTCATGAATTTCAATGCATTATAATAAAATAATCCTGGATGTACGCATATTTGGTGTCTATTTTGAGCTGACAAAAACATTTCACTTTCGTAAATTCCAATTAGTGTCAAAATAAAAATATCAAAGGCAAGAAATAACTATCAGAAAGTATAATTGGAAATATGAATGCTGATAGTGTTCACACACGAGCACTTAAAACACTGGCTGTATTCCGTTGTAAAAATGGTGGGGACTCTTTCTAAGTGACGCTAATTGCAGGGGCAATAAAAGCGTTCACAAAGATAAAGAGTGGAGTGATTTCATACTGTTGATAACAGTTTGATATCCGCATTGGGAGAGAAAATGCATTTTCAAAAACGTAACATGTTTTATTTCAGCAATTGATAGAATGCAATTTCCGATGCTGAAGTTTTATGTATGTAAATGTTTGTGACAGTGTCTATTTCGTTGCACTTTTGCATTTAGAACTTGGTCAACATTTTGTCCCGTTATATTTTCCCTGCACTAGATTTCTGGACGTTGATGCGTGTGTAAGCAAAGTGTATATAGTAATACGAATGTAGTAAATACATGCTAGTAAGTAATTTCAAGATATTTTTACAGGTTTTGACGGAACGTGCTAAGCACTGGGAGTCACTGCTGAAATTCAAAATAACAAGAAGTTTTATTGACACTGTTTTTTTATGGAGACTAATATATTGCGAGTTAAATTCTGGAAAAATTATGATGGGTCAATTACTTAACTTTTTCGCAATATTAACCTTTAGTGATACACTATCAGATCAAGTTTAAAATGCAAAATTAGCTAGAATTTTATATTGTAAACTTTTATGTATGTGGTGTATTTTTCAGAATAGGTATCAATTTTTAATCTTTATTATGTAGTATGTCATACTTAAGGATAAAAATTTAGAGATAGTGGTATTTCTATCATCATCTGAGTAAATATAACGCACCTTAATATTACCCCACCCACTTAACTATAATTCATTTTTTTTATTTCAATTTTCGATAAATGAATATTTTCATGATAAAAGAATAACATGGTTTCTCAGATATTTTGCTTATAGATTGATATGAAACTTTGTCTTAGAATGCAAAAATAAAAAATGGAGGTCAATGTGCATATAAGAAAGAAATTCCATAAAAACTGACAAAAAGTGTGTTTTTTTTAGATTTCGACGAACCTTAAGATATGACAGCATTGGTTTGTAACAAAGGACTATGAATGGAGCTTGTTATTAATGTATTTTATATCCTAACAATTTCTTGTAATAAAGTTTGAATTAAGTAAATATCTTAAACGTTTTTTGTTTTTTTTTGAGAAACGGCTATTTTTGTACCACTACCCCTATTTTGGCATATGGCAAACTTTGTCAATTTAGTCACAAAATGAGAGGTCAAAATATTTTTTCTCAAAATTGTTCCTTTTCTTGCACTAAGATATATTCTTATTGTGCCTAAGTTTACCACTGCATGATTGTTTTTCCCCAGTTAATTCATTTTGTTTAAAATATAACAAATGTAAATTTCCGGAAGTGCAAAAATCCAAAACCTCACCAATGATCCCCCTCAAAAGCCTAGTAATCACATGTGTAATATTTTAATAAGCATTTTATTGTTGCACATGTACATGTCGCCAGTGGAAGTCCAGATGCACTGAAAAAATAATAGGCGCAGTTGTCTGACAACAATTACCTGATTTATTGCAATTGTTATTACCTGAAAAGTCCCTGAAAAGTGGGGATCCACCAAAGAAGTTCCCAAAGGCCTGCACAGACAGGTGACGTCAAATTATAAAGAAGATAATAATATTCTTACGGATCAATTAATGACTTTATTAAGAGGTCTGTTAACCCAGGTAATTTGTAATTTAGTTGAATTAAAGACCACACACAACTCAAGTCTTGAGTATGTATAATAAACTATCCTTCATTTGACAGATTGACAAGTCGAGAACAGGTCCGCACTGATTAAAACATTCAAATATATTCAATCATAAGTTAATGGGCTATAAATGTAAGTATTGTTTTGCTTTCAATCAAAATAAAATGTAATAGTTGGAACCCTATAATGAAAATTTGAACTTTTTTAAGAAGGATTGTATGTTATGTCCTGGTGGTTCTAAATGACAGCAAAGGTGCGTTGTAATGAAACTGTCAGATGCTTTTAAATATGCTGTTACCTTACAAACAAAGTTGATCATTGACAATACTTTAAATCAAAGTATATCAAAGGATGAAAGGGAACTCAAGTTCAGTACGGATATCTAATATTCGAAACATATTGCTGTGACTTATTATACCAAACCCGTTCTACAAAGAAATATGGAACATTCCCAATTACGAATCTCTTTAGAATAAACTTTTTCAGTTAGTTAAATTTTGAAACATTTTTTTTAAAGTTCACATAAAAGAACCATTGACAGAGCCAGATAATGTAGTATACCATAACAAAAAGGCCCAAGACAACTTACTATTCGCTTAAATGAAAAACATTACAAGTCCGCCTTTAAGAACAGATTGCTAAATTTAAAACTACAGTCTACTCCACTTAATACGGTCTCTTTAAGGCGAAATTTCGGAAAATGTCCGGACTCCCGGGTCGTTGTTTTCTATTTTCTTTGTAGATATATTTCGGTAATAGCAAATTGGCTTCATAAGTTTTTACTAACAAAACAAAAACAGATTATTAATGCAGCATCAGCAACTTCCAAAAATCCTAAAACCAATCTATTCCTACACATTCCCACGTCGATAATAGGTCATCACAAAAATATCAAATATTAATTGCCAATTACTCATTCTTCCCATCACCATCATGATAAACATGACATTCAAAATCAACATAAAATTATTGCTGAGACCGCCCTTACGCATCCGATCGAAATAAAATCTTATTTACGACGTTTCCTCCCACCAGCTGGTATGCAATATTGTTATTTAAATTACCTTTCCTCACCCACCCACATGGCAACCCAAACAGACAAAAGAAATCAGTTTGTTCTTACTCCTACGTTATAACATTTGGTTGCGTCGCTGTATATACAGATTGTTAAAGTTGGGCGAGCTGCATATGACACGTGCAACAACCCAGAATGGAAGAAAGGTCATTATTAAAGTCAACGCTTGTGTGAAATCATGTCAGTTTTGTCTTCGGTGGGCTGTTATACACGTTGAAAATATATAATATTTGTTACATGCGTGTTGCGTCATTTAAGTCTCTGGTAACGTTACATTCCTAATAAGTTAACACATTTGATTCAATTAAAGAAGTTACTGACGGCCAGTTTTATCAAACTAAAAATAAGAACGGAAGGCAAATTTTGCAAAAGCATCACAAATAAGTAACTTCACGTAACTTGTAAAGAAAAAAACTTAACTTGTTATTACACTTCCATTTTTCTACTTCATGAAAATAATTTGTAATTAACTGGACGGCGCATCCTTTTCTTTTTCTCGAGAAACGATAAGAACTTTTTTTTCGACTGGACACTTCACGTCAGCTAAAATAAACTTGCTGTTAAGTATTAACCAAAGTTGTAAGGTTGGAACAAACATGGTAGAAGTTCACTAGACCATGGCTTCAAACTTAATGACAAAACTCTAAGCATTGTGGTTTCGGAGAAGACATTTCCTCAATAAGACAATATAAAAACCAGCGATCCTTGGATGTGGTCAGTTTTGTCCCATGGGCATGATTCATATAAACTTGATAGAGGTCCACTAGACAATATCTAACCTGTAGACATTGTGGTATGGAGAAGAATATTTCTATTTATAAGTCTATATGAAAACAAGTGATTTGGTTTCTCTATTTCACTATTTTATATGCGGTACGATACGAAATACTAATTTTAGACTAATGCTTCGGTCAATATATACTTTTGCGTACCTGTTAAAGAGTAATGTTGACGGAGGACGAAGTAAGGTCCGCAAACTATATATTGACCTCAACATTAGTCTATTATTGTATAATGTACACCACAGTGTTATATACGTTGGGGTCTCCACACAGACAATACCTTTCAAATTGCAATCCCATTTAACCATAACATGTACATGTACAATTAATAACGAGTATCTTTTATCAACATTTGTTAGTTTATACTAATTTATTTTAGCTCGATTGTGAAGGAAGCTTTGAGCTTATCGAGTCACTCTCGAGTCCCCTTCCTGGAAAAACCAGTACTGGTGTCATATTAGGAACCTTGGTGGGGCTCGAACCCGTAACCTCCGAGATGAGCGGCAGACACATAAACCTCTACACCACCGCTCCCCTTAAAGTTGCTATGTCTAAAAAATTATTGAAAACACAACAAACATTCCCCAGGCGGTGTCAATTCCAAACTGGTTGTCACGAGTTAAACAATTCTGATAGATGTCCACTAGACAATGCGCCAAATATCTTATATTTGGGCCTTGTAACGGTTTTCAAAGAAGAAGATTTTAAAAGAGTTTTCTATATAAAATCAAGTTACGCCATGATGGGGCAATGGTTGACCAGGGGAACATGATTTGAACAATCTTATTAGAAGTCTACTACACAATGGTACACGCCAAATACGGATTTGATTAACTTTCATGGCGTGGTTTATGAGTAGAAGTCATTTGAAAGAAATTGTGGACGACCGGCAGACGAATGGACGGCGGACATTCATCGATCCTAAAACACCAGTGACCACACTGGTCAGGTGAGCTAAAAACACGGAAAGGTTTCGCTTTTTAAAACTTATATTTTCAGTTTTATTGTTTTATTTACTTTTTTTATATAAATTTGTTAACTCCTATGAAATATTTTTTTCTAAGTAGGGAATACAAGTCAACTATTAGCATTTGGCTGGAATGAAATTTTCACAAGAATTTAATCTAGCTAACATGGTGTAAAATATGATAATCAGTTGCGGGGCCTCAACATTTTCTTCATGTAAAAGCTGACACACTGCACGCTTTTTGTCTCATAATGTAGGTCGTGCTATGTCTTTAACAGTTAAAATATTTTGCTTTTGACAATACTTTCTGACACATTTGTCCCTGTGCCGTATTTTAGATACTTTTCGTGCAACTGCAAATTGCGTTGTGATTTTTTGCTCATAAAACCTTAGTCTGCATTTTAATTTCAGGTGACCATCTGTGCAAAATGACACTGTTTTTGTCCGTAACTTGGGTTTTGAAACAGGATAATACGCATAACATTACTTAAAACATAATACTATATGACACAGCCTACACAGCCTGTTGGAAAATACAAATTTGCTGTACACAAGCTTCTGGCTGAATGTTTGTTTGCTTGCTTGAGAAAGTGAATGTATGAAATTGTTTAAGATATAAACTGTAATTTATTCATAAATAAGTCACAAAAGGCGGTAATATGTCTTAATTTGTCAACGAACTTACAGAAAATGAGTGCCAGCGTACAAGAACACACCAAAGGGAGAACTAGATTGTATCGTCCATTACCTTATTAAGTCCTTGGCTCAAGATACTGGATTACGAAATTCAGTTAACCACGCTTGATAGCATGCACGATACAAGTACGTGAAAATCCGCAAAGCAAATGTCAGTGCATGCTTACTGCTAAATGCAATGCAAAATATTTCTCAACTTCATGCGTGTATGAGTTGCTTTATGCATGCTAATGATAAGTTTGTATATGCATAATGCTTTATGAGTACTGCCTCTTTGCGCGTTACATTCATCGTGCAAAAATAACAAGCCTCTTTATTTTTTCCTGCTTTGTCAGCGATTCTATTTTACGAAAGCCATCTTCAATTATTCTGTTTAGAATAATTTTAAAAGCGTATTTTTTACATATTTTGTACTTTATCTAAATCATTGCCGGCTGCATTAGCTTACTTCTTTTTCAAATAAAATTGTTGACATCTTTACACTTACAAAAAAAAGCACAAGCGACATATTGCATATAATGCTATGGCAATTTAATTCTTCTTAAAAGGGGATGTAACTGGCGATGCCGCCTACTAAAGCGCTCCCTGCTGTCAAAATCAGTTTTTTAAAGATTGGTTCCCCGTACCCATTGTTCATTTACAAACATGCAAGACAATCTGTCATTATTGAATAACCCGCACTCCACCTAAAAATGAAAAATACACAATTACAAAATGTATTTAAATGCTTACTACTTTCATAGTTGTCATATACAAATGTATGTTCAAACTTACCAAAAACATGCATGAAAAATAGCACAATTCTTGGACTGCAAATATGACAAGCCGATAGGCAGTTGTCATAAACCATAGTGCATGTTTTACACACTTATCATTAGCATGCATAACAAAGTGTTGACAAGAAGTGGCTCACAGATGATTTCTGTATATAATAGTTGACTGAGCTACGAAGCAGCTTCCCTGTTCATCCGTTATATTTACTACAATCCTCAAAGAACATCCAATGTTAAGAGGTTTTATAGCATGTGTGGAACTCTATAGTTCTATGGAGTCTTAACAACACAGTACATTATTTTTCAAAAATTGTAAATTCATCAAATGTGTGGAAGGATTCATTGTTTTCTTTCAGGCTACTTTTTTACGATGGAGCGGATTATTTCTATGAAAATTGAACACAATTTGTAAAAGATATAATGAATTTGCAAATGTTAACGGTAGAGAATGGAGTGTTTGTTATATTTCTACTAATTATAACAAAGTTCGAAACGCTTTTTTAAAAAAAAAAACACAAGGTGTGTATGTAATATACGAAAACTGAATATCAGAAACAGCGGTTAAAATGTTAACCATTCCTTGTCTTATCGAGCACGTGATACCGTTACAGTAAAAATATCAGAATCTAATTATACAATGTAGTACTCAAGACAAACGTGATCTAGCGTAGCTGAACTAAGATTTTGTAAGTTTTGCAGTTCAAAGATTTTCTAAATAATTTTATCTGCCAGGTAACGGATGTGCTCTCCAATCGATTTTCACGTTCATATCATGACGGTTAATTTCTATTCCCTTTGTCAAAGTTAAAGCTTTAAAAGAACTTATTTACTGGAAAGCCTCTTGTGAATCCGATGCATTAGAGCTTTTTTAGAATTTAAAGCAAGTGGATCGGAAGAACCACTTGCTAAAAACAACACAAACACACATAGAAGTTGCAGTCTTGCTTACAAAATGTAAAAAGCCAATATGCAATTGTCATTTAGCACAAAGCATGTACTGACATGGCAAAGCGGAGAAAACGTATTTTGTGATGAAATCTTTCTTAGATCCAACACTAGCTCATAAACCAACTTTTCGATATTGTAAACTATGAACACGGGCGGGGCGGGGGGTGAATACATAATGGAAACGGAGGGGGGAAATATTTTCTGTTCTTATTTCTTTATAATTTTATAATTATGTCGGCTTTGCCTCAAAGATAGCTATGTATAGAGTGATCTGCCAACAGCACCCTTACACTTTGCCAGTATTTGGGCTATGTGACAGTAAACGTTTGCTGCAACAACTCGGCTAGCACGTCTGTTGGCATACATGAAAGCATGTGCGTAAAAACTGCGTCAAGTCACGCAACAAAGGGAATTTAGACTTTATATGACGTTTCAAATGATTTTATGTACATTTTAAGTGATACTTCAAAGTAACTGAAAAGACATTAATGCGGGGCACTTGAAACGCTGTTCATCATCAGTACATTCTGTAAATAAATAATGCTGCCAACACCCGGTTTTATTAGATAACAAGAGGGCCAAGATGGCCATATATCGCTCACCTGTATATCAATTGCCAATACTTTAATTCGTTCCACTACACAATACTTAGTAGCATTCCAAATATCTAAGCTATGCCTGTGGGCATTGTGATTTTTTAAAGTTTTCCCTAAATAAGCCTATGCGAAGTCAAGTGATCCTCCCTCCCGGGAAGGGTTAATTTTTACCCATGGTGAATGAATGAATAAATTGAATGAACGAATGCTTAGAGATGTGATGATGAATGAATTGAATGAACGAATGCTTAGAGAAAGAATGAATGAATGAATGAATGAATGAATGAATGAATGAATGAATGAATGAATGAATGAATGAATGAATGAATGCTTAGAGAAAAAACGAATGAATGAATGAATGAATATGTTGATGTTTTTTTTGAATGATGATGATATTTCTGTGAATGAATAAGAAGAGAGGGAGGGGAATGAATGAATTAATTAATTAATTTGCCATTTTCTAAAGCAATACTAACTATAGCAGACGTACCTAACAAACACTCATTTATTGAGAAAAAGCAGAACAATTGAAACATTTCAAAATATAAATATTCTTTACTTCAACATACGTGACCGTATGACTGTACTAGTATAATCTGAACATTGACTTATTTTTGATAACTTTAAATACATTGAAAATTTTATATAACTCATTGATGAAAGTTGCATATTCAATACAAACTTGCGTAATTTATACTTAAAAGAATTTAATAAAAGTACGGAAGAATGAGAGAAATAATTGGTTTCTTAACTAGACACGATAGAATATCACACTGTAACCTAACATTCATATTTAACTGTCTGCTTATTTCAGCATAAAGCACGAAAGGTAAGGAAAAAGCCATGTGCAGTCAGTCAAAACTTTTGTTTTTACGTGTAAGGTATCTTCTGCTGGGCAAAAACTGAGGAGATGACAAGGGCATAATCAATCTCGGTGTATCTTTGTTCTCAAAACGGAGACAGGTACAAGTTTTTTTGACGTAAACATCCGCACTATTACGACATCTAAACAAAATTTTATGAATTTCAAATTTAAATATGGGACAGTTTGACAAGAAAAATGATCGTTTCAACTTTTAGTAAAATATAGAGGAAACGGTACGTCACATTAGCAAAGTGACCGATAATACTGAATTGCATAAAAGATTGTGAATAATTAAGCTGTAAAATAATTTGGAACTCTCTCATTAAAACTGAGGACACAATTAATTAAAAAAGAGAAAATTTTTCCTTTTCTCAAATTCAGTTTTATTGTAATTTACCACAAAGTCCATATACTGTAGTTACTTTTCTAGTTTCTCTTCTTTATGTTGCTTTTACTTAAACATCACAATTAAAACGATATAGATTGAGTGTTTACTTCTTTTCATTTCAAAAGTGGCAGCTCGAATCACAGAGAAGAAAATTTTCTTTTTATTTGTTAAGTCGTTTAACATAGGACTTGCCAAAACCAGAAGGATAAACTCATTTGCTTTTTCATCACAGATGTTGCATTTCATATCTATTTCACCTATTCTGACCCCGTAACTTTAACATTTTAAGGTCAAAGAACTTGATGTTTGTCTCGCTTGTTTATGGTCAATTCATCAAGAGTGTGAGATGTGACATAATGTAACAACCAATGACGGGTACAATGTACACAAATCTGCTTTTCAAAACGGACAGAAAGCCCGATGTAAATGAATAAACATGTTCTTTAATAAATACATTTGGACAAGACGGTCCTTTAAAACTGTGATCCACCTTACAATGACGTATTGTCATTTGTAACGATAGTGTAGCGGCATATGAACCATCAACAGAGAGACAAATAATTACATTTAAGTCCCACGAACTACTCTGGTCCATGGAGAAGTTGTTGACATCAAATTGTTTCAATTGCAATTCAGCTTTTTTCACAAAAATACTTCCAGGCGATTGGTGGTTTTATATAACTTTTAAAATGGGAATATATACGTGTACAATGGTTGTCGTTACAAATTAGAAATTCTCAAACAGTTCACCGCTGTGACAAAATATTAATGCAATACCAGAAATATTATTCTGTTTGATTAGCAATGAGTATAGAGACTAATTTGTAACGACACTGATATCATGTTTTTGATAACTTTGTAGAGATAATGAGCTATGGGAAGGTATGGAAAACAGCTAGAGGTCAGTCTGTTCAATTTATTTCTGTTCATTTCAAGTTATTCATACATTACAGTGTTTAACAACAGGAACTATGAACCGTTTTGTGTCTGACATTGTGCAACAAAGCAATTGCAGAGTAAAACTGTATATACATCATTACAAACGAAAATTATTATAGCTGAGTTGTAATTAATTGAAATTATCTGTAAAACATATGGAATGGTAAAAATACTTTCAGCAGTAACTGTTGCTGAGCAAACCATTTACATGTACTGTAAAAGTGTATCCTGTTTGAGCAACAAAGAAAGCAAATATATGAAATACATGATAAACAATTTTGTTATTCCATGTTTGTTATTGTTGTTCAATGTAACATTATTCATGTTGTAAACAAGTTGTCTAGATGGTTTCTTGTTGCCTAACTTACTTTTTAAACTTTATTTACTTTTATTTGCAAAATGAAAAATGCTATGTAAAAAGTATCAAAACATTAGTTGAGAGTATTGCCAAAAACAGTCCTTTTTTATTGATTTTACCCAGTTTCTTCTTTTTCTGTTCTGAAGAACTGATTTTGAAACTATGGTATATTTTGCCATTTTGAATAAACAAGGGAGGTTAGGCGAAACCTACAGCTTTTTATCTAACCGCACGTTCAGCACAAGTCAACGATCTTGATATATAAGACATGACTGTCTTCTAGCCTTTGTTCAAAAGTAATCGTTCTTAAGATCATTTCGTTAAAGGTGGTCAATTACATTTAAGCAACATTTGATAACAATTTTTACTTTTTGTATATTCTGTAGATTTATTTAAGGAACAAAAACCCATTACATAGAGTTAGATCCCTATTAGAAATTTACATTTTATTAACTTTTAGGATAGGGAAATCAAATTTTAAAAATACTTCCAGTGAAAATCTTACTTGAATGAGCATAAATGAGTGTAAATGATCAGATGTCAAAATTTCAAACACATCTGCTACATGGTCAAAATCTGATTATCCACCTTTAAGCCAGCTGGATGAATGCAACTCTCTTGAACTTTCTTTCTGGTACGCAGAATAGTTATTTGTATGACTGATCTCATTCCTTGAATATGTTTGTAAAACTGGTCACTTCAAAATAGTCCTGTATGTAACTTGGGGGGGGGGCAACTCTTACTGATACAATATTAATGCTAAAGAGGTTAAAATATTATTATAGCTTTTTTTTCAATTAAAGTTTAGAAAGCCGTCGGATGTTACATGGTCCGTGTTCGACTAATAGCTTTTATGACCTTGCCATAATGGTGTAATGGCAATTTATGTCCTGCAGTCTATTTTTGCGCATACAACCTGACGAAAATCGTACTAAATATGTCAAGCTAAATTCAATTAGGAAACATTACGATATTAACGTCAATGACACGCTCACGGTATATATATACACCATGTTTACCTCGTAATTGCAAAAACGCGGTGAAAATCCTGCCAAGTTTAGTACCGCTGTGAAGTTATTTATAGGGTGCATGACTGGACAAGTGTCAGTGCTGTCAACCTTAAAGTCTGATACATATATCTTTCTTCAGTGTATACTACTAATATATTACTAGTACTTAATTAGTACTAATTATTAGTTTTTATTATTTTATTACTCGTTAGTCTACCGGACGTCAACTTTTAATTAAATGCGTGCCTGATCATCACTTTTTTGTATAATCAGACACCCAATTTAATTTACAATGTAAGACAGAACCTCTCGTCTGTAGGGGGACCACGCCACATTATCTGTTGCAATATTTGTCTTAGACTGTCTTTATTTTGCAATGAAACACATATTCGAGCTTCGGTTCCAAAACAATGTTCATTACGGTATGGTGTGAGTGTGAGGGTGGATGAGAATACCTTGGTGTCCTTACTCTTGTTCTCAGCCAGACGCCTTCATTTTGGTATCGTGCTAGCATAATTTATCATACAAAAATCCACGTAATGAAACATTTGGAACTTCCGCATCCGGTTACGTACGGAAACAATCGGGTATTCTTAAGGAACGGAAAACTGGACCGAAAAGATCAGGGGTATTCCGTTGCGTATTTGGTCAATGACTTATCCTTTGGCTATAAAATTCCATATGTCTATCAAAACAACTTTTAATGGTAATAAATAATGTTTACTTAGCTGAATTTTAAAGTTGCTTGAAACAATGCTGCTCTTATGGGCAAATAACGACACATGTGTCATATTATGGCAGACAATGATACTCCATTATGCAAAACTTTGCCTTAATATGTTAAACCACGCAATACGTGAAAGTGTTTCGAAATTTATGATACAAGATCAAATAACTTATTCTGGTCAGACACAAGTTTGATATCCGGCTTTGTTCTGTTACATATTATATTCTTCTGTTCCGCGGACTGTTGCGGCTCAGTCAGGTAAGATTTTATTTTGTAGTTATTATATTATTTACAATATTGAGCAATTTTGAAATAAAGTAATGCACTGACACTTCAATATAAAGGAAAAACACTATTCGCACATAGTTACAATTCCGTTTAAAAGTACAAAAGGTATTCGTATAGGACTCGGCAATACGTGTAGTGAAGGTGAGCGTTTGTTTGCAGATAGACAAATACGTTGCAAGGGCTATTTGTTTGTCCGATGTTCCTAGACAGATACTTTGCGGTGCATACTAAGTGATACTTGCCAAATTAAATCTATCTAAAAAGTACATGAAAGAACTTCATTGCTTCGGACGTTTGTTTAAAAAAGAAACAAATCAAATTTGCGCTATAATGCGTTAGCCGATAAATTTATTTGCATGAACGTATCTATTTGTTGTTCTTTTAAAAGTAGAAATAAACAGTGGTGGAACTTTATAAATGGAGAAAATGTTTTACAGCTTTAAGTGGCAGCACAGTATGACGTTGTCCTATTTGGACAGGATGAACTCTTCTCGGTAAAGAAAGGAAACTTTCTTTCATTCCAAGACATTGTGCAAGACTTATTTACCGTCAGTTTAGTTATGTTCTATAACAAATGCATACATGTAACAGATACACATAATCTGATTTAGAATGTTGTGAAAATACATGAATGATTATGGAATAATGAGTTCTATTTATTTATATGTATATGAAAATCTCAAAATCCGTCGGTAAGTTTGCTGAACTTTCATAAATTTCAGCAATTACTAAAATTACATTAAATTAAACGCTGAAGTAAGTTGACATAAACATTATATGGCAGACTGGCAAGGAAATGTTTGTCGTTTACTGTTTTCTTTGTCAAGATAAACAGTTTTTGCTCATTAGGTTTCGTCGAGGCACTAAATGCTAAAAAGCCTATGTCTGCATATTATAAAATTGTCATACAATTTCTCAATTGTGAAATTTGAGACTACTCAAGGAACATTATGAAATGTCATCAGATACAAAAACATAAAAACAACATAACATACATTATATAAGAAACTAATTTTCGGTAAAAACGTTTGTCATTATACATGTTTTGTATCTGTGTTTTAATAGTAGGAAGTAAACTTTTTTTGTACTTTTTTTACTCAACCGATCTCAAACTCTTTTGGACCAAGCAGTCACCAGATCCTACTAAAATTTTGCAAAAGTTATAAACATAACAATTAACATTTTTTTAATGTATTATTTCGACGTTAGCGCCATAAACGGTTTATAATGAAAACGATGTGAAGAGTGTCCAAAATGGGTTTGTAATTTGTAAATATAATACACCATTGCATATCAAAATAGCACACTTCTGTTGTTTGATTTTTTTCATGAAAACTATGTTTAAAACAAAGAAACTTAAAGCTCCACGAACACGTTACAGTTTACTTCTATGTTAGTAATATAGAATAACGCTCAATAGAATGTTGATCGAATTAACTGTTTGTCTGTGTTCTGTCAACTCTTAAACGCCGCTCTTTCGTATTTATACCGTTTCTTCGCGATTCAGTGTAGTAACGCTTGTCATTGGGGTTCTTATTGGGTTATGCCCCTGAGGAAATGAGTGTGTGAGTATTTGAGTGAGGGAGGGAGAGAGGGGGTAGGGATGAATGGATGGATGGATGGATGGATGGATGGATGGATGGATGGATTAGTATCAATAAAATTTAAAAAAAATATTATTATATTCCTGGAATTATTTAATGGTGTTTTATGGGACATCGACTTCCACTGTCATATAGCGCGCATTAAAAGCATTGTATCAAAAATGTAATATGCATGAACGTTGTTAAGTGTCTGCAGGGATCTCAGCTCAGCAAGCTCATTTAGTTGCCTTAACAAAACACGCAGGGCGTCACCCACAGAGTTGCAATACTTGCACGTGCGCACTAACCCACAGCCACAGGGGTAACTTGGAGTTATTGTAACGCCCAAAGTGAGCATGTGAGTTTTACAATATAAGCTGAAAAATCTCATTTGACCCCCCCGGATACGAATTACTACAAGAATACCAGATCGAAATACTAAGTTTTACCAGTGCTTTTATTTCTTCTACTATTATACCCGGTACGTCATTTTTTAATATGAATCTATCATTGGCGGCAGAGCCTCGTTACCGCCAAAACAGTTACCCTCGAGCCACGGATATTCCCATCTGCACGTGCAACCAGTGACAGATTCTTATAATCTTTATTCATATAGAACTTGCAATAATCTTGAGACCTCCAGACATAGTTTTCAGGATGCCGTTTGTTATTCAATGAGCTTAATTTTACAATTTCTAAAACACAGGACAAGGGTAGAAGCTTGCTTTTGTGGCTTCAAGATTGTTGATCTCACAGTCATACATTCAAAGTCTGATAGAGATCTCAACAAAAAAAAAGCCATAAGCATCATTCGTATTGGAGAGTATACGGGCATCCGGCCACGCTAAAAGGAATTACGTACATTATGTTTAATAATTCATACAAACCATTAAGACCTTATTTGTCGTTGGTGTAAACAAATCTGAATATAAAATTAATAAGTGAAAAAATGCACGGTTCAGTGAAAAGAATTTAGTTTATTATATTCCTGGAATGATATTTGTGTCGTCTCTCAGTTTTGATCGAACGATTTTGCAACGATATATGTGGTGTTGTTGCTACAAAATAAATATATTTATATGCAACGCGCTGACAGGAAACATGTTTGACGTTCATTTACAAAGCTGATGTTTATTTATCAGTGTTTCGAACTTATGATTATTTTAATTACTCGCTTCTTCTTTATATCAACATGTCCTTCACATAAGTACACTTTTTACTCGTGTTGACTTCACCGAAATTTGTAAATAAACGCCTTTGAACTATTCAAGGTCATTTGCACGAACTGTCATGTATTCAAGCCCCCGATGTTTTCCTTTTTCTGTAATTTTAAAGAATAAACAATGACCGACGTTTATTTTTCATGTTTTCGAGTCGCTTGTCAAACGAACTGTGAGAAAAATAATGAATAGTGGGACATAATTATGCAACTTTTTGTAAATAAACGCATTTGAACTAAAAGGTGTCATTTCGAGGTCATTTGCACGAACTGTCCTGTACACAAGCCCGATGTTTTCCTTTTTCTGTGACATTAAACAATAAACAATGACTGACGTTTATTATTCATGTTTTCGGGTCTGCTTGTCAAACGAACGGCGGAAAAATAACGAATAGTGAGACATTAATTATGCAACTTTTCATCTTGCAAAAATGAAGCCGATCAAGGAACCAGCAAAGCGTGTATCTGACCAGTACATAAGTAAGCACGCCGAGGCCTTCTGCATTCCCCGTTTGTGCAAGCAGGTCAAATCATGAAGGGACTAATTCTTTGCTTAGTTGTGATAGTAACAGGTACTTTTTCAAGCAGTTATAGTTTGCATCATTTGAATGTATATTATATGTGTATAAAAAATTTAATTTGTAATTGTAACTCAACGAAAACGCTATTTTTAGAAGAGAAACGAAGCTGATTTAAAAACCTTGTCGTCTTTATCTTGTAAAAATTTAACAAAATATAAAACTGTAATAAATTTGTTTCGGGGAAAAGTTTTGCTATTACAGCAACAATAAATAAATCAGATTTTCCAAAATAGGGGAAGAGATAAAAGGAAATCTTTACTGCCAGGAACGACTCAGGAAATCTTCACTAGATCATTTAACTGTTTAACTAGGAATGGAATTTACAAATAAAGATATCTTTCTTGCGGAATTAACCGCTATTTGTTCAAAACACATTCCTAACTTTTTTTCTAATTGAATGTACGTGCTATGAATAATTCAAATTGTATTTTTAAGAAGCAACGCTGCTTGACAACACATTTTCCTCGTGAAGATGTGGCAATAAATGAAATACTTATTTAAAAAGCATATATATTTCTGAGAGCGTATTCCGCAAAAGAGGCTGTACCGTATGAAAAAAAAATCGCAATTTCTTCTAAGGTTAGTAAATCATAGCAAAAAGATCAAATGTCAACAAACCCTTTATTCTGGTGTAAACTTCATCGACACACAAAATCTTTTATATATATTACAAGATTTATATCAAACTTTAATATTATAAATCACGGTAGATGTCGTTTGGCGAATGTAACGGATGCTGTGCACGTGATACTACCGCCATGTTTTTTTAAAACCTTAGTTGGCCCTTTTGCAAGATCACTATGTACGTTCGATTAAAACACGCATAGAATTCATTTGTTGTTCTTAGGTTATTTTTTTAAATCAGGCAATGTATCGGAATAAGACGTTTAAATCACCCTTGATAACATTATACCTAGGCCGAATTGTGTTTTATTTCTAAAAATCACATGAAAATGCTCGATACAATTGGTGAAATTTCTTATCCACCGTAGATATATTGTATAAGTACCTTCTTTAAACACATAATTTCTCCAGTTCTTTGCTACAGTGTAGACGTATTTGAAAAAAAAGTCTGATTTGACATGTAAATATTAAAAGATATCTTTGGGTAGTCTAGTGGGTGCCTTCGGGTAAATAGTCAACCCGGAAGGATTAGTTTTTTAAGTCAAAACGATTCCTTTTTTCGGCGCAAAACTGCGCCAACTATCTTTTTTAAAAGTAAGTCTTGTTTATGGAAGTAATTTCACACTTTTCAAAACAGATGTTATCATTTTCGATATAGGATTAGATTTTTAAATATTCCTTCATAATGATATCATATTTTGCAACAATCTTTTTTGTTTACAAAGAAATGTTTCAGCATAAAATGACCGCTCCTACCATAGACTTCCGACAAATTGCATTCAATAAAAGACCCCGTCCTCAATGGCGGCGCCAAAAACTTGTTTTTGTGCAGATGTAATAAGATATCTCTTTGTGATAATAGAAAACTACTTGCAGAAAACTAACTGGTCATGTGCATTCAAAATCTATATATAATTAAACAGATTAAATTGCGAGAATAAGCTGAAATAGCTTTTGAAAAATTGAATAAAATTTGGCATACTTGTTCAGCCCGCTATCTTTTCTTTTTAAAAGTATGTTACTTCATATTTCTCAGTCTCTCGTTTAAAATCTATTGCTCGTTTCTCGTTTCATCGTCGGCAAATGCCGCGTATTACAGACGAATGATCGTAAATGGCATACTCTTAATTTTTTTATGAGGTAAATTTTAATTGTGAAATATATATAATATCTAACGTAAACGGGCGACACGCAACAAAACAGTCGCTCACGTGGCTGCATTTAAACCTTTAGCGTTTGTACAAAGGTTAAAGCCAAAATAATATTTTAAACATAAGAAAAGAATAACAGAACTTTTCGAAAACTGAAACAGAATCTAAAATAAATCGTGCGCTGTCTTTTGTAGCATTCACGAGTGTATTCAATATGGTGTTAGTTGTTGATCCCGGCGGTGTCTTTGTCGCACCAGCAAAAGTGAGCTAATTATGGTATGCAATGGTATATGTATTTGCCCCCATGTCAAGTGTTTAATATAGTATGACAAATCATACGTCTAGTTTCTTTCCGTTTCTGGAAACGCATTTTTTGTTGTATTCGTCATTTGCTACACAGTTGTATTAGTTGTCAGCTTTGTATTTCGATACAGATGCATATGGTTTACACGTGTTTACCGCTGGCTTGTCGTTTTACTTATTTCGTATTTTTCTCGTTTTCGGCGAAACAAGTGACAACATTCGTTTAAGTAATTTGACCGTATATGTCGAGGGAAGAAAACGCGGTATATTACTAAACAAAGAACATACAATAAGTATCTCAAACGTCCATTAGTTTATAGAAAATATATCCGCTTGAAATTATTATTATATCTGTAACTTAAGAGATAAAAAAAGTAATTGATACTCAAAGCTACAGAAAGAAATAGGCCACCATTTTTTCTGTCTTCGATATTTGAACGGAGCTATCGGTAACCAACGATACTGAAAACATACAAAGGGAACCTCAGCGCAAAGGTTTTACTGAAAACACCGCGTTTGATGGAAACTTGGCGCAGATATTTTTAACTTCAAGTATTGTTCCATGTTTAGAGGAACCTTAGCGCAGATGTTTTAAAACTTTATTGTTCCGTGTTTGACAGAACTTGAAGCAGGTTTTAAAAACTTTTTTTCCGTGTTTTGGGGAATCTTAGGCGACTTTAAAAACTTTATTTGTTGCAATTCTGTGGCCATTTATGAAAAGTTTGGGATATAAACTTCATTCACAGCACATAAAAGCACAACATTAATTCGAAGACAAATATAAAAGATATCTGAAACAGTTTCTTCAGGTAGACAATATAGTGTAAAATGCAACCAAAGCGTTTTGGCTAAGGACCTTTGATAATGGGCAAGACATTATCGATCATACATTTATGACCCCCCCCCCCCATATAATCTTTTTTTAAATGCATATACGAGCACTATTCCATTTTTTTTTAAAAGAATTTTATACTTTGAAAATTAGTAATATCGAAGCAATTGGTTTCAAACATTTGATAAATTCAGATTCAGTTTTTGCGTTGGCGTTACATGTATGTGCTATTATTTACATCCCGTCTCAATTTATTCGGTGATCAGTGCCATAAACTATACAGTACCATAAAATATACGTCTTCGGGTGTCAATTTTTGCTGACATTTTACTTTTTTCCGTGATCGTTTATGGCACTGTTCAAATATATACCGAGGTCAGTGATTCTGCGTGATCGTTTAATTGCAATGTTCAAATAGATACCGAGGTCAATGATTCTGCGTGATCGTTTATTGCAATGTTCAAATATATACCGAGGTCAGTAATTGTGCGTGATCGTTTAATTGCAATGTTCACATAATTACCGCGGTCAATGTACATTCATTTTGCTGAGTTGTCATTGATTGACAAGCGGGCCAAGGTTATCAAAATTGTGGTTAACATAAAATTCAGTATTCTTGTTGTTTGTTTCCTTTTTTGTCTGTTATTATATGGAGAACAAATTTTGGTCGTTTCCTTCAACAATCGTAGGCATTAATGTCCATGCGAAACCTTTAGGTATTTAAAGTACAATGTATATAACAATCAAAACTTCTAACGCCTTTTTTTCTTATTCATTTAATTATCAACCCTTCCAATATCTATCACCTTATTTTTAGCTATCGATGCAGTCTTACATTTATGAAGACACTGGGTAGATACATCCGTGACAGGAGTTTCAATTTGATAGAGTGCTGCAGCTCATATATGGCAGAGAATTTTAACTTAACGTTTAAACCTCCTTACACTTAACATGTGCTCTTCCTTGCGAAGAATCCATTCTTACAATTCTCGCCTGTATGATATTTGTACCACTAGATCATTTTGAATTTTTTATAACGGAAGTCTTCATAAATGCAAGACTTGATAGCTTTCACGCATCGATAGCTAAAACAAGTTAACATTAATTGGAAGAAGGAAAGCGACGGGTGGTGTATTAGAAGTTTTGATTAATATATATATGCTTTGCATTTAACATATACCTTATCGCGGACAGAAACATTTGTGTCAGTACAAAGGGTAAAGGGTAAAACCAAGATTGGCTTTAAAAACAGATTTGTGTTGTCTATGCGATCAAGTAAACGAATCTTCATTTTTTTAAATATGACGACATTTAAACAAATTACAGACTCCAAATTTATAAAACCTCTACATTGTTTTTCACTTTGAATATGATTCACGATATTAATGTTTTTACATAACGTCAAAAGTTGCGACTCTAAATTGCGACGTAAAATTTGTAACATTCTTGGGGAAATATGTGTCCAAATACAACTTTTTTCTGAACAATGCATTTAAAATAATGGGAACATAATAACGTTAATGGCATGAATCAACGAGAATTTAGTTGGAATAAGGAGCAATCTTCAGTACCTTATTGAATCGCTCACGATCACAACAGCACACTCGTGAGTTTTTCAGTGAGTTTTTCAGTGAGTGTTGAGCTTTAAGGTGAATATAGGGGACGTGGATCATTAGTGTCATTTACATTGTACCAAGAATACACCTCGTGCTCCGTCTGGGATCCGAACCCGGGACCTTTTGTACTGGAGGCATTCATACTAATCACCGAGTTGTTGATGTCCGCACATACTGAAATAAATACATCATGAGCGGGCATCAATAACTCGATGATAAGGGTGCTGGTCTCCAGAACAAAAGGTCCTGTTTAAAATATTTCTAAATCTAGTTGGATAAAGAGACAATTTACAAGTTGATCATTCGCTGGTTAGTTGGGATCAACAAACAAGAATTATTCGTAGAACTTACCAGTACCTAAGACTCATGTTTTCAATGAAAATGATTTGAATTGGGATGTAACTCTCTTTGAAATAATAGGCTAAAGATATTACAGCTTTGGAATTAAGCTATGGCAATTTTATCTGAAATGTATAATTTTTAGGTTGCTTTTGAATGAAAGTATCATAAATTTCTTTCAGTTGATGCTGTTAGATCGCAAGGGTCAGGGTATCCTCCTACCAGAACTAAGAAAGGAAAGCGGCCATCACGAAATGATAACCCCGACGTTGGCCTTCCGTCTGGTGCTGATGTTCCCGACGGTCGTCGTCGACCAGCCGCTGCCCCAGCAGTCCGGCCAGCCGCAGCACCAGCCCCAAGACCCTTACCTGCAGGCCGACCAGTTGCTGCTCCTGCAGTAAATCGTCTTGTAAAGCCTTCTGTAGTAAGATCAGGACCACCACCGCCAGGCAGGCGGCCCGCCGGTCGTAATGATAACCCAGACCGCGGTATGCCATCAGGAAAGGACGTCCCTGACAATAGAAGAACGCGTACGCGATCTGGACCACCACCACCAGCACAAGTCGCCCCGCCAGCTCGAGGCGTCCCAGCAGCTCGAGGCGCCCTAGCACCAGTACGCCGCAATGACAACCCAGATTTTGGTCTTCCCTCTGGCCGAGACTTCCCAGACAGAGGATATTTTCCATATGTCGCCCCTGTCCCTGTTGCCCCTGTCCCTGCCCCGGTAGCACCAGCACCGGCCGCTCCAGCATATTCATGTGACTACTATTGTCAATTTGACGGGTACAAACCTGTTTGCACTATCTATGGCAACGAATACGATAACGACTGCTACAGACAATGCCGGTAAGTGTATATATAATGATTACATTTAAGGTTGAGTGGGCCTAACATGAAACGTTTAGGGTAAATGAACGTTTCAGGGAAAGGGGTATGCAAATTGTTCAAGTTGCCTGGAATGGGGTATATGGATAGACCAGATTTGTCTGTAATATTGTCAGGTTTATCGTGAAATAGTTTGATAACTCTAAGCAGTATTCTCGTGCAATTTGCAGATACCGTTCAAGTATCTTTCATAAATGTTCTATAGTGCCTGAGCAATGACAAGTGTTAGTATCTGTACCTAGTTAGTAAGTTAGTACCTTGTACTCAAAATACCCAAAATGTAAAAAACTGAATTTCACACCTGTTGCATTTCGCAGCTACCCCATTTGTACAAAATATAATTACCTTATAGTCTTGGTACTTCATATGTTACAGATCTCCACTTACCTCAACATTAACATTATGGCTATTTAACGATGAGACAAGATTAACCTGATGTTTATTTTGCATTCTGTAGAAAGGGAGTCAATCTTTTTATTTTTCCTTCTAACATTTCTCATTCCGAAACATCATATAAAGAATGAAATTTGTCAATCGTTATGACTTGTTTATTTGTTTTCCATGTACGTCAACTTTACCCTTTTCAGAAATGAACCACGTGAGTGTGAAAATGCTTGCCCATGTAACGCTTCGGGCCCAGACCCAGCCCCTGTTGTACCTGCTGCCCAATATGCAGGACCATGTGACTACTGTTACGCCGAAGAAAACAGTCCCGTCTGTGTTGACAATGAGGAAAACATATATAATGAGTGTCTTGCTAGATGCGAGTAAGTATATTTGCGTTTTTCCTTTCGTTTCTATTCGTTCAATTCCGTCCCCGTTCGTTTTCATCCGTTTCATATCACTTCCATCTGTTACCAGTCGTTTCAATTTGGTGTTATGCTATACAAGATGCCGCACGTGATGGCGGAAAGCAAAATGTCATTTAACAACAACCATTTTAGAATAAATTTTTATATCTGTTTTCTAAAAATCTGTGGTTCTCCTTAAACAAACCCCAAATAAACAAACAGTACTAAAAACTTATAACTGAAAAATATATTTTACTTTATTTTAAATCAAACTTTTAAATTGTATACTGTAAGGGGAAGTAACCTTTGCGGGGAGTTTTCAATAAACCGGGAAACTCACTCGTCTCTCGGGGTAAGATGTGTGACAGCTACATCAGAACCAGTTCATTTCACTAGCGGATCCAGCACGGCGCGCCCCCAAAATCCCAACCTTACATAAATATCTGAGTATAATTTATATTTTCTGTTTCCGAAATCGGTATCTTAAAAGTATCAACCTTTGAAATGAACAGAAAATGCACAAAATGGCCCCCCCAAAAAATTTTTTTGGGGGCCCCCCCCCCCCCCCCCCCAAGAAAGTGCCTCCCTTTTTTAACCTCTGCCTATGGCCCTCACATTGTTCATTGCCTTCAATGATACATGTTAACTATCCCACTTGCCCACCGCTATTTAGTGTTCGATTACTTAAAAACAAAGAATAAAACCGTCATAATTGCCGTCTTAACGGCGAGCAGAACCAACAAGCAGCGCCCCCAACCACCGCATTTAGTATAAAGATCTAATGATTGATAGAATGTATTGTTTTTCGAATTTTGTCTTGGGAAGAATCTACCCAAGTTCGCAATCAGTGAGGTCAACACTATCACTTCATGACATTAATGAAGTTACAAGTTTTCATCATAGCTACGTATTTCACATTCTAACATGGCACATTATAATGTCTATAAGAGTACAACAATTACATGTGTATGTTTTATTATGCCATAAACAACTCGAGAAACGATAAGTCGTCAATATAACGTCATATTGTGCCGCATGACGTTAAATAAATATCCGCGTAGAAAAGAACGCTTTGCATTTATTTACTTTGTTCAATCTCTTGTCATGTTAGAATCGAAATAACATCCTTTTCAGCGTTGTAGTCGTCTAATAAACAACTTTGTCGTCCTGGTGTTCAGTCATAAACCACCCATGTCTCAGGCCTTCGTGGTTAATGACTGCGCATCAGACTCCAAATTATTATTTATTATACGATGAACAGCGCTGGAACGGATATTATTTCATAAATATAGCATGCATATATACATTTATAGTCGACAATGCTATATCTGAGAAACCACTATCTATAATTCAAGCGAACTTAGTACGACTTTTCGCTGTAAAGCGTTGTTGTGGAAGGTGCAGTTTTCAAGCGGCTAATTCGTGCCTTACTTCGAGGATTACCATCAATTTAAACATTTTTCTTGCTTGATTTATCAGTTCCTAAAATCCTTTTTCATTATTTTAGGGGGAAAACTGTCACCTGCACGGATGTGTGCCCATGCTACTAAAGCGGGAGGAGAGGCGGTGACGCAAAGTCAAGACGTCAACCGAAAAATGTCATATGACGCCAAATCAAGTGCCAGAAAAGATTCATGTTTTTGTGTGAAGTCTGTCTTAAGACATTTTGAATTATCTAATGTGCTTGTTTTTGTTACATGTTTGAAGATCAAAGCAAATAAAATTGCCAAAAACTGTTTTGTGTCCCTACATATAATCTTGCCACTTTTCTCTTTAATTTCCTAAACTGACGTAAGAAATGATAACAACATACTTAAAGCTGATCGATTAATTGTTTTTCTTTTAATTAAAATTTCTAGTAAATAATTATCTTTGACTGCAGGAAAAGATATGGTAATTATCCTTTACGAGGTTCGAACTTTAACCTCCGTATATAACAGGTGACTTACAACATAGTACTGACACCATCACTATCAATGGCTTTGCATTAAGCTACATGTGCTTTTGTAATTTCTTATTTCCACCCCATGAAAAGGGAAGATAACCGGTGGTTTCGGCGAACACCGTAAAACACTTCGCTTGTGCAAAATAAAATTGATAATGAAAATGGTTCACTTTAAATTTATAATATCACCAGCATTTTTTCAGCGTACACGATCATCAATAGATCATATTCACTATCCAAACCTTAATTAAGTATACCGTTTTCGGCTCTTCCAAATACTAAGAGATGGTAATTACTCTTCCTAAATCGAAAGAGATCCTTTGAACCCGTTTTGAAAAAAAAATCACCCATTTCTGTATATCTGCAGTAGACGTTACGCGTACCTTCAAAACAACAAATCGAATACTCTAATCATTATAAAAAAATCATTCCATTCAGCGCGTTTCCACTCATAGCATTTGATTGGTCTAAAAAGAAGGTCAAAAGCTTATGCCGAAAAAAATGTTCAGAGAGGAACGTTTGAATGACGTCTTATAATAATAAGAGGGCCACGATCATTGGTTCCAAGGGAAAGTCAGTGGTTGCTAAAGACTCAATGCAAGGGGTAAAATTGACCCCAGGGGCATGGTTTTAACCAACCTGGTAGAGGTGCTCTAGACAATGATAAATACCAAATAACTAAGCTCTATGCCTTGTGATTTGCTTTGTAACTCTTTGCATGTCTTATGTGTTACCTTCACTAAATAAAGATGTTATTACATGTATTATTATTATTATTAAAGTTGTTCCTATATAAGTCTACTTGGAAATCAGTGACCCGCTGGGTGTTGTCAATTTTGACCCCAGGGGCATGATTTGAACAAGTTTGGTAGAAGTCCACTAGATAATGCCGTATTCTAAATATCTAACCTCTTTGCCTTGTGGTTTTTGGAAAAGATTTAGAAAGTTTATCACATAGAAACCTATCTTAAATCAAGTGACCTCCGGAGAGGGTCAATTTTGACCCGGTGATCATGATATGAACATCTTGGTAGAGGTTAATAAGGCAAGGCTACATGCCAAGTACTGGCCGTTTCAGTGTAGAAGATTATTCCTTTATAAGCCTATAATGTAAAATCAATTGAACCCTAGGCGGGGTTAGTTTTGACTCGGGGTCATAATTTGAACAATCTTGGTAGAGGTCTACTAGGCAATGCTACATACAAATGTACCTAATATCTTAGCCCTAGGCCTTGTGGTTTCAGAGAAGAACAATTTTAGAGTTGTTCCCAGTTGTTGCCATAGCAACCAGAGTTCTCCATGGAATGGAATTCGTTGAACCCTTTTGGTAGAGCTTAATGTAAGGAACCTCCCTTCAGTTTCATCAACATTTATTATGATTAGTGAAGAAATGAAGGTGCTAGAGTGTAAACATAGTTAAATATTGCAATTTTGTTATATCAGAAGCCAGAACTACCCGATCAAGCCCACAATTGAGCTCATCCGAGATCTTATGGTAATACACATTTTCTGTAAATATGGTCAGAATAAGTGAATATATGAAGGTCCTAGAGTGTAAACAATTAAATACTGCATTTTTTGTTAAATCAGGGGCCATATGTCAGGAAGTGCTGATCCGATCAAATCAATAAAAGAACTCATTTGAGGTATTGTGGCCATATACATTGAGCTCAAATATATCATGATTGCTTCAAAAATGTTGATACCTGAGTATAAACAAACTAATCATACGGCATTAAAAGTGTCAAGCACTATATCAGAAGGCAATCGATAAGTATTGGGGATTAGGAGTTAACGGAAACAACTACGGTTCAGTAGTAACCGTAAATAACGGATAAGGTCATAACTCATTGATTTTCGATTAGTGTAAACGGGCGTACATGACACATCTTTGTGTGCGTTATGCGGAACAACTGTGAGAATTTATTTCAAAATAAGTCCATACATAAAGAAGTAGCATGCGGACAGGACTGACCGACTGACGGACAAACGGACAAAAGCGATCAAACCTATAGTCCCCAACGGTCTTTGACTAAAAAAGTTATATTACCATTACTAAATTCTATGTGAAATTATAAGACCTCCTTTTCTTACAAACACATAACCTATCGACGGCTGTACTGTTTCACAATGTCTATAATAGGCGTTAGTTTTTAATGAAAACATAATTTAACAAGTAATATCTTAAAAAAAAAAAGATGGTCGACGTAGGTGACGTAATAAACACATTTTGTGTTTCAGAAGGCTCCCGGGCAGTACACTGCTTATTCCGGTACCGAAACGCTAGCCAATAATCAATGACGCTAGATGTCCGGCCCCGGACAACACCTCGTTGAATACAAAAGTTGATCTTCGTACTGTCCAGAAACCTTGACATAACGTGTTCTGTTTTTTTCTTTTTTTGCAACACGATTTATTATAAATAACTATGATATAAAAAAATATACACATTTTGTGTTTCAGAAGGCTCCCGGGCAGTACACTGCTTATTCCGGTACCGAAACGCTAGCCAATAATTTGCAGATTCTGATTGGTCACATTATAACGAAGTTGGTTAGCAACGCGTCCATACCAACGGAAGTTCAAATCAAAAGTATACGACTACGTCGAAAAGAATCAATTGTATGTTATTTTATCTAAAAAGGTATTTAAAACTGATGGAAGTATTAAAGGGCAAGGCAAGTCAGAAAACAATTTGACTTTAAATTGAAGAACTTGTTGAGAGGAACACACTGTTGAATTTTTTTCTAAAATCAGAGTGTTAAATGTGAAGATATTGAAGATTGAAAATTTCAAAAATGGAGAATCATGGAGGCGGCCATTCTGAATTTGTGATGTCATAGTGCTGTAATTAAATATTCATGCTGGTATTACCCCTAAGTTAAAAAGGCAGCTTCAAATATATATTAAAATATAGTAACCTACATGACGCTTAATTAATGTTACCAATTTCATATGAAAAACAATCATGAATAAAAGAGTAAATAGGGTTCAAATTTACGTTTTGAAAAAGGGGCGTGTCTAATAGCATGTCTAATTTGCATGTATTTGCATATTTACTAAATTTTAGATTTCTCATAGCTCTTTTATTTTTTGTTTGATTTCAAAACAGTTTTTAACAGTTTGTTTGTGTAAACAAGCTCTTTAATTTCAGGCTCACGTTATATTTTGATTAGGGATGGCAACGAATACCAAAATGGATATTCGAGTAGTCGGTCCTTCTTCCGATCGAGTACTCGGAAAACGATCATTCACGTGATCGACATATGGCAGTACACTTTAGATCAATGGACTATCTTTAATTTTTTTTATTTCAGGTATGCACTCTTGTTTACCATGCAACCATGTATGAATTCCGGCGTATGTGCTCAGTAACCTAATAGTAAAATAAACTCAGGAGAACGACAGACGAACGTGAATTTCAAACGAGTTTTTGTCTTAAATTCTTAATCCCAAGTATATTGGAACATCCATCGATACTAAAATTAGCATTGATTGGGAAAGCAGCGCTAAGGGAGGTTACTCTAAGGGGGGTTACTCTAAGGTTACAGTCGCGTCAAAGTACCGCACTAGTTTTATGATCAGAATTTATAAAATTTTGCTATAATAATAATCTTTACTCCGCACAAATTATTGACTTACGTTACCCTGTAACTCTACAAAGAAGGTAATCGACAGTATGCCAAAAGAGAGGAGAGGCATCTTAATAAGTCTTAAAAACTGTGCATTAAAAGAAACATGTTTAGAAACACACAATGGAAATAACGCAAAAAGAAACCTTTAAGAAGTTTAGGAACGATTCTGGCGTCAAAGTCAATAAACGAAATGCCAATTCAGATTAGAAGAACATCTGTTTCAGCCAGATTTGTATGATGCTGCAAATATTGTCAGGACATTAGACTTATGTAGTGTAAGTGTAGCTCAGATGTATTGGAAAGTACCATATGTCCAAAAATCAGGCCCTAATTACTGTGGACTGTATCAGTAGAAACATGTGATCGGTTTGGAACTAAACTGTTAGAGGGTCAAGTCAAAGATGTCACTGCTGACAAGCCTGTTTCCTGGAGGGAATGAAAAAACAAAACAAATGTCCCTCTAGATGCTGATATATTGTCACACGTGTTGCTCTTCAATTAAATGAAACAATATTCTATGTTTTTATGCAGTACCTGTGTGCTGATCTTGAATCCCATGTCCTGTATGTATTGTTTCGTGCTAATAAGCAGTAGGAACACTTTCGAGAGACCGTAACCAGTCTTAGAGATGGGGAATTAGCAATGTGTATTGACTTCAGTGAGAGCTACACCTGATACTACAACTGATAACCTAAAGCATGGTGTTTAAGAGGTCATTAATACAACATTTGCGGGAACAAGTAATAAAGGTTAATGTTTTGCAGCTGTGTGACCCAATACAAGGGCGACACAGCTTTGCGGAAATAAGTACGCGTACTACAGAAAGTGGGTACGGTAAGAAACCTTGTGATGGGCTATAAAAAGAAAAGTTACTAATGCTGTACTTTTAAACAGTAATACAAGTATGTCGAATGCCACAGAATTGCAAATGGTTTGTGAAGAAAACTCGATAACTATTGGAGAATCAAGCTTTGCCTCAAGATAGAATACCAGTAAGTTTGCAACAAGTTCTCGCACCCATCCGAATTCAAGGAAATTACACAGCGTATCTAGTCTGGAAAAGGATTACAGCCGAAAGTACGCATTCTCATCTGTCACTGCAAAGGATGCCAGAACAGTCACAAATGTGAAAATGAGCTATGGCTATGTTAACAGAGGGGAGAACAATGTCTTGAAACCAACTGAAAGTGAGGAATCAAATGAAACTGTTTACTCCCTAAACCCTGTCCCAAGAACAAAGAAAGTGCTAATGCGCACATGATTCCAACCTGAACAAAATAATCAAAAGTATGTTATTTGCAAGAGTTAAAAATATATAGATTCTAAAGCAATGAGTTCAATGTTGAACACATTCACACATTGGGATACAAGAGGCTCACAATATCCACAGAGGGTGACTTGTCCAAACATCTGAGTGTGTATTTTCCACTATCATCACCATGTCTGAAGCTTACTTAGTACGTTGACAACCCACCGAGGAATTGTGAAGTAGTACAGACCCTGATAATACAGAAAATAGTCCGTATAGTCTACAGTACTTGGAGAGTATATAAAATACAGAAAAGTACTTTGGAAACTGCTCGAAGAGATAAAAGATAATGTTTATTGCATTATTATAATGTTGTTCAAAGTATATCCTCTCTCTTTAACATTTTACTTTTATACTAGGTGATGAACGAACATGTTTCTTATTTAAGACGTTTTGAGTGACATCAGTTGTCCACATGAGAAGAATGAATGTAAGACTTTGTAGAACTGTACATAATGTAATTATCGTTCTGTTCGCCAAGTATTATGTCAGAATCTAGATGGCAGTTGTTGTGTCGAGGCCGTACTTTAGTCTAATGAATTCGACGTTGAAGCCAACGATATAGTATTAGCAAATCCAAAAACCGAATGAATTAGGCTAGTCGTGCTCGAGTCCCTACTTCACAGAACACCCAAGAAAGAAAGCGTCTTGGGCTACAATACGATACGAAACTATACGGTACAGTACGGTACGGTACAGAACAGTACGAATAAGTTTTATTTTGAGTCGGCAAGACAGAAATAACAAGAAAAACATAAACTCTCCAGGAGCTTTTGAACCGACTATTAACAGGAGTAAACATACTAAAACATTAAGTATAAAAGTTGTATAAATAAATTGCATTAAGTTTAAGTCTATGCTGACAAATGGTGCTTGACTTGACTCTCTGTAGAAACCCAAGATGCAACTGGCTAGAAAGGCAATTACAATTTGACAAATACATGAACTTATGCCACAATATTTGTTAAAGCAATGCCGGCGATGTTTAATATAATAAATTATGGATCACAAATGGAAATATAGAAAATATTGTGCAACCCATATCAGTTAAAATGGCTATAGATCTAGATCTTTTATTGTGATAGAGTGATTGGTGTTAGAATTTACCTTGATTAATAATTTAGAAATCTTAATTGCTTACACACCAAACTGTTCTATCCCAGACATTTTTTCTTGCATATCGGATCGGCATTTCCGGTGAATTTACCCTTGCCGGAAAAAATCGGTCTGGCACCCCTCCTATGCCAGACGACTCTCGTGAATTACTTGTGACGTAACGTTATAAAAATTGTGACGTCACTTTCCCAAGCACAACGTCTGAATATCATTTGTTTTTAAATGATAATGCATCATTCTCATAAGTTTGCATTTAGAAATGCAAGACGGTGCTGGAGCAATAATATTATATATTCGTCCCAGCTGTATGCAAGCCTGAAAAAAGTTTCTATTATGAGACAATTTGGTTCCCGCCAAAACAGTAACCCTCAGTTTTTACGGATATTTCGATCTGAAGTGAACCGCATGCTCATTTAAGAGACTAGTACTCCATTTCGTCCAGAAATCTTCATTTCGCCCTGAAAAAAGGCATTGTGAAAGCTGAAAAAATATTGTTTTATATATGGGACGAATAAAATACCAGAGCTTTTAAAAAATCCAGGCAACAATATTTGCAATCGTTTTAATACATTTATCTGTTTATACATGTAGCCTCAAAACTGAAAGAAAACCAATTTTCAGAAAATGCTTTTGAAAACGAAAGTACAACCAATTTTCAGAAAATGCCTGTCAGCTGTTATTTACATTACATGCATACAAAGCTCACACTGTATCGGCAAAAACGCAACGGCTCCAATTTAACGATGTTGCTCCAACTAGCGTAACGAAAAGGCTCCAATAAAACATGGCCGATTTCGTAAACAAAACACACACGAGTATAACAGATTCGTGTATTTTTTATAGTTATTCGCAAATTTTGATGAAATGAATAGATCTAATCTTACGGATTGCCCACACCTGTCCTGCATGACCGTAGCTTGTCGGCTTTTTCAGACATCCGTGCGTGTGAAAGCAATGCAAGTTGAATGCAGAGGATTCAACGGTAAACAGTGCGAAAACACACCAAAACACATGGATTTTGCACTAAATTAGCGAAGTTAAGGTGTTTAGGATAAAACAAATGCACTGGCATGTAACTTTTGGTCAACTCTCGTAAGATTATTAATTCTCGTAGTTTACCGATCTGATATGTCTATAGGCAAAAATCTACTTTTTCAGCAATACAACGATTCAGACTCCAATTTAAGATACAACGAAACAGTTCCAGTTTGTTTTTTTACCAACCATTTTCAAAGACGTTTTAGAACAATTGCAGTTATAAAAGAATCTCTTATAGAAAAATCTCACCTGTTTATGTCATTTTGTCCCTCCTCATTGTAAAATAAACATAGAGCATGAAAATATTCCTAATACTTTGCTAAAATGACAGGATTCATCAAGGGAGCAGAACATTTTTTTTATTTCAGACTTATACATAGTGTGCATCGTCTTGTTCATATGATATTATTACATATGATATTAACACGTAAATATTAACAGGTCATACAAACAATATAATCTAGTAATTATGACTTTCAGAAGTCGAAAACGCGGATGAACATTATTATTCTTACCAGTTTGAACGGGAGTTCAAAATAACATTTCGTAAGAACAAAGCTTCTTCTATAAACACTGATACTTGTATCACAGATGATTTGTTTTGTAGAAGTTCTAAAACATTTAACATAGACGGTCTCGCATAAAAGTATTTCCTTATGTATTTTCTACGAAGTTCATTATAAAGTGGACATTTACATATAAGGGGGTACTCATTTTCAAGAACTAAAGTGACATACTGCTACAAATTCCATTTGACCTGGAGCATTAACTGCTAGCAATAATCGTTTATAATTGCAGTCTTGAAATTATTTACAAATATTTTTCGCTTTATATTTTTATATTGATATAAACGTCACATGTAGAAGGTGATGTTTCACTGTTTCAACGGAGTAAAAATATCAAAATCTTCAACCCGGATTGACATAAACAAGTGTACCAAGCATACATGATGTAACGTGCGTAATGCTTTCTGATGCTTTTTCCCATGGATTTCGAAATTTAATTGAAACAACTTATAGTACAGCTTTAAACCTAAAATAAACAGGAAAATTTTTGGTATTGATTTCACACTCTATATTTGAAATACAAGATATACAAGACATTTAAATTGGCGGTAACGAGGCTCTAAACCCCAGCTACAGTGGCCTTAACATTAGGCTTAGGAGGTTATACAAATACCTGTGGCCTTGACTTTGAGCTACTTACCTTACATTCCAGTATGCATAATGTAAACATAAATACCCAAAATTTCTGCCAGTTTTGATGAATTTCCAACTAGAGACTTTAGAGGTAAAGCGCAGAAATTATTTTTAGAAGTTATCCTTACACAAACATAAATCAGAGAAAGCGGTGGTTTCGACGTTACGGTGACGGTCGCTTATCCCGGATGTTGCAGATTCGAGCCCCACTGGGTTCACGACTGTACTTTCTCAGAAGACATCAGCACTATTTTTTCCAGGAAGCGGACTCGAGAGTGACTCGATAAGCTTTCTACACAATCGAGCTAAAATAAAACACCGATTTCTGAACTAGCGCCAATGTTTTAATGCACTTTGTCGGGATTTTCCATCATCAACATCGTTCACTGTCCTTTTTTAACTTTAAACAATTGATAATATATAAAGAAAAGGTGTCAATACAGTACAGTTATAGTCCATGATTTTCGGTTTACTACTACTATAAGACAAAAGCGCTAGACGCCCTCTCAGATTCTTTTATTTTCCGTTTACATTCGTTTAATATAAATTTCTGCTTTTATTTTGTCATCATTTGCTATCAATGGCGAGCAAACACATTGAGAAAAAACGAATCGGAACTGTTTAATAATTGCAAGTGTTCTAAAATGTCTATAAAAATGGTTGGTGAAAAACGAATTGGAACTGTTTCGTTGTATCCTAAATTGGAGTCTGAATCGTTGTATTGTTGAAAAGGTAGATATTTGCCTATAGACATACCAGATCGGTAAACTACGAGTATAATCTTGCGAGATTTGACTAAAAGTTACATGCCAGTGCATTTGTTTTATCCTAAACACCTTAACTTCGCTAATTTAGTGCAAAATCCATGTGTTTTGGTGTGTTTTCGCACTGTTTACCGTTGAATCCTCTGCATTCAACTTGCATTACTTTCACACGCACGGATATCTGAAAAAGCCGACAAGCTACGGTCATGCAGGACAGGTGTGGGCATTCCGTAAGAGTATTCATTTCATCAGAATTTGCGAATAACTATAAAAAATACACGAATCTGTTATACTCGTGTGTGTTTTGTTTACGAAATCGGCCATGTTTTATTGGAGCCTTTTCGTTACGCTAGTTGGAGCAACATCGTTAAATTGGAGCCGTTGCGTTTTGCCGATACAGTGTGAAGCTTGGGATAGGACTTTAACAAATAGAATGCAGTGTGTCTATATTCCTTTTGGAATGACCAAAATAAGATTTAAAATTGCACAAGACTGTATCACACATGGTGAAAATAATGAGGGGTTTTCCGTACACATCACAACAAAATACGCCAATTTCAACCACTTTGATGTGTTTCAAACACTAGAAACATCCCTTTTCTTTAGTTTGAAATTATATTTTCCAGCACAAGACTTGGTACAACGTCAAAACATGCTGCGAAATGCGACTGGTTATTTCAAATCCTCTTTAGAATCCATCGCCATTTTGGAGCGAGCGCTCTTGAAAAACACATGTAATCACTAAAAAACGGTGGTAAAAATATTTTTACAGAATAAAAGAATAATACTTACACCAGAATGCCATCAACATTTCTAGTATTTAACTGCTCAAAATTTGTCGAGTATAACATATTTGTTTGACGCTTTCTACCGCTTCGATTTCTAGATTCAAGATGGCCGCTTCCGGAAATCCCGTTCAGACGGCCACGAATTTTGCGAGATTTTGCGTCGTTGCACACTCCGTTAATATTATTGCTCCAGTTATGTAAAATCTTTAAAAATGCACTTTTCTTTCTGAAACTTTGCTTAAGAGTGTCTTACTGTTACATGAGTTAGTAGAAACATTTAAAACAAAAATAACATTTACAATAAATTGATTATATCTCCATTTCGCCCAGAAATCTTAATTTCTCCCATTTCGCCATGAGTGTGTGTAATTAGAGTTTTATCGTTGGTACCGGATAAACCATATGAATGGGTGTCAGAAAGGCCCACTTCCAAAAAGGACCAGTACCAAAAAGGCCCAAAACCAGAAAGGCCCATACCAGAAAGGTCCACCCAAAAAGGACCAGTCTTATTTTCCATGGTATTATGTACCTTAGGGAAATGAAAGATTATAAAGCATATGCACAATGAAAATGTATTATATACGATCAAAAAAAGGAAAAAAACAGCAAACAGTAGGCTTACTGCAGTAGCAAACAATGGGGTGCATAAAAAGTGTAACAATGGTGAAATTAATGATGAAAACACAAAATATTTACCTTTATAAAATCAACAACAGACTTAAAGATTATATAATTAACAACATGCTTAAGAAATAGACATTAACAAAAATAACAATTTATACATTAATATAGACACAGATCAACGTTCATCCACAGAGCCTAACAATGTCACATTCTAACAGAATAAATTGTTCCTACTTCCTTCAGGAAAGCTGACGTCTTTAACGTACCAGGGTGTACTTTTCCCATTAAAAAAATAATGACCCTTATTGAAACACAAGTTTCAAACTTTCAAAAAAACATTTCATTAAAACACAACAATATAGGGTAGTTTAACAATGGGCCTTTCTGGTACCTTTTTTGTGGGCCTTTCAGGTACCTTTCATAAATGGGCCTTTTTGGACTGGGCCTTTTAGGACTGGTCCTTTCTGGAAGTGGGCCTTTCTGGACCCCTACCAACCATATGACCAACGCCCCCAGGAGAGTTTAGTTACTTTAGGTTTCGGGGGATAGTGAAAGATACAGAACGCGTCCCGTTCCAGAGACACCGACTGGTTCTTTAACATGCCCGGGTTTTTTTAGGTCTCATCCGAAAGACTAATCTCTGTCATGAGCACGAGGTTCAGATCGAAATATCCGTCACCTCGGGTAACTGTTTTGGCGGGAACGAGGCTCTGCCGAGCCAAATGTCCCATAATGGAAACTTTTTCTTGCATACCGTCTTGCATTTTAAATGCAAACTTATAAAAATGATGAATTATCATAAAAAAAATCGATATTCCGACGTTGTGTTTAGGAAAGTGACGTCACAATTTTTATAACGTTACGTCATAAGTAATTCACGAGAGTCGTCCTGCATAGGAGGGATGCCAGACCGATTTAATGTTCTTGCATATCGGATCGGCATTTCCGGTGATTTTGCCCATGCCGGAAAACTCGGTCTGGCACCCCTCCTATGCCAGATGACTCTCGTGAATAACTTAATTATGAGGTAACGTTATAAACATAAAGTTTCAATCATTTGGTTCAGATGGAAATATCCGTCACCTCGGGTCACTGTTTTAGCGAGAACGATCTGAACCTCGTGCTCATGACAGAAACTATTATTTTGTTAGTGGAGGAGCGCGGGATCGAACCTGCGATCCCTGGATTACAAGTCCTGTGCGTTACCACTGAACAACTGATCCGCTCCTTTTCGCCATGAAATGTTCATACCGCTATTTTATATGGCAGTGGCTAGAGTTACGGAAGTTTATAAAGGCATTTGTATGTTGCTTTAAATATGCATGATAATGTATTGTTAACTTAAATATTTCACCTGTAATAGTGAATAAACCGATCTGTCGGCAAATGCAGCGACTTCATAGCCGCCATTTTGGTAATTCTCGGTTCGCCGTGACGTCATACTAGCTAGTTAACCTAGTTAGCATGATAGAAGTTAAGTAAAATGTGTTGTATTTGTATTTAATTGTCTGACTACATTAAATTTTAAGCCACGCCACGAGAAGGCGCTCAAATCGTGACAAAAAGGAAAAGTCGAAAGTACAGCTGTTAAATTTAAAAATTAATCTTTTTTTTTTTTGGGGGGGGGTTACGTTTTCGTACTCTTATATAGAATTCTAATATTCTTCTTTTCTTTATCTTACCATTGTTTAATAAACGTTCCTTGTAAACAGACTACGTAAATATGTGCAAGAATATACAACATGACAATGATAGTTCCGATATTAGTAACATATTAAATTATAACCAAAATGGCGCCTGTGAAATTGTCGTAGATCTACATACAACAGATCAATTTATTCACGAATAGTGGTAAAATATTTAAGTTTACAATACACAATACATTATCATGCATATATTAAAGCAATATACATACCTTTATAAACTTCCGTAACTCTAGCCTTTCCTCTTAGGGTTTTGCTAGAGATACGGAACTTCCGTAACTCTAGCCACTGCCGTATTTTATATACCGCCAGTTCTTGTTCTTGTTCTTCTGATCAATACCTCCCGTCTGGAAGAACCACTGGCACCAGAGTACTAGACTGCCCTGTAATTTTAACAAAAAAAAAATACCCCAAAATATACCTAAATAACACCTTATCATAAAAAAAAACACAAATAATGGTAAAAAGTCATTTTCTGACAAACCCCCGTATACACTGTTCTATATGAATAATATAGAACAGTGTAAACGGGGTTTGTCAGAAAATGACTTTTTACCATTTTTTTTTCATGATAGGGTGTTATTTAGGTATATTTTTGGGTATTTTTTGTTAAAATTACAGGGCAGTACTCGGGTGCCAGTGGGAAGAACCGTCTTATTGACGTGTATCACGGATAAAGTGTAAGGGGAAGTAACCTGTGGGAGAAGTTCAACCGAGCCAATCACGCAGTTAGACACCGGGGAAATCCCGTTTGGAAATCCAGTTAGTGTTGAAATAGAACATCAAAAACTCCATCAAAAAATACATACTGCTGGAAATACATGTTTTGAATGATATTAAGGTAATTGTGAAAAGTTGTTAATACATATACAGAGTGTTATTTATCCGTCCAGGTATGTTATTTGCATTCCGTGAATATTTTATATCCTGATAATACAAAAATAGATCTCACTTATTTGACAGTAGAGAAAGCGCATGCGCAGTGGAATAACTACACCTTTCTAACCGACTAGGTATCTTAAGTAGTTGTCTTTTTGTCAACTTGTGTCATTTTAAACAAATAAAGCTATAGTCTGGCTGAGTAATTGAAACATTAACGTTTATTTAATTTCTTTATGATTTACCAATTTGTCAAGGGCACATGAATAACAGGCTGGTAACATTGCCCGAGAAGCCCAATCAAGCTTTTATTGCCAAATCGGCATAGATTTATATAAATATTTCAAGAAATTCTTGGCTTTGCACCTCCAGGTACAGATTAATTTTGTACAATCGGGAAAGGTGATTCCTCGGCTGTCATCGCTGGTCTCTATGCATCTTTAATATTGAATAGTACAATAACCCAAGAAAAGAAATGAAAGAAGACGACGGTATACCACTAGCTTGTAACTATCAGATTGTTTTTATAATAATTCTATGTTGTTAAAAGCTTTTTGTTTGTTTGAAATAAATTTAAACTTGCATATGAGTCTACGGTAAAGACCGAGTTTTCACCTTTTACTAAATGAAGAAATGAACGCGACCTAATAATCCGATTGGTTAACTGGTCAGTATGACGTCACAGCGAAGCCGAGAATACTAAATGAATTGCTTTGAAACAGCGTTGGCATGGCATTTCCCGGTGCGGTAATTACTGGTGGTAATTCCCAGTATTTCCCATACTCCTAAAAATGTGGGAAATAGTCAAATTTTCGACAAAGTGCAGATTATTTTGCCCAAAATATCTGACAAATAAATAGCATTTACATAGTACATACACATAATTATTCTATGACAATTTACACAATTGATTTCACTGTTTTCACTATCGTAGGTCATCCTGGTGACCATTGAAGTTTCTTAATCACCAGTCCAATTCCTCTTTGGGCCTTAACATGTGGAAGCAAAACACTAGTTTTGCAGCACTTTTCACACCAGGTCTGTTTCATAGTTTTGTTTGATAAAGCAAAATTAGAAAACACCATCTCAATGCTACCAGAGCTAGCTGGCATAACGTCAATTTTTGAGAGAGTGAATGAATTTTCAGTTGTTTGATTTAGGATTTTTTTCACTATTTTATTACAATGACAATGAATGGATTAACTGTACAGTAAAGTACAGTTACTTTGTTTGCAACTTATAACAGTTTGAGTAATGAAGTGCCTGGGGCTATGCTGTATCTATCAATAATCCAACAATTAGCAGTGACACCTTCACCTGTAATTTAAAGTGTATAATTGGACTATTGTGTAAGGATTATAATGTTGTCTGCAGCAGGTATGACCAAACTTAGATGACACACTTATGACATATGTGTGGTCTGGAGAGTATTTCCAAGTATTTCCCGGGAAATTCCCGCCATCCCGTCTTTTTGCCAAACCTGCTTTGAAAGTCCTCAGCTGGTGTTCTCGTTACTGGGACGTATAATCTATTGTAAACTCAAAGTCCTAGGACCACAATTACAAGTAGCTCTTATTTTACCAAGAAAGATGTCTTACCGGTGGAAATGACCTTACTTTGTACCCAAAACATTCCTAACTTTTTAAATCAATGCATGTTCGAAATATGGAGCAGTATTTTTCTCAATGATATTAAAAAAAATAAGAAAGGCTGATTGGCAACTCTTTTTCATGAAGAAACAATTTGAATACAAAAGAAATGAGTATGTCAACGATGTTTTAAAGTGAGTAGAACAACAGGAAGTTGATATTTAATCAAAAAATAAAAATGAACAATGCATCTTGCGGAAAAAATCACCCCTCTATTTAAATAAACACCAGGGTACCCCACCCACTTCTCCAATACAAGAATATTTTTTGTAACAAACTGACAACTGGGTTTTCTGGTCTAGTCAGTTAAAGTGTTTAAAATTCTCACAGAATCTGTCCTTGCCATTAATTTATCATTGTTTATACTATTGAAAATTCATGTTTTCTGCGAAATGTATACTATAGTAGTTGTCATTCTTTTACTTTGTATAATCATGAGGCATTCATTTACTGCATATGTACAGAGAATTAGAATAATACTAATTTGTAAAGTCGTGCGGAAATATTTGAAACTCCTTTCACTTTCACCTATCTTTATGATTGTGATGGTGATTCTTGTAGGTTGGTGTAATTTGTGAGATCTCATGTAGGTCCATGCTTTTGCACAAGTGAGCAGGCACATTAACTTACGATTCATGCCAGTATATAACTGCGGACAGCAATCAGTCACTTCAGAACGTAAGTGAAAGACGTATTCATCCTCCATCAGCCCTGCCCTTTTCATATATCATTACCAACTAACTTTAGTACTTATGTGCTTAAAAATGCATATGTTGCTTTATGTTTACAGTGTAAAGTGATGAGTCAATAATGTCAGATAGTGGAAATTACAACAACAGAAGTGGGTATGATATTCCTTCCAATCTGCCAACAGAAGTAGAGCCAGACTGCCAGCCGGTACTGGTAACACAGTCAGCACATGGAAACTTCCTTTCAAGTTTCAACGCGAACATCGGCGAACATTACTCTGAAAGACATCCCCTTGTAACTGGACATTCGACCTTTAACAGGCCACATGTTTCAGTATTTCGTAAAAATAATGATGATATTGTTCCAGAAATATCCAATATATATGACGGCTATAAATCTGAGGCAAAAAGATTTGAAACATTCTATGATTGGCCATCAAATGCAGTAGTAAATAAGGAGGATTTAGCACGAAATGGATTTATTTATATGCATGTAAATGACAGAGCCCAGTGTATATTTTGTCGAGGAGTTTTATCAAGCTGGGAATCAGGAGACGTTGTTGAAGACGAACATAAAAAGCATTGTCCAGAGTGTGCTTTTGCATTTGGTTATGAGTGCGGAAATATCCCATTACCCCGGACATCTGGAATAACAGTGCAGAGGCATAGCGCAGCTTCAAACCCACGACCCCAGTTCTATGGACGAGATCCTAATCCTCAGTCTTTTAATACAACCGTTAAGGTACCAGTACAGTCACAATATCCGCAAGCTCTTGGTGAGACATCTCACTCTAACGTTGTATTAAATCACCCAGATAGCAGATCTAGCGGACAAAGTTCTCTTGGATCATTGTCGAGCCTCCCTCCTGTTCCAAGCGGACAGCCTATAATACCACAGGGAACAACTGTTGAGGTTACAACAACTGAGCCTAAATATCGGGACTGGGGAGATGAATACAAAAGAGTTCGATCATTTAAAGGTTGGCCGACCCAAATGTCGCAAACGCCTCTCGATTTAGCAAAAGCAGGACTACTTTATTTAGGTAGGTTGACTATTCCAGTTCCTTATGGTCTTACTTTTGAAAGAACAGTGTTTTGATGTTATGTGTGTAAAACTTAATCGGTTTGTACATGGGAATCTTCTACATGTTCTATGGCATTTATATTTGGTGCATACTTCTTTTGCTAGCTCTTGCAGGTAACCAAATCACCATAGGTGAATAAAAATCAAATCAAATCTGACCATCAAATATCAATAAGTTTGATCTAGAGACAGCAAGATTGTGAAGATCATATATTCAACCCTTACCTTTCTAAAATGGACCTTTAAATTTTTCAAATGGACCCTGCAGCAAATCAGCTTTAAGTATGACATATTCATTTTATGCATTGTACAATATATATGCTAGTATTTTGTGGCCGTGACATCATTATAACTTATCTTGTGACTGGAGTTTAAGTAAACAATAAACTTTACATGTATATATTAAGCATATCATTGTTCATATGACATTGTGTAAGCTCAAATTATTTATATTCCGTAGTGTTTATATATTTTAACAAACAAATCTATATTCAGTTGATTACAGTAGCTGCATTTGAGTAAATTAAAATCTTTATATAAATACATGTAAATGAACTTTGACCTATGCATTTATATTTGTCAGTTTTGTTAATACGTCAAACAGGTATGTTATCAAAGTATTGAGTATAGATTTTGATCACATAATTATTAAGTTCCTAAAATCAATGAAAAATACAAACTGATATGCAGCATGAACTAAAATTTCCGCCCATATTTTACCCAAAGTTTAACATTAACATATGAGTGGTTGCACTTAAGTGGTTAATTTCCTTGATCCTGTTGATAATGGTTTTAAAATGAATAGCTTTTTATGATTACAATGTAACATTAAAATTTAAAGGAGTATTGCTCTTTAAAAAAGAAAAGGTTTCCCGTGTAATCATAATTTAAACTGAAAGAAGTGGTATTCAGGCCACAGAACAGATACTGAAAGGATTTCCTTTAACAATAGTTGGTTAAACACCAATCTATATTTAGATTATGATTTCAAATCTGCAATGGTGATACATGCCTGTGAATAGAAACTTGATACCTTTAGTTCGTACAGGTCTATGAAAATTCAAATAAATATGTGTTACATGACTAAATACAGGATTGTTTACATTTAAACCAGACTGTTTATTTGAGGTTAGATTACTGTAGAGGTTTTGCAAAAAGTTTTTAGATAGGGATCCCAGATAATCACTACTGTGAGTTGTCTTTATTTCTACATTAAAGTGGTGATTTTTTTTCACAGCTTTGACAGGTTTTTACGTCAGTACTTTTTTTTCAAACATTTTCCTCAGATAATATTTATTAGGATAATAATGATAATACTTTTTATGCTTACATGTATAATGTTTCCCTACCCCTTGCAATCTCTGTGTATAATAATGATGCCCTGCAGAAGGTGGAGGGACATAGTTTTGAAGTCCGTCTGTCCATCCTTCTAGACCATATCAATGACATATTGCTTTGGAATATTTGAAATAAAAAGGCAACAGTAATTACAAAATGTATGATGATAAGAATCGTCTTTGCCTTCAGCATTCTCACAGAGGTGCACAAATACAATTTCTTAAAGCATTCAGCATGAGTGATTTGTATTGAATGTTTCACTCACTTAGCAGTGGAAAATATATACATGTTTATATTGTTTTTGATTTTGGGCTTTGAAAGACATTATTCTGTTTATACTGTTGCCAAAATCTTGGAATTTTTAGCCCCGAAAGATAAAGTTAACACAAAACCTCTAGCAGGGATTTTTTTTCACTCATGCTGAAGACAGTTTGAAAAGTGTATTCTCATAATAACTATGTTGTAAAATGTATGAAATTAGTTTCTGTATGTAAAGTTTCTTGTATGATTCTGTAGGTACTGGTGACAGATGTAAATGTTTCTGGTGTGGCGGTGAATTGTACGACTGGGAACCGCAAGACACAGCATGGGAAGAACACGCAAAATGGTTCCCACACTGCGGCTATGTCAGGGGAGTGAAGGGAGATGCCTACATACAGAGTGTCAGAGTAAGAACATTATTTAACACATGATAAAATCTATTATCTACAAGTACAAGTAGTTACATCCAGTATTGTGGTAAAATTTATGACATTGATTTGTTATGGTACTCTATGCTTAGTGTAAGGAGATCGGACTCTTGAAATGGCATGTCACAGTGTGATGTATTGTTAGCTCATCTGGCTTTGCCAGGGTGAGCTTTTCCAATTGATGATTGTCCGTCATCCGTCAACATTTTGATTCAAACGACGTCTCCTCTGAAATCGCTTGGCTAATGTTGATGAAACTATGCAGGGATGTTCCTTGCATAAAGCTCTACCAAAATTGTTCAAAGAATTCCATTCCATGCAGAATTCTGTTTGCTATGGCAAAAATTAGGAAAAACTTTCTTCTCTGAAACCACAAGGCCTAGAGCTTAGACATTTGGCATGTAGCATTGGCTAGTGGACCTCTACCAAGATTGTTCAAATTATGGTACCTGGTTCAAAATTTACCCCACGTGGGTGGTCACTTAGTTTTGCCTAGGCTTTATATTGGAAAAACTTTAAAAATCTTCTCTGAAACCACAAGGCCTAGAGCTTAGATATTTGGCATGTAGCATTGCCTAGTAGACCTCTTGAAATTTTGTTTAAATTATGCACCTGTCAAAATTGAACTTGCCGGTGGGGGGGGGGGGGAGGTCACTTGTTTTACAAAGACGTATATAGGAAAACCTCTTTGGTATATAACATTGTCTAGTGATCTTCCACTAGGCAAGTGGACTTGTACCAAGGTGAGCGATATAGGGCCATCTTGGCCCACTTGTAATAGACATTACAAAAGAATTACATTTAAACAGCCTGACTTTTTTTAACTAAAGACTTGAAATTAGAAACTCATAAAAAGACTTTGATGATATATCAAGAAATTGTTTAGTTTTAAAAATTAAAATTTGCTTAAAAAGAAAAAAAACCGTAAAGAGTATTTAAATAACTTGTTGATACTCTGAATACCAGTACATGTTTTTGCTGCAAATACATCATACATTTCATGTATATACATAATTTTTTTCAGAGTGGTATGATGATGCCTCCTGCAGTACATGATCGGATGCATACCCCACATGTATTATCCGTTCTCTCTGAGGGTTATACACAGGAACAAGTGGAAGAAGCCTTCAACAGATTTGGTAAAATTATCCTTCTAACAGACAAGCAGTTTCGAGCTTGAAACACTTGCTTAACACTCTTAAAGTGTTCAAGTTGAAGGATCACCCACTGTCTGTCAACTGTCTGTTGCCAGCATCTTAAAACATCTTACAAAATAGTCGGCAAATTTCAGACAAAATACGATGAATTGTGACATGAAAGAGTGCCTGTTACAACTGTTCAAAGAACAATCATTGGTGCAGAGTTCTGGATGCCATGGCAACCAAGGTGAACATTTCAGCAATTTTTACTGTCAGAAAATATTTGCCCAATATCAAGACTATTTGCAAAGATATGTTTCACAGATGACTGTCAACCTAACTTGTACATACTGTCTTTTTTTGATCAAAAAATAAATGCAGAGAAATTTTTCCAAGTTTGGGGGGGATGCCCTAGCCACTGGCACCAGAGTACTGAAATGCCCGGTAATTTTAACAAAAAATACCCAAATATATACCTAAATAACACACTATTATGAAAAAATACACAAATAATGGTAAAAAGTCATTTTCTGACAAACCCCCGTATACACAGTTCTATATTATTCACATGGTGTTGAACGTTTTCGACAGGGGGTCCGGTCCCCGCTCTTTTTGTACTGTTCATGCAAGCAATTGAAGATTAACAGCGGTCGCGTTTAACAGACAATATATTTATCTACCAAACTGGTAAGTAACACTTTTTTAAAAGCTACCGTTTCTATAAAATTCTTCAAGAATATTGCGTTAACCTGTTAACTTGTGGACAAGCAGGTACAGGAAATTTATTTACTGTAAAAGCAATTTGTAAAACGTTACGTAAGCAGCGCAAAGTATCACTTCTATGCATAACCGTATGACGTGTTTGAAAGGTCATTTGAGTTGAATCGGAAGTCAGCAGTGACAGAAAATATCAAGAAAAGGGAGAGAGCGAAATAGCTCAATATTCTTCAAGAATTTTACAGAAACGGTAGCTTTTTAAAAAGTGTAATTACCAGTTTGGTAGATAAATATATTGTCTGTTAAACGCGACCGCTCTTGATCTTCAATTGCTTGCTTCAATCGTACCAAAAGAGCGGGGACCGGACCCCCTGTCGAAAACGTTCAGCACCATGTGAATAATATAGAACAGTGTATGCTGGGGTTTGTCAGAAAATGACTTTTTAACATTTTTTGTGTATTTTCTTTTCATGATAGGGTGTTATTTATGTATAATTTTGGTATTTTGTTAACATTACAGGGCAGTTCAGTACTCTGGTGCCAGTGGCCCTAGCCCCTCAACTTGGGGAAAATTTAGTATGATGATTGTCTAAGGGGGAAGCAAAAGTCTTGGTTAAAGTCTCATTTTGGGGAAAACTGCATGATTTTAAAGAAATTTTAGTTCGGAAGATGCCCTTTACCTGAAGCTGACACATGGAAGAACAGGGTCATCTCTGGTAGTAATACATGTTTAAATTGTCAGCAAATGCTGTACTCAGTTTTGGATGTCTCTTTAAGATAGTTAAGTTAAAGTCCCAGGAGCATTATTACAAGTAGCTGTAATTTTACCAAGAATCTGAAAGACTTCTTGAAATTCATTTTTGTCGAGCCCGCTTGCAGTGAGCTGGATATAGTTGTCACTTTTGGCGGTTCGGTGCATCCGTCCGATTTGATCTTTTTCATGCATGGAGGGATTTTGATGTTACTTGGCACAAATGTTCACCATCATGAGACGGAGTGTCGTGCGCAAGAATCAGGTCCCTAGGTCTAAGGTCAAGGTCACACTTGGAGGTTAAAGGTCAAATTCAAGAATGACTTTGTCCAGAGCATATCTTTTTCATGCATGGAGGGATTTTAATTTAACTTGGCACAAATGTTCACCATCATGAGACGGAGTGTCATCAGAAGAACCAGGTCTAAGGTCAAGGTCACACTTAGAGGTTAAAGTTCAAAGTCAAGAATATCTTTGTCTGGAGCATTTCTTCTTCATGCATGGAGGGATTTTGATGTTACTTTGTACAAATGTTCACCACCATGGGGTACCCTTGTTTTTAGAATAACTTCCCTTTGTTGTTACTATAAATAGCTTATATTGTAACTTTTTTATTACTGGCTGTAGAGAAAAATCGAGACCACTTTTCTGTGGTACAACATGCATGTTACATCCAATATTTATGTGTATTTTGACCCATCTCTACTGGGTAAGGAGTTAGCCCTTTTGACATATGGCGGCCTGGACATGTTGCACGTGGGCATCTAGTACTTGTTAGAAAGATATCATTATTTTTATGCCCCCGAAGGTGGCATATTAAAATCTCACCGTCCGTCCGTCTGTGCGTCCCCACTTACAATTCGTGTCCAGACTGTAACTCTGTCATGCATTGAAGGATTTGAAAATAACTTGGCACACATGTCTAGCACATCAAGACGACGTGTTGCGTGCAAGACCCACATCCCTACCTCAAAGGTCAAGGTCACACGAGGAGTATGAAGGTTATGGAATCCTCTATATACGCACACATTCGTGTCCGGACTGTAGCTTTGTCATGCATCGAAGGATTTTAGCATAACTTGGCACAAATGTCTAGCACATCAAGATGACGTGTCGCGTACAAGACCCATGTCCCTAGCTCAAAGGTCAAGGTCATACTTAGAGTTTGAAGGTAATGGATTCCTCTATATATGCTTATATGCACACATTCGTGTCCGGACTGTAACTTTGCCATGCATTTAAGGATTTTAGAATAACTTGGCACAAATGTCTAGCACATCAAGACGACGTGTCGCGTACAAGACCCATGTCCCTAGCTCAAAGGTCAAGGTCAAACTTAGAGTTTATAGGTAATGGATTCCTCTATATATATGCTTATATGCACACATTTGTGTCCGGACTGTAACTTTGTCATGCATTGAACTTGGCACAAATGTCTAGCACATCAAGACGACGTGTCGCGTACAAGACCCACGTCCCTAGCTCAAAGGTCAAGGTCACACTTAGAGTTTATAGGTAATGGATTCCTCTATATATGCATATATGCACACATTCGTGTCCGGACTGTAACTTTGTCATGCATTGAAGGATTTTAAAATAACTTGGCACACATGTCTAGCACATCAAGACGACGTGTTGCGTGCAAGACCCACATCCCTACCTCAAAGGTGAAGGTCACACGAGGAGTATGAAGGTTATGGAATCCTCTGTATACGCACACATTCATGTCCGGACTGTAGCTTTGTCATGCATCGAAGGATTTTAGAATAACTTGGCACAAATGTCTAGCACATCAAGACGACGTGTCGCGTACAAGACCCACGTCCCTAGCTCAAAGGTCAAGGTCATACTTAGAGTTTGAAGGTAATGGATTCCTCTATATATGCTTATATGCACACATTCGTGTCCGGACTGTAACTTTGCCATGCATTTAAGGATTTTAAAATAACTTGGCACAAATGTCTAGGACATCAAGACGACGTGTCGCGTACAAGACCCATGTCCCTAGCTCAAAGGTCAAGGTCAAACTTAGAGTTTATAGGTAATGGATTCCTCTATATATATGCTTATATGCACACATTCGTGTCCGGACTGTAACTTTGTCATGCATTGAACTTGGCACAAATGTCTAGCACATCAAGACGACGTGTCGCGTACAAGACCCACGTCCCTAGCTCAAAGGTCAAGGTCACACTTAGAGTTTATAGGTAATGGATTCCTCTATATATGCTTATATGCACACATTCGTGTCCGGACTGTAACTTTGTCATGCATTGAAGGATTTTAAAATAATTTGGCGCAAATGTCTAGCACATCAAGATGACGTGTCGCATGCAAGACCCACATCCCTACCACAAAGGTCAAGGTCACACTTAGAGTTTATAGGTAATGGAATCCAGTATATATGCATACATTTGTCCCTAGCTCAAAGGTCAAGGTCACACTTAGAGTTTATAGGTAATGGATTCCTCTATATATGCTTATATGCACACATTCGTGTCCGGACTGTAACTTTGTCATGCATTGAAGGATTTTAAAATAACTTGGCACACATGTCTAGCACATCAAGACGACGTGTTGCGTGCAAGACCCACATCCCTACCTCAAAGGTCAAGGTCACACGAGGAGTATGAAGGTTATGGAATCCTCTATATACGCACACATTCGTGTCCGGACTGTAGCTTTGTCATGCATCGAAGGATTTTAGCATAACTTGGCACAAATGTCTAGCACATCAAGATGACGTGTCGCGTACAAGACCCACGTCCCTAGCTCAAAGGTCAAGGTCATACTTAGAGTTTATAGGTAATGGATTCCTCTATATATGCTTATATGCACACATTCGTGTCCGGACTGTAACTTTGTCATGCATTGAACTTGGCACAAATGTCTAGCACATCAAGACGACGTGTCGCGTACAAGACCCACGTCCCTAGCTCAAAGGTCAAGGTCACACTTAGAGTTTATAGGTAATGGATTCCTCTATATATGCTTATATGCACACATTCGTGTCCGGACTGTAACTTTGTCATGCATTGAAGGATTTGAAAATAACTTGGCACACATGTCTAGCACATCAAGACGACGTGTTGCGTGCAAGACCCACATCCCTACCTCAAAGGTGAAGGTCACACGAGGAGTATGAAGGTTATGGAATCCTCTGTATACGCACACATTCATGTCCGGACTGTAGCTTTGTCATGCATCGAAGGATTTTAGAATAACTTGGCACAAATGTCTAGCACATCAAGACGACATGTCGCGTACAAGACCCACGTCCCTAGCTCAAAGGTCAAGGTCATACTTAGAGTTTGAAGGTAATGGATTCCTCTATATATGCTTATATGCACACATTCGTGTCAGGACTGTAACTTTGCCATGCATTTAAGGATTTTAAAATAACTTGGCACAAATGTCTAGGACATCAAGACGACGTGTCGCGTACAAGACCCATGTCCCTAGCTCAAAGGTCAAGGTCAAACTTAGAGTTTATAGGTAATGGATTCCTCTATATATATGCTTATATGCACACATTCGTGTCCGGACTGTAACTTTGTCATGCATTGAACTTGGCACAAATGTCTAGCACATCAAGACGACGTGTCGCGTACAAGACCCACGTCCCTAGCTCAAAGGTCAAGGTCACACTTAGAGTTTATAGGTAATGGATTCCTCTATATATGCTTATATGCACACATTCGTGTCCGGACTGTAACTTTGTCATGCATTGAAGGATTTTAAAATAATTTGGCGCAAATGTCTAGCACATCAAGATGACGTGTCGCATGCAAGACCCACATCCCTACCACAAAGGTCAAGGTCACACTTAGAGTTTATAGGTAATGGAATCCAGTATATATGCATACATTTGTCCCTAGCTCAAAGGTCAAGGTCACACTTAGAGTTTATAGGTAATGGATTCCTCTATATATGCTTATATGCACACATTCGTGTCCGGACTATAACTTTATCGTGCTTTGAAGGATTTGAAAATAACTTGGCACAAATGTCTAGCACATCAAGCAGATGTGTCGCGTGCAAGACCCAAGTCCCTACCTCAAAGGTCAAGGTCACACTTAGTGTTTAAAGTAATGGAAAACTGTATGCATGGTTACTCTGTCATGCATGGAAGGATTTTAAAATTACATAGCACATTTATTGAGCACATGGAGAGGACACAGACTGTGAGGCACCTCTTTCGGGGGCATTCGTCACTTGTGAGGGACAGCTCTTGTTTTCAATGATATTGCATAAAACAAGAAAGGCTTTCTGGCAACCCTTTTTTCATGAAGAAGATACTTAAATATGAAAGAAAGGCATATGTCAACAACGTTTTAGACTGAATAGAACATGGTTCTAGCATTGTCCTATCAGTAAATTTACCAGATCAGTAAACTCAAAGTGCTCCTGAGGGTTTAAGGGAAAGATTTTGTTACAGAGCTGGTAGAAGTTTTTGTTTATTATACCATTAATTTTTGATGATAAGAACATGTATGTGAATCAGACAATAAAATACCAATTTTAGAATTTTACATATGAGTAGGATATTTCTGCCTACTACTGGGTATCAGAAATTGTCCATGATAAATTTGTTTTTCAGTCAATTTAAACTTCCTGCTGATAAGCCATACAGGAAGGGAAATAAATACTTGTATAGTAATCTGTTAATTTTACTGTGAGTTTCAAAACTTTATTGCAACATTTATTTCAAGATTTCATAGTTTATTGCTTTATTACTAAGCTCACAGTTTGTACATTTGGTATTTTAGTTTATTGTATTGATGGGGAAAATCCAGTTTCAAATTTCTTTGAAATGTCATTATAATTAGTGAAAATTAAATCCTCACAAAATGTTTTTTGAAACCACAGTTCTTGGATAAAATTACAGGAAGAGAAAAACTGATAGATGCTCGAAGTATAAAACAGGCTATAGAACAAACCAAGAGAGAAAGACAAGCCATACTAGAAGCCAATAGATCAGCCGGGACCCAGGAGACAGGTTCCCCAGTCACACTCCCTGATGAGGATGAGGACATGGAAATTGAGGAGTCATCTGAAAATACACAGGTGAATTTTCAGATTGAAAATCTTAAATCAGCAGTGAAAATGTTTAATTATTTAGGATAAGTTTTGCCTAATTTCACATATTCTGATAATAATGCACATATTAAAATGTAACCTTTTTCAGGACAAAAATTAAAAACATTGACAGTTAAAATTCCCAGAATGCACCAGGATTGAGTTTTACAGGAAGGAATGATCCAAGAGTGACTCAATCAGCTTAGGCCTAAAAAAATATGGTTGTTTCAGGTTTCATGTCCCAAAAAAATAGGGTGGGTAGGTAGGAAGGGAAATTTTTTTTTTTTGAAATTTTTTTATTCTCAAACTAACCAAATACAACATAAATTTTGATATATTTATGCTAAAAAATATTAAAATGCTAAAAAAGTTCTAGGGTCAGGGTAAAAAAAAAATAGGGTAGGTCAGGAAAGCTGAAACAAACTTATTCTTTTTTTATGCCTTAGTACTGAAATTTCACAACTATCATCATAAGTGACCAGTGTTGTGTGAACACATTTATTTGCAACTGCCAATTAATTGTCAATGATTCTGATACTTGAGACCTTAGTTTCAGCCTCTAAAGTTCACGTTAGTTGAGATTGTCGTTTTAAGTCTTTTGAAATTTCCAATATTGTTCTTTATTTAGACACGAACAAATGAGAAGAAAACTGAAAATACTGCATCAGCTGGTATGTCATCTAACGCTCCAGCCACTTCGACGAGTTCTTCAAGTACAAATGATAAAGGTTAGTCGTTTTTATGTGTAATAGCGTTGATGCAGTTGTGGGATTTAATACTTGTCCTTCCTAGGAATGATATGTGAGGTAAAATGCCTGCTTGTAAATAACTAAAATATTGTTGAAACAGGAGTTATACCCTTAGAAAATAATTTCCAAAACATTTATAAAGATTAATTGTTATATGATGATGAATTTTATGCCCCCACTTATGGAGGTCATTTTCTCATGACTATGTCAACATCTGCTCATGAAATTTGTTATCATTTAGGTTACAATCATTATAAAGTAATACATTTAGCCCAATTGTTTTAACTTGTGTTTAATATTTGCAATATATATTTTGGAGTCTTATCAGTTTGACTTGAGGCTTTCATCGGTCGGCCAGGACTACCTACTAGATACAGTTTTATAATTGAAATAACTTGGTCAGTGCTATACAAAAAATTTCAGACTTTATTATTTTAGAAAGAACAATACACCATGTTTATACACACTTCTTGCTTTAGCTTTAGCTATTACAGGGTTCTCGGAAACGCTTAAATCCGCGTATTTGTACGCATACTTTTCCCAAAAGGACGCTAAAAAAATCCGACAATGATTCCACGGGACGCATACAATTTCCGTGAAACGCGTGCCACCGATTCATGACAATATACAAGACACGATTTAACAGCTGATGAAAGGTATATCTGTGTACCCATTTAGCGCGTAAACCAATAAACACGCGTGGTGTTTTCCAATACTTGATTGACAGGTGTCGTGTGTAATTGTGATTATGTAGACATGCGACATTGTATATATTGAATTAACATCATTTTATGCCTTGTGTAGTCAGCCCGGATAGCTCAATAGGTAGAGCACGAGACTTGTAATCTCGGGGTTGTGGGTTCGATTCCCAGGGCTGACCAACTAAAATTACTAACAGTCTTTCGGATGAGACTTAAACCGAGGTCCCATGTATGGGTGAAAACCTGGCATGATAAAGAACCAGGGGTGTCTCTGGAATTGGGACGCTTTCTGTATCTTGCACTATCCCCCGAAACCTAAAATAACTAAACTCTTCTGGGGGCGTTGGTCATATGGGAAACCGGTACCAACGATAAAACCCTAATATACCATACCATTATGCCTTGTAAAGGAAAGGCCGAATACTTTAATTGTGATAATTGGATTAAATCATGTTCAAGTTAGTCGCGTGTTTGCAGACGAGTGACCGAAAATTAGCGTGTTTGCACATTGATAACCTTTGTTTTTCGGAAACATTACAAATTAAAAAGACATGATCATTGCTCAATTTTTAATATCATTTTAACAATGAAAACATTTTGAGATATATACGTTTGGTGTTTGAGCATTTTACACAGTTTCAAAATGCCTCTTAGACTAGCCCAACTAATGGTGCGCCAATACGACGGCCGCGTAAAGACAGACATCTATTAATATCAGTTTGTAAAATCGGTCGGTCTTTCAGTCAACTCTTAGACTAGATAAAATAACTTGGACAAAGTGGGCGTAAAGGAAATGTCCGACCGACGATTCTGAAAGTGAAAGTTCGGTGAAAAAAGATAGAAATGTATGGAATGATTCTTGGTATGGGACATTTCCTTGGATTGAAAAAGTGACTCATAACGATTAACGATAGTATAGCGATCTGTTCGTTGTGTAAGAGTCAAAACACACGAGTGCTTATTAAATTTAAACATAAGAGTAATGAATCAGATTACTAAATAAGCACTTTCATTTTGCTATAAAAATATCAATATACTCTGATACACTGGCATTGCTTGAAGCTTGTTATATATTTTGCATATTTTCATATTTAAAAACAATACAGTTGAAAAAAAACCCACACTTTTGTTTCCTTGTATTATCCCAGGTAATCATACAAATGCAATACTGTAATACATTCATGTAGAAGCCAATCTTCGGTTTGGGTCATTTCTAAAATGTTCAGACAAATAGAACATACTTAAATACGCTATTGTACGATATGTTGAAGTTGTGATCCACCATTCAGAGGAGTTAGACCAAGAGAATGATAAACCATAGTTAAGTCCCAACTTTCATGAGTGATGTAGATGTGCTTAAGAATTTGAATGTTTTATGTAAATGCCTTACTTTAGTTACATTTGAAACATACATGTACATATATCTATCATTTCAGATGTTGAATCAGTATTGCAGGAAAATGAGAAACTTAAAGACATGAAACTGTGTAAAATTTGTATGGATAGCGAACTGTGTATGACCTTCCTGCCGTGTGGACATCTCGCCACGTGTGAGGACTGTGCAAAGTCTGTACAAGAGTGCCCTATCTGTAGAAAAGGCATTGATCAGAAAGTGAAAATATTCTGGGCATAGAAATGGGCCTAAAATGTGTAGCTGATGGGTAAAAGAAGGTATCGGCTGCTCGCTATTTGGTATTAAATGGGCTTACAGATTTTCCTCAAAGTCTACTCCCTGCGCTTAGGTCTGTGTTATCTTTGATCAATTCAGTAAGAGCTGTTCACGTAGCATGCAAAACACATTCATATGCTACTGCCAGGGCCAGCTCTGCTCCTCTATCCCCAGCACCGAGATCTAAATCCATAGTTGTTTGTGCCCCATACATCAACTATATGAAACTGAGATTTAGCTTAAGCACCAATGTATCCCATTCCTAATACATTGGTGCTTGGTTTGAGTCTTAACAATTCCCAGTTACCTACAAATCCTTCTATTAATGTGCTTACTAGCCAGAACTCCAGGAAGCAGTCATTAAGAGAAGCTAATTTAAGTCACAAAAACTTGCATCTAAACTAGAATACAAATATATGATTGTTATTACCCCCAGCCCCAAAGCAGGTGGAGGATGTAGGAATGGCCTTCTGTCCGTCCATTTGTCCGTAACATTTCCTGTCCACTCCATATCTCCTTAACCCCTTGAAGGATTTTCATGGAATCGGGTCAGATGTTCACTAAATCAAGACAGTGTGCAGAACTCATGAGCCGGTCAAAATCAGCAGTGTTTACTGACAAGCCTTTTCAGAAAAAAGAAGCATCTTTAAAACTCCACAACCCATTGAGGCCTCGTCTCTGAGGGATAATTCTTTTTTCTGCATCTTACAGTGATACAGAACTCAGTTGCTGTAAGTTAAATTAAATCAGTACTAATAGTTTCAGAAAACAAAAATTTCTAAGTTTCTAAATGAATATTTCAGAAAAGAGCTACATCCCCAAAGGGGCCAGAGTGATCATTAAATTATATGAGTCAATAACAATTTATTATTGATAACTGGTTCAACAGTTTTATAGATTTTTAGCTCACCTGGCTATGCCAGGGTGAGCTTTTCTGATCGATGATTGTCCGTCGTCCGTCAACATTTTGATTCAAATGACATCTCCTCTGAAACCTCTAGGCCAATGTTGATAAAACTATGCAGGAATGTTCCTTGCATGAAGCTCTACCAAAATTGTTCAAAGAATTCCATTCCATGCAGAACTCTGGTTGCTATGGCAACAAATAGGAAAAACTTTAAAAATCTTCTCTGAAACCACAAGGCCTAGAGCTTAGATATTTGGCATGTAGCATTGTCTAGTGGACCTCTACCAAGATTGTTCAAATTATGACCCCCGGGTCAAAATTGACCCCGCACAGGTGGGCTCTTAGTTTTTGCATGTAGCATTGTCTAGTGGACCCCCGGGTCAAAATTGACCCCACGGGGGTGGTCACATAGTTTTGCATAGGAATATATAGGAAAAACTTTAAAAATCTTCTTCTCTGAAACCACAAGGCCTAGAGCTTAGATATTTGGCATGTAGCATTGGCTAGTGGACCTCTACCAAGATTGTTCAAATTATGAGCCCCGGATCAAAATTGACCCAACACGGGGGGTCACTTAGTTTTACATAGACTTATGTAGTAAAAACTTTAAAAATCTTCTTCTTTGAAACCACAAGGCCTAGAGCTTAGATATTTGGCATGTAGCATTGGCTAGTGGACCTCCACCAAGTTTGTTCAAATTATGACCCCCGGGTCAAAATTAACCCCGCAGTGGGGGTCACTTAGTTTTACATAGGCTTATAATGGGAAAACTTTAAAAATCTTTTTTTCTGAAACTACAAGGCCTAGAGCATAGATATTTGGCATGTAGCATTGCCTAGTAGACCTCTTCAAAGTTTGTTCAAATTATGCCCCTGGGGTCAAAATTGACCTTGCCCGGGGGGGGGGATCATTTGTTTTACAAAGGCGTATATAGGAAAACTTATTTGGTATATAACATTATCTAGTGATCTTCCACCAGGCAAGTGGACTTGTACCAAGGTGAGCGATATAGGGCCATCTTGGCCCTCTTGTTGAATATAGAAGAAAATAACAATTAAAGGGCAATAACTCTAGAGATACTAATCCAGTTGTGACGAAAGTTGTGTGTGCACTCCGGCATTATGCTATTGTACACCTATTTTAAGTTTCATGAAATTCTATCCATTGGTTCTTCAGTAATGACTCCAGACTGACGGACAACGCTGAAACAATATCCATCTGCCTTTGGCGTAGGGTAGTAAGACCTCGCGAAAAAACACAACTTATACAGTTTACATGATATAAGAATTTTTAGTTGTGAACAATCTGTACTGTAGACAACAGTAGGAAAAAGCATTTTGAATACAGGAAAAGCATCCTTAAATTTTCAGTATACTTAGGATACATTAAGCCAAAGCAAAACATTCTATCAAAGTGCAGCAACGTGCTTCTTGCATGCCATCTGTAACAGTATTACAAATAACTGCAAAGAAAAGACTTCTCTCAACCATAGGAAAGCAAGTAGCTCTTGCCTTATATGTGACCTGCCTGTTTCTAATTATTCTAAATTGTGACTTAAAATCATACCTGTGAACCCTACCGTTTCTACCGAAATTCAAAGATAAAAATAATCTCCTGGTGGGAGATGCCATTCTACCGTAAATATAAACTTCACAGATAATGATCAAATTGACCTTTAACACAGACTGTAAACAAATTATTGACTGATTTTCCAATTTGTGCAGACTGATTTATCAATATCTCCAATAAATCATATACCAGTCTGCTTCCATGTGCCACCTGTTATCGGTGAATTTCATAGCATGTCAGATTTTCACACATTTTATGATGGGGATTATTGCTGTTAATTGGTGTCTGTACCCATCAAGGGGTCATTTTCTTTTGGATTGTGGCTAAGAAGGCAAAGTTGTAAATCAAAGCCAATCAAATTAATTAATCACAGGATGTAAACATACTGGCTCTCGGACTCGAACAAAACACAGGTACAAGGCTGGAAAATTGGATAATCATTACCTGGTCATTTCTAAATCGATTTTCATTTTCTATACACAATATAAGAAATTATGACTACCAAGCCAATATTTTAAATTTATAATTGTTATTTTCCATGATAATATATTGTGCATATTTTTACATCCTACTTTCTCTTTCCTGAGTTACATTATATTGTGAACGGAAAGTGAAAGTTGCTATAAATGCTATAATTTAGAACAGATGTTTAAAGAAGCTTTTCAATGCCATTAGTGGCTTCATAAGCTTGAACGCAAGCATGCGTTAAAAATCTCCCGCAAAAATAATCAATCTCCCTCATTTTTAGGACAAATCTCCCTCATTTCTATCAAAAATGGTTCACAGGTATGCTTAAAATTCAGCCAACAAGTTTCTTAAACCATAGTACATACTTGTAGCTACCTATTAGTTGGTATTATCTGCAATACACATTGGTTTAAAGAAACTGCACCATTTAGTTATATGTACAAGTGTTTTAAAGCTGCTTGCTCTCAGATTTTGGTGAGAAAAACAAAGTTCTTCAAACTGTATGAAAATAACAAATTTTAGAACATTTAGTCGCATAAAAAGCGTTCCATCTACCAAAGATTTCTGTAATTTCAAATTAGTACCAAAAACCTGTTGATTGGAATATAAAATATAGTAGCGGTGCCGTTAAACCGACATTTTCAGTTGATTTTTGCCAATTCCTACCTAGAGTTTTACTTAAATTGTTGATTCTAGCCTTTGGTTTTATATTTTATGTATTAGTATATCATTGTTGAACATTTTGATTATTTCTACGACATCTGTGAGAGAGCAGCCCTAAGCCTTCAAGGTCCAATACTAAGCCCCTGATTGGTATAGTTTTGTCAGCAAGTACTTTCATAGTGTATCTAATAATTGGCTAAAGCATGTTATATAATTAAGACTTTGACACAAACTAAGTGCCACTACTGAGATATATACATGCACATTATGCTTTGGACTGTTTTCAGCAAATTCACAAAAAGGCTGCCCAGGTCTTTCTAAGTTTCTGTATATCTTTTTTGTATGATTGCTAGAAATTTGAGAAAACGGCTTGCTAATCAAATTATTTTAATATATAGTCACTTTGGCCTTTGTAACATTGAACATTTCTTCTTGTTTGATATTGCATCTTTAAAATATTGACATTTCATAGGAGTTACTTACCTTTTCTTGGGAAGTACAATGTAACAGTTTTGTCATTGTCCAATGTCCTGTCATTGTGCAAGTAGTCATACATATAGACATACAGCTGCTTATTCAATTTTGATTTCGGGAAAGTTTGTGTAAAGGTCACTATGGAAGCATTATATGTACATGTGTGTATATCATATAGTGTTTTAGAGGCTGTCTGGTCAGAGTTGACACATTGCATTCACTTTAACTAGACTAAGTGTGAGATGTAATTCTGACATGGGCTTAAACCTCATTTGGGAGGATTTTTGGTGTAAGTCAAGTTTAATTTGTTTCCTCTTGAAGTTGGTCAACTGTTTTTTGGGGGATTGTTAAGATTCTGTCCGACTAAAATTTGTATGTTTTTATTTTGAGAAATAAATGTTTCACAACTGCAGATTCAAAGCTCAAAACAAAAATAAGATTAACTGTAAACTTAAATGCTATCAACAATCTTTGAAGACTACATGTATGTGCCAAATTTAATTGTCTGGAAATAGTTTTTACATGTCTCGAAAAACAAATTATAACCTTGACCTTGCACTCAATGCTGTCAATTTCAAAGTCTTCTATTGACTAATACAATTATTTTACGACTGAGAGAGATAAAAAAAAAAGGTCAAACAAAAATAAATAGGGGTCATTGACTGACTGCAAACAACCTATCTACAAAGCAGGGGTCTAATGTATTGTGTCTTCCTATTGGTGAAGATAAATCCTTTAACTTTGAAAAGGCCTTTTTGACCTTGACCTTTGTCTTACAGATAAAGTAAAGCTATGATGAGGAGCCAAAATGATAAATGCCTCTTATAAAGTTGAAATTGTATTCTCTGTGACCTTGACACTTGATGACTGACTCAAACAATATCTGCAGACCAAAGTTTGTTTTTTGTTTGTTTTTTTAGGCCCAAAAGTTGACTATTGTGTTTGTGTAGCCTGTTACTCGGTAGGAATGGTTTTTCATATTTAAACTCATTTAAACTCACATGTGACATTGACCCCAAAACAATAAGTTTAAACTACCTGATAATAAATGTTCCTAAAATGTTTTAAACATGCTTATCCTATCTTTTTAAAAGCTATTTTAGCATAGAGTATAATGAACTCTTAGACTGACATATGGCAAAGGTTTATAGACATTTTAGTTACGAAGCAAAGTTATATTAAAGAAATTCTTCAGAACAGTGATATATTTAAACAGTCTCGCTAACCTATTTGGAAATATTGTTTTTATGTCCATATTCTTTGTATTTTGCTGTATTAATGATAGCATTGTTTTTTAGCTCACCTTGTGCAAAGTGCCAGAGTGAGCTATTGGGATCGCATTCCGTCCGGCATCTGGCATAAGTCTGCTAACATTTTCTTTCAAACGACATCTCCTCTGATGATATAATTTTGCAGGGATGTTCCTTGCATGAAGCCCTTTCATAGTTGTTCAAATAATTTCATTCAATGCAGAACTCTGGTTGTCATGGCAACAGAAAGGAAACACTTTAAAAATCTTCTCAAGAACAGGATGGCCTAGAGCTTAGATATTTGGCATGTGGCATAACCTAGTGGACTTCTGCCAAGATTATTCAAATTATGACCCTAGAGTCAAAAATTGACTGCCCAGGAGGGTCACATGGTTTTACATAGGCTAATATAGGAAAAACTTCAAAAATCTTCTTCTGTGACACCACAAGGCCTAGAACTGAGATATTTAACATGTGGCATAACCTAGTGGATGTCTACCAAGATTGTTAATTTGTTGCCAGGAAATCAGTATCTTTCAGTCAGAAAAAGAAAATGTAATGCCAAGCAGAAAAGATGTTGGTTTATTTTGTCTTTAATTATTATTAGTTCTACTGGACAAAGTAGAACTTATGCTATGGTGGTTTATCCATCTGTCTTGTCTGTAAACTTTTTCCGTGACAATACTCTGCAGGTCACAATTTTCATTTGATTTTCCTGAAGCTTGCTGTAAAGGTTGCCTGCAACCTGTATGTGATCAGTATAGAAATTTAGCCACACTGTGCAAAAACCAACCAGGCTACAGGCAATTATTTTAAAAACTTGATAGTGCATGAGATCACGTTTTTCAAGGGATTTTCACAAAACTTGCTCAGAAGATTGCCTGCAACATGTAGATGATCTGCATGGAATTCTAATGATGATGTAGAAAAACCAATTGTGCTACAGCTAATTATTTTAAAACCTTGGTAACAGATTACATTTTCCAAAGATATATTACAAAAACTTACTCAAAACAGTCCAGTAGAGTGATACTGGCCCTTCTAGGCCACTTGTTTTGATAAGATTGTGTTAATTTCATCACTACATACATGTTTTTTGTGTATTAATATTATATAATGTCATGATTAAAGACATTTGCATTTTTATGAAAGTTTCATTGATTTATGAAGCACAAAAAAAGGTTTAAAATACTGTATCTCAGAATGAAGTAATTCTGATGTTAAAGCTACTTTATATGTATTGTACATTATATTGTATATAACCTGTCATCATTGTGTTATAATATGCTTATACTGTACATTGTAATGTGCAGACTTTTGAGAATCTATAGGCTAGCTACACATAAGTCTGCTTAAATTATTTTGTGGCTAATTAGCCTAAGTGCCATACTTTCAATTACTCTGGTAACATGAAAAAGTCCTGGTTAAAGTCTCATATTTAGATGTTCTTAACACCCTAACTATTAAATAAAGAAATGTTTATTTTATTTTATTGAGGAGAAAGGATTTTATAGTCTGCTATAGTTTTGAAATCAGTGAATAGAAGTGCATGTACATATATCATTGTCATAATTACATAGGTAGGACAGCCCTCCTGCAGGTTAATTATTCCTCCCATCCATGACAAAATCCAGTTTTAGGCTTGCACAAAAATGAGTAGGGGAAATTCTTCTTTGGGAGGTTTTTATTTTAGAATTTTCATTCTGTAAACTATAAGAAAGTGATTATTATTGTTATATTTATTTGTTAAGTTTTTGATGTTTATTTTTTGTTTGATGTGAATGATAATATTGTATATCTATTTCCTCAGTGCATAAAGTTTGAAGAGGGTATGCAGGAATCACCATACTTGTGGAAGGTTTGGTGCAAAAAAGCATTGTGGGTCAAAACTATTCCTACAGTTTTTGACATATTGCAGTAATACTTAATACATATAATCACATAGAAGAGTAAATGTGTATGACATATTTTCCTATTGGTCCAGACTGTGCCTTTCTTAAAAAATTTGTTTTTAGAAATAAATAAATACTTCTTTTATGTTGTTAACTGTGAGTGAATTGTTATTTATATATTTTTTCAGTGTCTGGATTTACAGACAATAGTTTGTAGCATACTTGACTTGACAGTGCTGGCAACATAATTGCACAGACAGTTACATTGTATTTGTGCCAACTAAGAAGTTTCAATGCAGTCAGTGATGCTTTAAAACTTGAGTCAAGTCATTACCTTTGATTAACACAGTTAGGCAGATAACATTTAACTCAATGTCACACTTTTACAAAAGTTGTGTCCCTTTTTAAATAATTGTTGAAGCTTGAATAAGGTACAAATGTTGATGGAGCTTTGTGGTATGTTCCTTGCAGGAAGCTCTATCAAAAGTGTTCAAAGAATTGCAACCCATGCAGAACTTTGGTTGCTATGGCAACAAAAAGAAAAGAATTTTAAAAATCTTCTCTGACACTACAAGGCCTAGGGCTTAGATATTTAGCATATTAAGCCTAGTGGACCTCTCATGACCCCAGGTAAAAATTGACATGCCCTGGGTCACTTGATTTTACATAGCCTTATACATTTTGTATAAACTTTTAGAAATCTTCTGCTCTGAAACCATAAGGCCTAAAGCTTAGATATTTGGCAGGTAGCAATGCCTAGTGGACCCTCTACTGATATTGTTCAAATCATGACCCACAGGTCAAAATTGACCATGCCCAGGGGGTCAATTGACTTTACATAGGCTTTTATATAGCAAAAAATTTAAAAATCTCTGAAACCACAAGCCCTACAGATTAGATCATTGGCATGTAGCATTGCCTTGTGAACCTCTATGAAGACTGTTCAAATCATGATCCTCAGGTCAAACCCTGCCTTCATATGGGCTTATATAGGGAAAACATAAAAAAATGTTCTGTCTAAAACCACAAGGCACAAAGCTAACATATTTAGAATGTAGCATAGTGTAGTAGACCTCTATGAAAAGTGTTCAAACTCCAGGTCAAATTGTATCATAGCCAGTGGTATCCAGGTGAGGGATATAGGGTCATCTTGGCCCTCTTGTTTTAATGTTCTGCAAGCTGTATATTGTAAATAATGATGTATAATTAGTTTGTACATAAAATTTGAAACATGTGACTTCTGATAATGTGTGACAAAAAGCATTCACTCGTTCTTATATTACTGTAAATAATGATGTATAATTAGTTTGTACATAAAATTTGAAACATGTGACTTCTGATAATGTGTGACAAAAAGCATTCACTCGTTCTTATATTACACGCATACTGTAAAGTTTTAACAGCTAGTTAAGGTATATGTAATTATTTGGCAAAAATTAAAGAAGGCCAACATTAATTAGTTTTGCATCTGTGAATATGTTTCATTCTCATGATTATGTGTTTAACAGAATCTTATTATTCAATAACCTGAGCAGAATTTCAGAATTCTTCATGTACATGCATTGTTTACTATAATGTTTAGTTCTTCTGATCATTGCTAGCAGTGTCAAAAGTGCTTCTACATGTACAGATATTTAGTGCCAGTTTTTCTTTGAAGTTTGAGATTGGGGTTAGTTGTTGGGTGGGAGGCTGGGACGTCAAACAGGCAGTTTGTGGTCCATAACTCAGTAGGAATGAGGAATGCCATGAAACTTGGAATGTAGGTAGTTTATATGGAGATGTAGCTTGGGATTGCTTTTTGAGCCCCTAGGGTCAATGGTTGCTGTTACTAAAAAAGGAAAAATGATCTTAATTTTAGGTCTTTGGTGTACATAATTATGAGGTATTTTAATTTTTCCAAAATAATGATTGCTAGTACAGTCAAACCTGTGTTAAAGACCACCCCGGAATAGAGACCACCCTGCGAATAAAGACCAGCAGGGAGATTACCGTGCACTATTCATATTTAGTAGACACACCTGTGAATAAAGACCACCTGCAAACAAAGACTTCATTTGTAGTTTCCCAACAGTAGTCTTTGTTCACAGGTTTGACTGTATATTTTATACATGTTGTAAAGGTGTAAATATTCTTATAGCTGATTCCTACTCCCCACTGCACACAGTTTGTGTTACATATCAACAGTGTGACTTCCTAAATTAATAATGTCCTTGCAACAACTTCCTACCTCCCAGTAACTGTCATAATTTTGATTTCCAAGAAGTATTTTATTCTAAAATGTACCTGTCTTCACAAATCCCTTCACTTGGTTGATGATGAGGGAGATATAGCTTGAAATTGTATTTGTTTCAAAACTGTAGCCTATATTTAGGGTATAGATATTTCAGCTTGGCTATATTTTGAATGCAAGCTACTATCATGCATACACAAGTAACCCCTGATGTGCACAAATCCGAGTAATCACTGATGTGTACATATTTGAGTAATCACTGATGTGTACATATTTGAGTAATCACTGATATGCACATGTCTGTTTAATTACTTATGCATACATACCCTAGTAACCCCTGATGTGCACATATACGAGTGATTTGTGGCTAGAGTGCACAATTTGCGATTGCACTTTAGGTGGCTAGAATGCAAAATTTGATTGCATTTTAGGTAGCTAGAGTACACAATATGTGATTGCATTTTAGGTGGCTAGAGTGCACAATTTGTCAGCATTTAAGTAGCTAGAATGCACCATTTGTATTTGCATTTTAGATGGCTATAGTGCAGAATTTGTAATCGCTTGGTGCACAATTTGTGATTGCATTTAGGTGGCTAGAGTGCACAATTTTGTTTTAGAACTTAGAGTCTTATTCAGTGTTAACAGTAGTTATAATCTCTGTAGTGGGAAGGTTTAATATCTCTTCTGCATGGATATGTTAAATGTAGACTACATATTAGATTTCACGGGTGGATCTTTTATTTAATGCATATATATATAGAAACATCAGATTCAATTCTCTTTACTTGATTATATTCAGATAGTCCCAGTTACTAATATTCTTCTTACCCTGTTGTCCTCTTTTGTGTAATTGTCTAAATTTAAAAGTTTTGGGCTCAAGGGCTTATCCCCATTTTACCTTTACATGTTGTTGAAACCTTTTATCCTACTAGATCATTTCAACATGCTCAGGTTTCTCTCTTAGTTATAACGTAATGTTACGTATTTAAAATTTGGTTAAAATTACACATATAGGGGTTTCTAATTTTATTTGTTAAGTTAATTAGTTCCATTTAACCTTTAAGTCACAAAATTGGTAATATTGTGAATTCTGTTTCTTGTTGAAATATGAGTATATGAGACATGTATAAATAAGTTTTAATCATCTAATTTTAGTTTTGTGTATGTGTGCAATAAAATATAAAAAACTTTATAGTCTATGGTATGTTCTTTCCTTCTCCAACAAATCAAAAACCTGCTAATGTCATAGTTTATAAAGTGATATTATCGTTCAAAGTGACCCATCATACTTTTAAATACTGGTACAACATCAATCAGTGATTTATACTACTAAAATAATAAACATTGCCATAGTTAAAACCAAAAAAAATAACGATATAGGAGTCACCCGTTGGTTGGTAGGTCTGTCAGGCGGTCTGTTGCATTTTCCTTGTCCGGGGTATAACATGAAAACTACTAGTTGGAATTCAATACAACTTCATACAATGGTCAAGCACAATGAGAGGAAGTGCAGTGTACAAAATCCATAATTCTATCTTGAGTATTTACAGAGTTATTGCCCTTTGTTACTTTTCCTTGTCCAGAGCATAACTTGAAAACTACTGGTTGGAATTCAATACAACTTCATACAATGGTCTAGCACAATGAGAGGAAGTGCAGTGTACAAGAACCATAACTCTATCTTGAGTATTTACAGAGTTATTGCCCTTTGTTACTTTTCCTTGTCCAGAGCATAACTTGAAAATTACTGTTTGGAATTCAATACAACTTCATACAATTGTCTAGTGCATTGAGAGGAAGTGCAGTGCACAGGAACCATAACTTTTTATTGACTCATTACAGAGTTATTGCCCTTTGTTAATTTTCCTTGTCCAGAGCATTACTTGAAAACTACTGGTTGTAATTCAATACAACTTCATACAGTGGTCTAGCACAATGAGAGGAAGTGCATTGTACAAGAACCACAACTCTATCTGGACTAATTACAGAGTTATTGCCAAGAACAATATCTCTAAGTTTTTTTTTGCAAGGTATTCTGTTACTACGAACTTCCTCAGTTTATAAAGCAGTCTTTTGGGGGTATTAATCACAGTTAGTGATAGCTCTAGTTTATATTAGAGTAAATTAGTAAAAATCTTTTTTGACTATCCTGGTCAAAAATATAAAAGAAACACCCTTTTGGTTATGTTTATCTTAATTTTACCCACACAAAATGAAGTTTGGGGGGGTATATAGGAGTGAGCTTGTCGGTCGGTCGGTCTGTTGGTTTTATGGTTTCTGGATGATAACTCATGAACGACTTGACCAATTTAAATAATATTTGGTACACAGGTGCAACATCAGAATATACAGGTCAAGTTCGACTTTGGGGTCAGTAGGTTAAAGGTCAAGGTCACAGTGACCCTGAACAGTAAAACAGTTTCCGGATGATAACTCATGAACGACTGGACCAATTTAAATAATTTTTGGTACACAGCTGTAACATCATGAAATACAGGTCAAGTTTGACTTTGGGGTCAGTAGGCCAAAGGTCGAGGTCACAGTGACCTTTAACAGTAAAACGGTTTCCGGATGGTAACTCATGAAAGACTTGACCGATTAAAATAATTTTTGGTACGCATGTGTTACATCATGAAATACAGGTCAAGTTTGACTTTGAGGTCTGTAGGTCAAGGTCACAGTGACTCGGAATAGTAAAACGGTTTCCGGATGGTAACTCATGAAAGACTTGACTGATTTAAATAATGTTTGGTACACAGGTGCACCATCAGAATATACAGGTCAAGTTCGACTTTGGGGTCAGTAGGTCAAAGGTCAAGGTCACAGTGACCCTGAACAGTAAAACGGTTTCCGGATGATAACTCATGAACGACTTGACCGATTTATATTATTTTTGGTACACAGCTGTAACATCATGAAATACAGGTCAAGTTCGACTTTGGGGTCAGTAGGCCAAAGGTCAAGGTCACAGTGACCCTGAACAGTAAAACTGTTTCCGGATGATAACTCATGAAAGGCTTGACCTATTGAAATAATTTTTGGTACACATGTGTAACATCATGAAATACAGGTCAGGTTTGACTTTGAGGTCTGTAGGTCAAGGTCACATGACTGGGAACAGTTAAACGGTTTCCGGATGATAACTTAAGAACGCTTGGGGCTAGGATCATGAAATTTGATAGGGAGGTTAGTGATATTAACATGTTTGAAATAAACCTATTAAATTTAATAATAATCCATACTTTCCAACCTTACATATTTTGTGTGCTATTAAAACAATACATTTACACAACTTATTGTATAATAACTGAAATGTATGTCCTTGTGGCCATTCCTTTCTTATGGTTGTCATACTTCTGTGACAAAGCTGTATTGTGGGGGTATAATTCGTCACTCTTGTGACAGTTCTAGTTTGTATCTGTCAGTAAGAGAAAGTACTTGGTAAAACTAATTTCTTACATGTTTTAAAGCATCTACGGTGTTTTCAGCATCATTCTTTACTATAGACCAATTTGGCTATTACCTGATGTTACATACCTCATTTTTCAAAAGATCGACGTTATTTTTCGTTTCTGAAAGAACAAAATACAACTCAACAATTTTCGAAGTACGTTGTCAAATTAATAAAAAAATGCGCGTGAAAGATGGCAAAAATGAATTCTACAGAAGAGACTTTCATAAGCATTAGAGTTAGAATCGGCGATGTTCCTTTTATAAGATGCGACAGGTCATATCCATAAGAGTTTTTCGGACGCAACGTTTGGAACGTTGGTTCAAAGTAAGCAATTAAAAATGTTGATGGTACTGGTAGTGACAAGCGGTCACTATGCGTGAGAATTGGAGATCTGCGATTAAACAAGGTATATTGTATAGTTATTGGACAGTATATTGACCATTACCAGAACAGATTCACATGAAGAAATTCAGCACCGGGTGGATTCCTCGCGTGTAAATAGATAAATAGAAAATAGTTTACTGAGCGCAACGTCAGTAAACGTCATTCTGACTGACGTTGACGTTCACCGCCTAGCTGGTACATGTTCGCTGCTTTTGTATGTCTCTTAAAGATATTTTGTACAATTTATTGAAATTTTCAAGGATGGTGAAATAGAGATTGTGTGTCTTTTTACCATAACTTAATCGAAATGCCCGTCTAGTCACATGCTTTTGCATACAATATTCACTGATATACCGGGTCATGTAACGAACGTTTAAATAAAGTTAGTGATAGTAAATGTATTTAATACAACCATTCAAGTCAATAAAATTTGAAACAGCTTTTAATGACTTTTCAATCATTCAAATATGGTACACATGCGCATAGACCAGTCATATACAATGTAGTTATAAAATAAAGAAGCATGCCTAAAGTAACACAGAATCGAATTGAGCAAGCAGTTTATAACATGAAATACGTATATAACATTTAAATACTGTAAACATTTCTGTAGCACCATAAGGTAATTTACTGTATGTTATTACCAAGGTAGTAAAAAGAATGACCCTATGACATGAAAAATATGTACTATAAGTTTAACCACACAGAGATATTCTTTGTCTTGGTGTTTCTTGCAAATGATACACTTTAACGTGGACTTGATATGGTTGGGTTTTACACAGAGTTTTCAAACGACAACGAGTCGTCAGCAATTAGCAAATAAGTACGAGTCACAATACGGTACATTGTTGTTTATCTTAACTTAGAACTGTGAATAATATGAAATACATGTATATAAAGAGTTATTTCTGAGAATTAATCAGTGTGGCATCGAATAAAATTGGAACTAGTTTTATCAGGTTACTGAGCTCTAAAGTCTTCCGCCTTTACCAGTACTGCTACATAAGAACTGGTATGCAAAGTTTTCCGAATTGGTTTCCTGCGTACAAATGTTTGTTTCTGTATCATAAAGATCGGGACCTGAGCCAACATTCTCTGGGGCAGTAAATGATCCTTCAATTGTATTTGCTTCACCACTCTCCTGATTGGCAAAATCTGAACCTTCGGCATGCTCTCCGTAACAGTAGAACTCTCTTTGAGTGTAAGTTCTGTTCACAACGTTGCCGTTTTGAGTGAAATTATAAGTTACATTATTGGTGGGAATGTCAATGTCCAGGTATACTGTAGTAGACTCATTTGCCTGACTGCAGCGGTAATTCAGACATACGAAAACGAAAGAGTCGTCAGCGTTTGTAGAAATTGTCATCTGCGCAACGTCAGTGTAGTAGTAATCAGCTCCATTTTGCTCCCATACACTTATACCTGTTACGCTTGGCAAGTTGGTTGAATTTGCTGTATAGTTGTAGAAGTTCCAGCTATCTCTAAAGACAATCCTCGCTGTGCATATTTCAGTATCGTCCGGTACGGGCAAGTAGCTCGGCGATTCGGGTTTAAAGAAGTGGAAAGCTGGTTGCGTTTCATCGGAGGATTCGCATGTGTCTCTGTCAATATAAAATGGTCCTGAAGAATTTTGGACAAAGTTAACGAAAATATCGAGGTTATTTGGAGCTAAGGTGTACTGAACATCGGTAAGCGCAGGCTGAATAGTAGCCGCATTATAATCAGCTAATGCTCTCGGGGTTAAGTATGTAACTGACGGTAACTGTATCCCACCAACCGATATAACCTCTGTAGATGTCATGTTAATAAACCCAGCCAGAGAGTTGTTCGGGTTGGAAACTACCGGACATCTAACTTCGTAGCAAGTAGTGTTTGGTGTATTTGTAGAGCCCGCATACAGTCTAAGACGCTGTTGTAAGTATGTATACGCTATTATTTGTGGTCTAAATGACGCAGTGCTTCTGCTTTTTATTTCTTCTCCGTTAGTTGCGTTGTAAATTCTACCTTTGAAATAGCATCTCGGGGCACCAGGAATCTTATCGATGTTGTACCATAGGTCGCTTTCGATGCTTAATATATTATCTATAGACACCTGGCGTTTCCCTCTTCGAAGACTATTTACAGCAGATTCCCAGTAACCGGTAAAGGGATTAAGTCTCCAAACCCTCATTCCTTCTCTCATTCTGAATTTCACTGGTTCGGAAAGTCGCAGAGAACTTCTGTCATCGCTTTTGAAATTAAAGGAGACCATACCATCTGTGATCAATGGTTCGAGCATGTCTCCTTCTGAAGTGAGGAATCTACCTGGCGTTGATTCTTCAGACTCGGTCAGCGGGTCGATAAATGTAACACTGGCATCAACCTCTCCACTATATAGTCCACCAAATCTATCTCGGAAAGAATTGGCTTTGATTTCAATGGCTGAGTTACCAGTCGTTGGATTTAATGGGTCATTTGATAATGAAAGCACTGTATCTACTGTGGAGCTGATTTTTACTGGGCTAGCTTTCTTTATCATTAATAATCGGACTTCTACAGGACCACGAAAACCTTCCGCTATGTCAACAACCTTTACCGCGTCCATGTAGCTGTTATTTTCGTCCTTCGCTCTGACGACTAGAGATCTAGTACTTGACTTGATGTTTGATTTAAATGCACCGTCTCCATTTGAGTAACCAACAGAACTTCCTTTGATATAGATAGCAATCTTTTCTAACGCTTCGTTCGTTGCTGCATTTAGGACGATACCTTTCAGAACAATACCATTGTCTATACAGCAAACACATCGTTTAACATACTGGTATTCGTGCACACCGAGAGCGCATTCTATCTTTCGTCTCTCAGTTTCGGGACAGATGTACCCATTATGTCGACCAAAACTGTCCGTCTGTTTAGTTGGGCAGGAACCGACAGGACATCGCCCGACATCGGCCCGGCATTGTCCAACAATTGTTCTCATGTCAGGTATTCGTTCTGATGTATACTCTATTCCATCTATAAAGGAAAAGAAAAATGATCTTAGCATTTCAACATTTCAACCATTTTGGAATATTACAAGCAGGTAAGTATAATAGTGAAGTGAAGTGAAGTGAAGTGAAGTGAAGTGAAGTGAAAATCCGGTCTATTGTAACTATCTTTTTTCTTGAGAATGCCTGTTTTAGTAATATTTAAGTTATGCACAAGCGAGCACCAGTAACTATTTATTGATCTCTTGTACCTGGGAAGGACCAGTACTAGATTGTGATCCTTCATTTTCGTACATAAAGAGTCAGGTCGGCAGTGGGGCTCGAAACCTTGACCCTCAATTGGTGAGATATTCAGTGACCGTGACCGCTATGTCATGATGGCAGATCTTTATCGCTATCTCTCAGTGAGATGTGGTTAAGTAATAGATAAGTCTCCACTGGTTAAATGATTTATTTAGAACTTGACATTGAATTTAAATTTCTAAATATCCTTTTTTCTAAATGCATGTTCAACAAAGTAATTATGATACTAAGCAATGTATATAGGAATTAACAAAACAATTATTTTTTTAAATTTCAGCAATAAAACCTGCTTCGGATGGTTTTAACATTTGTCATTCTATAAATTGTCGAATGCAATAGCTGCAATTGGTTCCCTTAATTTCTGTTGCTATTATGTTCAATGGTGAACATATTTGTGATTAAATAATTAATGTGATAAATCGAAGTGGTTAAATGATACGAAACTATTTTGTTCAGTAAGAGCCATTCGTCTCAAAATACTTTTTCAAAAATAGAAGTTCATCATTGATAATATAGAAATAACCAAAGATATCTGCATTCCAAATAAAGTAATCTACCATCTATCACAAAAAATACACAAGTATAATTAGAGCTATGACAATAGTAAGTTACTGAACTCTTCGAATGTCCATGACAATTTCGTTTTACTATGTGGACGGAGTCTTCATTATGCGAGAACCGAATGCTCTCCTACAATCGGAACATCACTCGGCCTTTTCCGTAGAAATAACGGAAAAGGCCTATTGATGTTCCGATAGGCCCCACCAAGCTTCTGAACCTACACATCCTTCCAATCAAAGTAGTTAAGTCTTTTAAAATTTGTAGTTTTAATAGCTTTAATCAGAATTATGGATAAAAAACTTTTTGTTGGGCTTTGCAATTTTGATAACATTTTAAAAACAAAACAGGGGTGATACTTGTACTTTTTTGTTGCTGCATGTTTTAATAAAACAACAACACACAGGTCATTTCGTTTTACTATATAGACGGAGTCTACATTCTATAGTATGCGAAAACTGCATGCTCTCCTAGCCAGTAAGTCATTCTGAGCCTACAAATCCTTCCGATCAAAGTAGTTCTTTTTAAAGTAGCTCTGCTAAAAATATTTGAAACCGTCTGAGTTCCGCCTAACATAAATCAAACATGAAATGTCAGAAAAGATATTCACTTTAGTTTTCCACAGTAATTAAAATGCATGAAACTACTGCACTGAAAAAAGAAACGGGTTTTTTTTGTCTACTTACGAATCAACTCGTTTGGTGGTGTATTCCGCCGGCAATGCCCTCCCCTCACTGCTACCGCAGAGAAAACAGCCAGTGCAAAGAGTGCAGTATTTAAGCGCATCGCTTTATCTTCAGTTATCCGGGTGTTTTAATACAAAGAACAAGACGAATTTTGATGCAAGGCATCAAAGACGCCGCGCATGTTTTGAAGCATGGCTGGGAGATGGACACTGGGGCAGTTTCTATTATAAAATGTGCGTGGTTAACATCAGCGAACCCTTTTTTACTACATAAAATGATCATTACCTCTGTCACGGACCTATATACACATTATGTTAATTATGTTATTTGTTTTATTCATCCTTGTAATGATATATGCAAATAAAAAGATTTTAAATGATTTTCTAGTTTCTGTTTTTTTATTTTCATTCACTCATGGGAATTTTCGTAACTGGAAATGCAGATAAGTTGTTAAACTGTCAAGGAACTTGAACAAAAAATATCGCTAAAATTTATCGAACTATTTAAATACAAAAAAGAAAAGTAATCTTTTTTCTAATAGAGAACGGACCTATACACATGTGTATATAGGTCCGTGATTGCAATGATTTTGGGTTTTAATACCGTCTAAGGGAGGTAATCGCTACAACATAAAGTACACACTAAGTTACATCGAACTAATTTGCTTAAAACCTAACCTATCATTCTAAAATTACACATATTCAACAAATACATTAATTTTTATCATTTAGAATAATAAAAGTGTATTTAACATAAAAACTATTGAATTAAGACTTGTTTCCGGTAATCTCATTTGTTTTTGGTTATTTCCGGTAAAAAGTTGTTTTCGGTAATCAGTAATACCGGTCCGTGCCTCTGTGTATTTAGCTGTATATCCTTTTTTGTTTATGAAACTGATTTATAAAAATAAAGTTTTTATTAGTAATTTGCATAATACTAAACCCTTTATGTAACTTCCATATTGTTTGTCTATTGTGATAATTAAATACCTCTTTTCTCACAACATTAATTATTTTCGGATGCTAATTTTACATTGGCTATTTTTAGATACCAAGGAACTGATACACAAAACTATTTATAACCATGGCTCCTCCCACAATTTCACTGAATCACAGGTCTGTTAATAGGAAGCAGAGGCAAAAATATAATTTACACCGGGTCTAAATATTGTGAAAAAGAACTATCTGTAAAACAGATATACCTGCCCCTCCCTCCCTGTAGCTGGTAATGTGGATTTTTCTTTCTTTCTATTCCCGAAGCATTATACACTCCAGCAATATGGCGGAAAGAGACGAAATCCACATAATTAATTATGCTGTGACGTATACATTTTACAGAACTTCCATTGGCTGATTATTGTTTTTGTTTTACAAATGATGGAATGGAATTCCGTTAGGGCCATACGTATTGCATAGTTGGGTGAACGGTTTTTCTTGACAGTTTCAATATTAAAGTCTAATATGTAGTAATTAAAATGGGTTTTCATTGATTTTTCACGTTGGCGCCATGTATTCTATTATCTGAGTGTTTTAAGATAGCAAAACATCTTCCGAATCTTTTTTTCTGAGCTTTGATGAATCGGGTCGTAAGGTCCGTAAACAAAGCTATAAAAAACCCGTGGTCTACGAGTTTGTGGAAAAGTTATTAAATACTCATTAAATGTGTCCAAAATTTTGAAATAAGGGAAGGAGACATATGTATTTTGTATTGTATTGTTTTTTAATGACTTAATACAATTTAAGATTCATAAAAGTCTTTTCATACATAGAACATAGTTTAGATTTACAATAATAATGTTGGCTGCCCTATTCGATTATGCAACCCCATGGTCCAAAATTGAAACCTATTCAATACTGACGCCGCGATTCCTCGCGGCGTCAATAAGTGATTTAGTATAACAAAAAATGAAAATCATGCACTTTTCTAATTTATCATTCAGTCTAACATTTTAGTCAGCAAATGATCAAACAATAAAATCTAGCTTGCTTTAGTGCTGAAACTCAAGCACAGTCGCTTTTATGAAAGTCCCATTAGCATTTTGGCATGTCAAATTACTTGCAGCTTTTTTATTACCGGCGAATTGGACCCGTTACTTTTCCGATGTATGTTTTTTTCCTTTCAGTTTCTTTCTCTCTAATAGCAACTATTATAGACCGGAAACGTGCAGAACCGCCTTCCATTCCCGACAGCTCCACCCACAACACCACCACTTCAATTGCATGTTATCGGGAGTTGGAAAGTAGAACTTAAGGCAAGTTTTGGAGATGCACGAGATATAAAAAATGTGACAGACGGACGGACAGACCGACAAAAACAAAATCCGAGGTAAATTTTCATGATTCTAACTCAACTACTTTTGCAGATACGCTTCACAAAATTTGTGACGGACATACAGACAAAAATACAAAACTCAAGGCACACAATAATACATGCTATTTAGTTTCATTGTTGTACCTGAAATACTTTCAGAGTCACGTGCGACACAAGTTGAAAATCAACACCTTTAGTAGGTCAAGGGTAATAACTTCACCAATATTGCATGAATCTGTATGAAGAACCCAGTTACACATTTTCACATGCCGCTAAACAGCCATGAAACTTTAGCACAAAATGTTTTTCAACTACGTGTGACACAAGTGGAAAATCGCCAATTTCCACTAAGCCGATGGTCATTACTCTACCAATACTGGATTAATCCACATAAAAAACTACAGGTGCACAGCACCACATGCTGATAAACATTCCTGTACAGTGTCATCGCTGAGGCTATGTTCAGTTATCAGTTGTGCGTGACATAAAACTTGTGATGGACAGACAGAAAGGCAGACATAATTATCACTGCTTAAATTTGCCAAGAGAAATAAATCTTACAAAAAAATCAATTTAAATTTCCTACTGATAGTATTTTTTCAACTTTAAAGAATGTAGGGGCTACCGTCCGCCTGTGCAAAATGATGAAGGGACTAAATGTTCGCCTTTGCAAAATTTATCATAGGGGCTAATGTCCTTCATTCTACTATACACCAAAATAAATATCTAAGCTCTAGGCTTTGCAATTTCAGACAAGATTTTTAAAAATTTTATTAAGTATTTCTATGTAAAACATATGTCCAAGCAATGACCCCAGGGGCATAATTTGAACACTCTTGATAGAATGTGAGAGCGATAAAGTGGTTATTAAATATTATTACAACAATAAACATTTAAACAAACTATAACAATATGAAAAATGGTATACAATTAAGAAATGCTTACCTTGAACGTATAAAAGAAAACGGTTTCCAAATGTATACGAAGTTTGCTGTTTCAAATGTTGCCATGCGATGGAATGACACTGCACTGCAACAGCGAAGGTCTTTAATAGGAAACCGGTGGTTAAGCATTTTATGCTGACCACAAACAAACAAACAAACAAACTAATAAATGTACATATTGTAACAAAGATCTTTTAAACCTAATTAAATGGGATTTGCAGCCTAAGTTGCATACAATTGCAAGATAGACTTATGAACAAATTGTTAAGAATTTGACAGCATAATAAAGAAAGTGTACAATGCAAAATATAATAGTGAATAGCTATATACAATGTTGTAATATTAATCTGTCCTTGTGACAACATTGGTACAGGGCTGTCAATAGGCCGTTTTTTAATGTTTTTTGGGGCTGAATTTCGGACTCATTCCCATTCACTTTTCAATACTTGTATTTGAAATAATTCCATGATTAATTACTGGAATACTTTTCAATGGAGTACACATAAATAAATGAATAAATTAATGAATGAATAAATAAATAAATAAATGAATGATGTGAATGAATGAATGAATGAATGAATGAATGAATGAATGAATGAATGAATGAATGAATAAAATATATTAATTCAATAAATAAAGAAATTAATTAATAAATTGAAAAATACATAAATCAACTTGATTAATTAAATTGATTTATTAATTAGTTACTAGCTCTATTTCTCATATGTGCAGTACTTAAAAAAAGTAATTGTAACGACGCAACGTTACTCAAACGTTAATGTAGGCTTTAAGCACGTTTTTTTTCGGGTTATTACATCTGAAGAATCCCGAGGGATGGTTGGTGGCAATCGGGTAAAAAGAATATACCGCAAGTTTTTTCCCATCTTCCTAAATTTGGTGCAGCGACATGGTTAACCGGCATTACGAGAATTTTTCACTTTACACATTGTGTAAACACGAGAACAGAATTGCCCTTTATGTTTTCACTGTCATTCAAATGTTTAATTAAAGTTTTCAAGATTCAAGTTTAAAATTGCATAAAGATGAAGATGTAACTGATACTTAGTGGTAAATCATTCCAAACTGGCATGCTAGTATAGGAAAACAAAAGTTTCACAAAGTCTGTTTTGCATTGTATACTTTTTAAATCTCTTTTTTGAGTTTCCGATGATTGGAGTAAATTAGAAATATACTTAGGGGCCATATTATGTAAGGCTTAATAAAAAAGGACATCAGCATGGTATTTACATCGGCTATCAAAGGAAAGCCAGTGTAGATTTTGGAATAATTCTTTTGAACTTCTGAAGTATTATTTTGGCCGTTCTTTATCAAAATTAAAGTATTATGTCTATGTTAGATATATTACTAGATCCCCAAATGATACAACCATATTCAAATATGGACGCAATTAATGAAAGCGTTGTACACAAAAAGTAACTCCGAAGGGAGAATAATTATGAAAAAAATCAAAAGTTCACTTTTTACTAAATATTTCGGCCTACTGTAATACTTTTCAATAGAGTACACATAATATTGAATGAATAAATTAATTAAAAATAATTTTGCGTTGTAAAATAGTTTTTTCATATTAATGTTAAGTAGAAAGATAATCTTTTTAACAAAAGTATTCTTGAAGAAAGTTTTTTGCAAACAAATTTAAAATCCGTATGTTTGCTCCAGCTTAAGGTATTATCAATGTTTAAGTCTAATATTTTTTTAGAATAGTGTTACCGATGTATATAATTCTAGCTCGGGATTACTGTTTTTGTCTAAACTTTGATGTAACTACCATGCATGTTGTCTTTACGGGATTTATCACCATGTTATTATGAACGTTTTATGAGCATAGATTATTACTATAAATGAGCAATTTGATGGTAAACCAAGCAGACAAAAAGTTGTACTCCCTCATAAAAAAACTTTAATCAAGACTTGCAAAGTGTGTCTCCTCTTAAATATCGTGTTACATGTAGCTTGAAAACTATACAACTTATCCAAACTAAGTCATGATGGATCTTGTAGAAGAACAACAAGCTTGAGTGGTCCCTACGTTGGGCTAATGTTTGTCAGGAAAGTCCCTCTAACATATCTCCAACATGACTTTTGTTCCTTCACCGACGACAGCACCACTTAGCAGCTGTTCTCTGGACTTTTTCTATTTTGTCAGCATCTGAAGCCTCCAGACACTTGCTGCAAATTCAAATTGGGGTCTTATCATGGTTTTATAGGCCGTATCTCTGGTATTGTATTTTTAGGCGCTAGAGAGAGATGACGTGTCAGGAAACCATCAGTAGGAATGGAGTATTGAAACTTCTTGTCAGCCTTAAACTAGTCTTATCTTTGGGGTCAAGGATTTTTGTCAAATCAAAGTTTAATAAAAAGATGCAGGTTTCCACCCAAGCTCATTTGGGACCTTGTGCTTTGGTTTAAGCTGCCCATACAAGGGTGTGATCTCTAAATCTAATGCAATACAACAAAGTGTCTTCATGTCAATGAACAAGGTCAAAACATCTAGTGCCATAACTCTTGCATCTATTTCCGCAAAGTCCCCCCACCCCAACCCGAAAAACCTCTTACTGGCAAATTTGTACAATTCAAATAAGTCAAGCTTGGCAAAGTTGCACAGCTCTTTGTTATAGAATACTGTCTGATCTTTAAATGATTTTTAGGGGTTTCTTGCTTCAATTTTAGATGGTTAGTAAGTTTCCTTTAAACCATAATTTACCCAATTAGTAATTATGTAGGGGCAATCGAACACCTTGGCAGATTGATGTATGGTAACGAAATCTGCCGAGGACTTCTGACTGTATTGTAAGGGTTATTCACATTCATTGAAAACAATTTCTGGTTGAATAGGATTCTATTATACATGTATAAATAAGCATACTAGACTATATACTTCATTCATCAAGTGGCGAAACTCTTCATTTACCATATAGATAATCCTTGAAAGTTCTAGGATTAATCTCCCCGTTACAAAGTCCGTTTTTATAGACAGAATTTTATCTCAAACCTACCGGTGAACCTGGTTTCGTAAGGTAAACGGACACATACGAATTATATACACATATGGTGTGTAAATAAAGAGCTTGTTTCTGTGCTATCAGCATCTGGTACCATTAATAAATCTGCCAAGCAGGAAACATAGTTTTACCTAAATTAAACATGTCTGCACTATATTTATGGCGCAGTGAAAACACGTTCACCTCACGACTGTCTGAACGGACCGGGTTCCTGTTCCCTACCATCGCCATGTCTTTTATTGTCCTGAGTAAAGACACAATTAATTCCACAATGCCTAACTGCTTACGAGGTCGATTCCATCTCGATTGAGTCTGGAAGAGCGAAAGATATGTTATAAATTATGACTTGTTTAAATGCAATTTCTGGTACAATAAATAATTGACATGTACCCTGCTAGTAAAGTAAGTTTTCCTCCTTGTAATTTCAGTTTAGATCATGATCAGTACATGTGTGCAATAAATAATTATAGTTTTGTAGTCGATACATTTTTTACTTACCTTCTCAAGGCATGGTATGACAGTCCTGTTCAAACTGATATTGTGGCAGAGTACATTTGATAAAACCTTAATTCTTATTATAAAAACAGGCCATGACATATCCCTTTTTCGCATTTATTTCTCACTGTTTTCTTCTTAGATGTCAGTCTATCTATCAATCGCTGATTTTGGTCATAAAACTTCCCTAGTGTTATGAAGGGAAAATCAATATAGACTGGAAATAGTGCAAAGATATACGTGGGGAAAAACATCTAAATTGATATCATTGACTGTAGAATTAGGGGTCAACTCCTATAATTATATGTATCCGTATAACAAATTTTAACTGTAGTTTATCTACATCCCAATCGAGTTTAGGAAGATCCATTCATACCACTGAAAGTGTCCAGAAATATTTTTATATGAAATAACCAAGTGACCAAGGAAACCAAGATGTTCAAGTTGTGCACTTGACCTTAATTCACTAAAAGTTGTGTTCTGAACAAGCACTCTAAAATCTGCAGGAAATTTTTAGAAAGAAATACCCAACAAAAACAGTTACCATTCTTTGATACTGCATTCGGTTTTATCATTAGAGTATTATATCAATTAATTCCCATGCTCTCTTTTTGAGGTGTTATGTTCGAATAGTCTCGAGTGCGATTAAAATATATAATACAAGTATGGCCATCGAGACCCAATAAATACCCTAACACCTAAGTTTACTTTTGAATTTAGCCTTGTGTGTGTGGTAAATAATATTTGTAGTCATGTTTTTGACCATAGTACGAGTAAAAAACCACTAGAAAATGTTACATACCAAATATCATATGGTTATAGGCCTGTGTAGTTTTAGAAAAACCTTCAAATTCTTTAAATAGTGTTTTCTAGGCCCTAAACAATCCCCTTGAACTGGTGAATTTCTTCACTGTTTTGTTCGGGCATAATTTGAACACTGATTTTGCAGGGCCACAACTTCGACACTGTTACACACTAAATATCTAGGGTCTAAACCTTGTGGTTTGGGAGAAGATAATTTAAGGATTAGTCTTTTAATTACATCTTCTGTAATAACAAATTTCAACCCTTGCCGGGCCAATTTTGATCCAAGTGCCAACAGTTTAACGATACTTTCAAGAGGTCTTCTAGGCAATGCTACAGTGACCTAGGTATCTAAGCCCATGCCCAGTGGTTTCGAGAAGATTTACATTTAAAAAGTTTTTCCTATATAAGCCTGTATATAAAACCATCTAACCCCCATCGGGAGGGAGTAATTTTAACCGGGTGTCACTAATCTAGTAACTAATCTTTGATAGCTCCCATTGCCAATTTCACATTGTGCCAAATATCAATTAATCCTCTAGGCCTTGTGGTTTCAGAGAAAGTCTTGTTTAAGTATTTACTATATAAGGGCCTTATATAATCCATATGTAACTCACCTAAGTACCACCCCTGGTGTGAGGGTCAATTTTGACCCAAGGGTCATAATTTGAACAATCTTGAGAGGAGGTCCACTAGCCAATGCTACATGCCAAATATCTAAGCTCTAGGCCTTGTGGTTTCAGAGAAGATTTTTAAAGTTTTCCTATAAAAGCCTATGTAAAACTAAGTGACCACCCCCAGTAGGGTCAATTTTGACCTGGGGGTCATAATTTGAACAATCTTGGTAGAGGTCCACTAGAACATGCTATATGCCAAATATCTAAGCTCTAGGCCTTGTGGTTTTCTCATTTGTTGCCATAGCAACCAGAGTTCTGCATGGAATGGAATTCTTGGAACAATTTTGGTAGAGCTTCATACAAGGAATATCCCTGCCAAGTTTCATCAACATTGGCCCAGTGGTTTCAGAGATGTCGTTTGAAGCAAAATGTTGACGGACAACAGACGACTGACAATCATCCATCCTAAAAGCTCACCCTGGCAAAGCCAGACAAGCACATTAAATTTAAAATGTGAAGGTTCAGCTTCATGCTATGATCTCTACACATCCTGGATAGTTTTAATGAAATTAAACTAATACCTTGGTCAACTGAACTCATTTTCAAGAGATAAACAAAAACAAAAATAGGAATTTAATATTGTTTATTCATTATTGTAGCAACATGTCAAATGTGCATTTAATATACGTGGATTGTTTCATCAAGACTTAATCACTTGGACAGTTGGATGTGATGAATCAACGGTGTACATATATGTGTATTATTGTCAATGGTTTGTCTCAGTTTCTAACAGATGTCATTTAATAATTGCAGAATATTAAGGTTAGTACTTCAAATATAGGTTACATTTTACAAGTACTGCACAACACTTTCATACTGATCAACGGACTTATTATTTTTATGCAGTTTTGAGAGCTTTTGGTACAAAACAAATTGTAAAGCTTAAAGCAAAATTTGAGCATGTGTTGCAAAAAAAGGAAATTTAAGGAACAACTTTTAACTTGATAATTAACTAATGTCTCAGAGTGTCTTTTCACACTTCAATCTTAGTCATTTTTTCTATTATAAATTTTCAAAGTTATGCTCTTGACAGCATCTGGGACTTCGGTACATTTTCCCGATAGTCAAAACTGGATCCTTCAGAGGTCGATTTTTTCCTTCTTGTTTATATAAATCAGCTACATATCTCGATTTGTTTATCTCGATTTTTTGCTTATCTAGACTAAATTTGTGATCACATCCAACCATCAAATTTTCTCTATCTTGACATCCGATATCTCGATTGGACATTCATCAACCTGCCAAACAAGGTGAAAAGCTCCTGCTGGAATTGTAAACCTCATTGACCTCCTGCTGTCAAAGGAGTGCCAAAAAAACCGCGATGCTATTGATTCGGTTATGTACCCAAAATTAATTAATTGTTTGTTGAACAGCTTCATCTAAGTGTGTAATATCGGAATGGGTATTTTGTATTGAATTGTGTCTCAGAAAATTGTATTAGCATTTATAAACAGCAAAAGAAATGAAGATCTGTCAATTATAACATCGTTTCTTCACTATTGTAGACTTAGACACCTAACATCTCGAGATATAAAAAACTAGAAGTGTATTCGTCAAGATTTAATCACTTGGACAGCTGGACGCCATAAATCAGAGAAGGGCCCGGTAACCAACCTGAAGGATTTATTGGATCGTCAAACGCTGAGAGTTTTGCACAATTTCAACGGGGGAATCAGTCATTTCGCACCATTTGCAAGGCAACATGAATCATATGACTTCAACATTTAGGTTAGATTTAAAACTACAAACTTTCATCTGTTTCACACTGTTATACACATATCATAAGATGTTAAAGCTAAGAAGCAAAACGTCTTTCTATCAAGCAATAATCTTCCTTATCCCCCTATATCCCAAATAGAGATATTTTATCCATAACTTGTTATCTCGATAACTGATGTCTCGACTGTATTTCCCTTGGCCCAAATTTTAGTCATTTCTTCTTTAAAAATATCATACATAACAAAATGTGTTAGACTTGCCTAAAATGGCCATCTTTGGTACCAATTTTCTTGGTATTTGTAACCTTTTTTCTGAAAGTACTTGTCATTACAATGTATAATTTAAGTGTTTATTCAACTACATGTACTAGTATCTCAAATTCCAGAACATATTCATAACCTGGAAAAGCCTGAATAAGGAATTACTGTTCATGTCCCAAAATAATTAATCTGCCAGGAGACATTTGATAGAGTAGAAAATTTAAACAGATTTCAACCATTTCAAATTTGCAGTTGCTTGTTCCAAGAATATACATGTAACTTACCAAGCTTGTTGGCATTTAATGTGATAATACTAGTTGGAGACAAATGGATCAATCAACTTGTAAATAAAAAGAAACTGTTCAGCCCAAACTTCAGACAGAAGGAGAAGTTATGCAAACTTTTTGCCTTTTACAGAAAGGTTACCAACCTAACAAGCAATCTTTTCCCAAAAGATTCATTGTAAAACCACTTCTCACTTGGTATTATACATGAAAATAAGGAGAAGCTTGGCAACTTTCCAAAGTCTCTCCTCGAGGCCAACCCGTCAAAAGTATCTTTAAAAGAAAGTGGGAATTACTTTATTACTCAATTCCTTTTCATCGGTTATTTTCAACAAACTACATATAGATAGGTTTATACTAAGTCAATCAGGCAATATCATTGTCTATTTAAACTCAAGCTGATTACATTTTTTATGAAAAAAAATATGCGTGTCATTTAGTGAAAACAAACTAGAATTGTTTTTTGTAAAAGCACAGTCTGGGCCAAAGTGACCCCTAACTATAATTAGCACAACCACACTCCATACTGATACCTCCCACAAAGTTTGATGAAATTCCAACAAGGGGTTTTAGAGATGAACAGGGGACAAGTTTTTTTTCATATATCAGATCCCTGTGACCTTTAACCCTTATGACCTAAAGTTACAACATACACAACTAGATTTCATACATGTACTGATGGTAGGGAGATATAATGCATACAAAGTTTATTTCAACAATACTGTGTAAGAATCAGTCTAATATCAACATCTAACAACTAATATTTATAACAACTACTTATACTAATATATATAACTTTTGCATACTTTACACAACCTCTCACTCTCTTCACAACTAGCAGAGGTACCTATATCAATCCATTTTCAAGACAAAAATTAATCAAGCCAGAATAAGGTTATTGTCATGAAACAAACTGATTTTACCTTCCCAGTAGCTCAACTAACAATAGGAAAGCAAAATTATAGTCTTTTCTGCAGAAATGCTTGTAAGTAAAGCAGAATTAAATCCTGTTTGTTTTTAGGACTCCCTATTATTTTGATTTTTACAATTTATAATGCTAAATGGTAACAATGAGTTCTTAAGAATAAAAGTGATAGAAAATATCCCTGGATCTAAAAAAATAAATAAGTAAATATAAACGAAGTGTACATTATATAAAAATATAGAAAAACAGAGAACATTCATATCACAATCTAAATTTGTTTTACAGAAAAAAAAACCCAGTTCTAATCAATGACAATGGAAACAAGAGACACAACATGGCCTTCTATCGCTCGCCTGGCTACTATAGGCTATAATACAAGGTCAACAACAGTTAAAATGGTTATTTTTGACCTGGGGGTTCTGATTGGAACACTTTTCATAGCGGTCCACTACAGAATATAACATTCTAATATGCTTAATATCTATGCTCCGCACCTTGTGGTTCTTGACAAGAAGATTTTGAAGTTTCCCCTTTAGAAGCCCAAGTTACATCAAGTGAGCTCCCCGGCAGGGGGTCATGATTTGAACAATCTTGGTAGAGGTCCACTAGGCAATGCTACATGCTAAATATCTAAGCTGTAGGCCTTGTGGTTTCAGAGAAGATTCTTAAAGATTTCCTATAGAAATCTATGCAAAATCATACAAGCCCCTGGGTAGGTTCAATTCTGACCCGGGGTCATGATTTGAACAATCTTGGTAGAGGTCTACTGATATGCTACATGTTACTAATCTAAGCTCCAAGGCCTTGTGGTTTTAGAGAAGATTTCTGAAGTTTTTCCTATATAAGCATATGAAAAATCTAGTGACTCCCGGGGGCTAATTTTGATCCTTATGGTCATGAAGATGATTTTTCAACTTTTTCCTATATATACATTTAAGCCTATGTAAATTCAAGTGACCACCAGGCAGTATCAATTTTAACCCCTGGGTCATGATTTGAAAAATCTTGGTAGTGGTCCACTAGGCAATACTACATGCCAAATACTTGTGGTTTCAGAAAAGGAGATTTTTTTAAAGTTCTCCCCAAAGAAGTATATGTAAAATCAAGTGACAACCCAGACAGGGTCAATTTTGATACCGGGGACATAATTTTAACAATTTTGGTAGAGGTCTACCACGCAAATTGCTACATGCTAAATATCTAAGCTCTAGGCCTTGTGGTTTCAGAGAATAAGTTTTTCAAGTTTTTCTTATATAAGCCTATATAAAATCAAGTGACCCGCAAGTGTGGGGTCAATTTTGACCTAGGGGTCACAATTTCAACAATCTTAGTAAAGGTCCAATAGACAATGCAACATGCCAAATATCTAAGCACAAGGCATTGCAGTTTATGAGTAGAGTATTTTTCAAGTTTCTTCTTTTTGTTGCCTCTGCATGTAATGGAATTCTTTGAGCACCTTTGGTAGAGCTTAATGTGAGGAACATCCTTGGCAAGTTTGGCTTAGTAGTCTCAAAGGAGATGTCATTTAAAGGACGGAAGAATGCACGACAGTTGCGGAATGGTGAGAAATTCTAATAGCTCACCCTGACCCCTTAGCGCCAAGTGAGCTAAAAACAACATAAGACTATCATAAAACAATACAAAAAAACATTTCAAAGCTATGTTGTGGTATCAAACATAATTGGTTTATGGGTCAACCATAAGAAAGGGAAAAACAAAAAACGATAAAATCATGATCATTCTTTCTAAATTTGTAAAGTTTAGTTTGGCTGAACCAAAAAATTCCAATCTAGACAAAACAACTTTTACGATTTGTATTAGTTAACAGAATAGCTCACTACTTTTTTGGGTGCCAAACGTTGGCCACATTTTTATTTTAAGAATTTTCTTCAAACAATAATCAGTATCTTCAAACTGATGTCCTTGAAAAATTTCACTCCAATCACAAAATTGAAACAAAATCAATGCAAGCAAAATATATTAAATATTTTAACGGTACATATATACGGAATTCCCCAACATTCAGTTCAATTGCACAAAGCATTTCAATTTTCTAAAGCAAATACTTTCTTTTCATTCATTTCTAAAGCAGTCATATACCTCCAATATTCAGCATTGATATATTTCAAACATTAAACAAAACAGAACTACTGTTTACAACTGTATTTAGTCAATACAGCAATTTCTTTAAGTGGGCACTTTCTTCATATTATAGGGCATGTTGTCTAACAAAGGTTGGACTGTACATTATATGCTACATTTGATCCATAAAGAGCTCTTGCAAAAAGCTCTATGCATAAACTGGTTATAAAACAAGAGGGCCATGATGGCCCTTTATCGCTCACCCGAGTACAACTGCTTTTAATAAAGTTGTTACGGACTTTGTTAATGTGTGCGAGACTAGGGCTGCGTACTGGTATGCGATATAAATCGAAAACCGGTATTATAGGTTCAATTGATACATCGTATCAAATGTCAAAACAACCTTTCTGACATATTTCCAGGATATTTGGGCTGAAAATGTAACCTCTAGAGTGTTAACAAGGTTTTTCCACATTTGGGCTCTGTGACCTAGTTTTTGACCCCAGATGACCCATATTCGAACTTGAGCTAGAAATCATCAAAACAACCTTTCCCACAAATTTCCAGGATATTTGGGCTGAAAATGTTACCTCTGGAGTGTTAACAAGGTTTTTCCATATTTGGGCTTTGTGACCTAGTTTTTGACCCCACATGACCCATATTCGAACTTGAGCTAGAAATCATCGAAACAACCTTTCTGACAAATTTCAAGGATATTTGGACTGAAAATGTAACATCTAGAGTGTAAACAAGGTTTTTCCATATTTTGGCTGTGTGACCTAGTTTTTGACCCCAGATGACCCATATTCGAACTTGGGCTAGAAATCATCGAAACAACCTTTCTGACATATTTCCAGGATATTTGGGCTGAAAATGTTACCTCTAGACTGTTAACAAGGTTTTTTTTCATATTCAGGCTGTGTGACCTAGTTTTTGACCCCAGATGACCCATATTCGATCTTGAGCTAGAAATCATCTTAACAACCTTTCTGACAAATTTCCAGGATATTTGGACTGAAACAGTAGCCTCTAGAGCCTTAACAAGATTTTTCTATTTTTGGGTCATGTGACCTAGTTTTTCATCCGAGATGACCCATATTCGAACTCGTCCGAGTAATTACTGGGACAAACATCCTGACCAAGTTTCGTGACAATTGAGGCAAAAATGTGACCACTAGACTGTTAACGAACTAAGTGTGGACGGACGACAGACGACGGAAATTCATCTATCCTTAGAGCTCACCCTGAGCCTACAGCTCAGGTGAGCTAAAAATCATATAGCAGACAATAGACATATATGTTATATAACTGTTATATAGCTTATATAACTGTTTGTGTTATGCCTCTATACAAAGATTTCTTGTTTCACAGGCCCACTTATCAATGTACCTCTCCCCAGTTTCTGTGGGCTCAATTCATCAGTATGCAAGTTTAACATTCTTCCTACAAATTCAGACCAGCTGGATCCCAGCTCGAGACTATCATAAACCATCGGATATTGCTTATCAACCAAAACACAGTATTCCAAGGCCATTTCCATGGCAACTGACACTTGACCTTCATCCGTTCCTGCTGGCTCAAATTTGGTACTATAAAATATATCGTAGAGCATCTTTACAAACTCTTCTTCCTCTTTACCTGTCATTTTACAGTTACGTGGGAAGGCTTTTGGCAAAAACATCTTGAATATGCAGAGAAGTACAATGCTCGTCGAAACGATACGGATCACTTCTTCAGTACACTTCATCCCTGAAAGATGCAAATCAAATTGGAGTGTAACCTGTGGGAAAAATACTAAAAATAATCGGCTTTGTTTCAAATCTAGCTAGCTAGACACACAGCTATGCAAAGCTTAACATCTGCTTATTATTTACTGAGCATGGGACTGTCAGATATCACCACTTCTGAGATCTGGTGATTTCAGCGTAATATGGGCCTAAACCTCGCTGAGAACAACAAGGGACTTTCTTGGAACACATGTTTCCTCTGGTAAGATGTGGTTTAAAGCAGAGAACTGTCTAAGTAAAAGGTGTTCAGAAAATGACATTAAAATCTGTTATTATTAAAATTAGTTAAAACATAATCCCAAAATAAAGACAGATCTTAAATGGCAAAAAGTTCACATACTCATTTGGTGGCAGGTAACACCAAAAAGGCATTGTCTAATATTTAAAGATGGACTGACCATTTTCAAAAAGTTTGCAAAGTCAGTTTTAGTAGTCTTTCATTGCTTTCATATGGACTCAACTTTCATGCAGATAATAGTATTATGGAAGATGTACAAAACCATGGAATAAGATATTTGTAATTTAAAAACAAAAATAATATCAAACAGGGAATGCCACGTACCAAAAACGCAGCCTCCCCAAAACGAGCCCCACAGCACCCAGAAGTGCACACCACCAACACACACACACACACACACACACACACACACGCACACACACACACACAACACACACACACAATCATGTACACACACAAACATACACTACCAACACACACAAGCACACAAAGCAAACACACGAGGACAAAACGAACAATTAACGGAACACAGTGGGGCACCGCCTTGGAACGGTCAGTGGCAAAAACACCACTGGGGAGCTTAAACCGGTTTATGGTGCGCACCCAACCTCACTCTTAACCCAAAAATAAAGTCTGTTGTACATACCCAGTGATCGAAGACCAGCTTTCTCCATCGCAGTTTTACAGATGTGAAAATCAATACCCAGAATACTCTGTAACTTATCATCCATTACCCAATATCCATCCTGTAAATTAAAGAAAAATGTTCACACTGTACAGTTCAACATTTCCTTTGCCTTTCTTGAATTAGCAACTACTTTGCCTTTCTCGTGTTAACAACTACTTTGCCCTTCTTGAGTTAACAACTACTTTGCCCTTCTAGAGTTAACAACTACATCAGTACCTGGGATACCACTACTAGCCACACCTCAAAAATACAGTATTGCCAATGTGTTCAACCTCTTGATGTTGCAAAGAACCTGTATTAAAATAGGGTGGCTTTTCAAATGACGCTCACACCTAGCCATGTTTCATGAGTTGCCAAAATGTGAGAAAAAATTGGTTGCCCTCTTCTTATATCTACTAACGTGTAGTTACCTTAAAATGTGCAAAAGCCCTTGATTTTATGCTAAGTAAGCATGCATGAAACCATTTTAGAAGTACAGTTCGACCCCGATTATTCAACAACCTATTATTCGTATACCTGGTGTAATCCGAAGACAATATTCGGTCCCGAAATGTTTTATATATAAATGTATATAAAAATAAACGGGTTATTCGAAATGGATTTTACGAATACCTGGTGTTATTCGAAGTGTTTTTTCAGTCCGATTGACAATGTTTGTAAGGAATTTCACACCCATTATTCGAAATGCATTCCAATCAAACCAATAATTGCTGACACGCTCAACTTGTGAAAAACGACTCGCGGTCGGCGTGTTATATGTGCTAAGGTGTGATAATTACATACTCGCTTTAACCTAGTTTGTTTAATACCAAAGGAACAACTTTTGCTTTTGTTTGAAAGTCGGTTAAAGATGTTCACCTTTAATTTCGAATAACAAACTCATGACTACCAAACTACCATGCCTATTTAAAGCATGACTTTTAATTTAACTGTCAGAAGAAAAATGACTTCTACTTGTGCAGAAGTAATTTGGGTTGAGCAATCTGGCGAAGAACCCGGTAACGGGGGAATACCCAGATCAGCTGATATCTTCCTTTCCATTCGTACTGAGCAATCTGGCAAAGGACCCGGCCCCGGGGGATACCTAGATCAGTACGAGTGGAAAGGGTTTAAAAAGGAAAAAATAAATTAAACGTTTGATATGATTTATTGTTGTTTTCCTTTTCCTTTCATCTAAATGATATGCGCAATGTAAATTACGTTAAGCGTCCGTGATAGCTATATACATGTATATATTGATGATTTACATAACAATCAGCTGGCCATCTTCGGGACTTGGATTATTTGAACCCATGGATTATTCAAAGTAAAATCTTGGTCCCTGGCACTTCCAATAATCGAGACTCGACTGTATCTTCCTAATGCAAAACACGTCTTTTGGTACAAAATGGATTCAACAATCTTTTAACTATGAAATTGAAAAGACAAGGAGATGGAGTAAAAACTATAAGCTTTCTCTATGAGGACGGTAAGATAGTTTAGGAGAAGAAGCTTAATTGTTCTATCTTTTAGAGTACTAGCTATAAAAAAATTGACCCAGGGGTCATAATTTGAGCGATCTTGGTTGAGGTCCACTAGACAATGCCACATGCTACATATCTAAGCTCTAGACCTTGTGGTTTCAGAGAAGAAGATTTTTAAAGTTTTTCCTATTTGTTGCCATAGCAACCAGAGTTCTGCATGGAATTGAATTCTTTGAACAACTTTGATAGAGCTTTATGCCCAGTGGTTTCAGAGATGTTGTTTGAAGGAAATGATGGACAGACGGACAACAAACGACGGACCCTAGATTGTGAGTGATCCTAATTGCTCACCCTGGCACTTTGCGCGATTTGACTGGTTAAAGAACCTGGCTTGGGGTCAATACACATTCAAAGCGAGTTTAAAGAACCCACCCGCTGCAAGTGATTCGGCAATACGGCCAATCACCCAAAAAGATTTATGGACCCCGAAAGGCTGAATGTGTCTTTACCTGTTTTTGCATCTGAATCACCTGACCTAGATCTGGGAACTTGAGCCCTGTGCTGCCAGCTTTCAGTATTGTAGGTATCTGTACACCTATACCATAATCTTGCAATGTTGGTTGTCCTAGCAGAAGTTAATATACATATCAATTATGTAACAGGAAGTTACAACACACAATATTTTTCAACAAAATGTAGGATGTTTGTTTTAACAGATTCCTTTGCCGCAGCCAAAAAACTTTGTTCACCGGAAGTTCCATACACCATATTCTCTACATGTTCCAACAGACACATGTACAAACAAGAGCTGTCCCTCACAAGTGACAAATGCCCCCCGAAAGAGGTGCCTCACAGTCTGTGTCCTCTCCATGTGCTCAATAAATGTGCTATGTAATTTTAAAATCCTTCCATGCATGACAGAGTAACCATGCATACAGTTTTCCATTACTTTAAACACTTAGTGTGACCTTGACCTTTAAGGTAGGGACTTGGGTCTTGCATGCGACACATCCGCTTGATGTGCTAGACATTTGTGCCAAGTTATTTTAAAATCCTTCGAAGTATGACAAAGTTATAGTCCGGACACAAATGTATGCATATATACAGGATTCCATTACCTATAAACTCTAAGTGTGACTTTGACCTTTGTGGTAGGGATGTGGGTCTTGCACGCGACACGTCATCTTGATGTGCTAGACATTTGTGCCAAATTATTTTAAAATCCTTCAATGCATGACAAAGTTACAGTCCGGACACGAATGTGTGCATATATGCATATATAGAGGAATCCATTACCTTCAAACTCTTAGTGTGACCTTGACCTTTGAGCTAGGGACGTGGGTCTTGCACGTGACACGTCGTGTTGATGTGCTAGACATTTGTGCCGAGTTATTTTAAAATCCTTCAATGCATGACAAAGTTACAGTCCGGACACGAATGTGTGCATATATGCATATATAGAGGAATCCGTTACCTTCAAACTCTAAGTTGACCTTGACCTTTGAGCTAGGGATGTGGGTCTTGTATGCGACATGTCGTCTTGATGTGCTAGACATTTGTGCCAAATTATTTTAAAATCCTTCAATGCATGACAAAGTTACAGTCATGACACGAATGTGTGCATATATGCACATTACCTTCAAACTCTAAGTATGACCTTGACCTTTGAGCTAGGGACATGGGTCTTGTACGCGACACGTCGTGTTGATGTGCTAGACATTTGTGCCAAATTATTTTAAAATCCTTCAATGCATGACAAAGTTGCAGTCATGACACGAATGTGTGCATATATGCACATTACCTTCAAACTCTAAGTGTGACCTTGACCTTTGAGGTAGGGATGTGGGTCTTGCACGCGACACGTCGTCTTGATGTGCTAGACATGTGTGCCAAGTTATTTTAAAATCCTTCAATGCATGACAGAGTTACAGTCCGGACACGAATTGTAAGTGGGGACGCACAGACGGACGGACGGGCTTGGACGGACAGATGGACGGACGGTGCGATTTTAATATGCCTCCCTTCGGGGGCATAATAAAAGTAAAATAACATATGTAGTAGGTATGTATTTGCATTTTAGAGTTTTATCATTAGTTCCAGTTAATCAATATGAACACCACCCTCAGAAGTGTTTAGTTATTTCGGGTTTCAGGGGATTATAAAGTGCAAGATGCAGAACGCATCCCATCAGAGGCATTCGCTGATTCTTAAACATGCTTGGTGCACATCACCGATACATCGGACCTTTGTTTTAGGTCTCATCCCAAAGACCAATGGTAATGTTAGTGGAGGTGTGGGGGATCAAACTTGTATCCCCGAATTACCAGTCCAGCGCATTAACCACTAGACCACTGATCTACTCCAAATTCCCTAAAGTGCACCATCTTAATATACCTTCTGTTTCCAAATAACATGCATATTTCTTGACACTTTAAGATTTTCAAACACCTGGCCCAGATTTAACTGTGCATAGCCCAATATTTATATATATTTATGAGATTTAAGAAACAAAAGGGCCATAATGGCCCTGTATCTCTATCCTGAGTATCATTGCACTTTAAGAAGAAGAAAGTATTTCAAAAGGTCATCATAATCAAGGCCAGTCATAAGAATTTTGTAAATTAGTTTTCAAAACTAGACAAATAGTAAAAATTTCCTCTCTCTAGCTTGAAAAACAACATCATGGTCAGTCAAGGTCAAAGTTGAAACCTGCATTCAAAACTGTGTATATATGGTTCAAATTTCATTATGGTTAAGATCAGCCAATGTTGAAGTTAAATCTTCAAAAATAAGAAGTTTTTCCTTACCTGTTGCAACAGTCTTTTCTTTCATATCTCTGTGAGGGATGCTAAACCTCTCACTTCTTCCCCTGAATGATTGAAAAGTAAATCTAATCAGTTCAGTCAAAGGTATCCACATGTATTTAGAATTTCTTATTTGAACATATATCTTACATTTCACAACAAACAAGAGCTTTAACATGTAAGTGACAGATGCCCCCAAAGTGTTGTCTCACAAAGTGTTGACCTTGACCTTAAACTTGTAGACCCAGTTTGTAGACCCAAAATTGTACATGGGTAAAAATAAGCTTTTGAGTTATACAACAAGTCAGAATCTATGAATAATCAATCAACCCATTTAACTAAGGTACACAGTCTAATCTGACCTCAATCACCATTCCTTCATACATGTCAGAGAATCTTACAGATGTAGTACATTTTTAAATAGATAAAGAAACCCTGTCATCAGTCATGACCCTAGTGACACATATATACAAGAGGGCCAAGATGGCTCTATATTGCTCACCTGAGATCTATTTATGACCCAATGTGACCAAAATTCAACCCTAACTCATATATCATAAGCATAATATTCTGTTTAACCTTGACAAGACAAACATTCAGACCAATTTACATGATGATTGGGTAAGCATGTGGCCTCTAGAGTGCTAACAAGGTGGATATTTTTATCTGACTGTGTGACCAAGTTTTTAACCCCTGGTGACCCAGATTTAAAGTTTGCATTGAAATCATTGAGACAAACATTCTGACCAATTTTCATGATTGGGTTGTAAATTTTATCTCTATGGCATACACAAGGGTTTTCTAATTTTAGACCTTGTGACCAAGTTTATAACCTCAGATGACCCATATTTCATCTCTACCTAGATTTAATCAAGGCAATCATTCTGACCTAGTTTCATGAAGATCAAATTAAAAATGCAACCTCCATTGCATACTGAAGGGTTTTGTATGATTTAACTGGGTGACCTAGTTTTTAACCTCAGATGACCCATATTCAACCTTGACCTAGATTTCATCAAGATAATTATTCTGACCAAGTTTAATGAAGATTCAATGAACAAGAGGGCCATGATGGCCCTATATCGCTCACCTGACTACCATTGGTTTTTCCTATATAAGCCTATGCAAAACCAAGTGACCCCCCCCCCCCGGGCGGGGTCTGTTTGACCATGGGGTCATGATTTGAACAATTTTGCTAGAGGTCCACTAGGAAATGCTACATGCCAAATGTCTAAGCTCTAGGCATTGTGGTTTCAGAGAAGAATGTTTTTTAAAGTTTTTCCTATATAAGCCTATGTAAAACTAAGTGACCACCCGCACGGGGTCAATTTTGATTCGGGGGTCATACCTTGAACAATCTTGGTAGAAGTCCACTACACAATGCTACATACCAAATATCTAAGCTCTAGGCCTTGTGGTTTCAGAGAAGAAGATTTTTAAAGTTTTTCCTATATAAAGCCTATGCAAAACTAAGTGACCATCCGTGTGGGGTCAATTTTGAACCGGGGGTCATAATTTGAACAATTTTGGTAGAGGTCAACTAGACAATGCTACATGCCAAATATCTAAGCTCAAGGCCTTGTCCTTTCAAAGAAGAAGATTTTTAAAGTTTTTTCTATATAAAGCCTATGCAAAACTAAGTGACCACCTGCACGGGTCAATTTTGACCCAGGCGTCATAATTTGAACAATCTTGGTAGAGGTCCACTAGACAATGCTACATGCCAAATATCTAAGCTCTAGGCCTTGTGGTTTCAGATAAGAAGATTTTTAAAGTTTTTCCTATTTGTTGCCATAGCAACCAGAGTTCTGCATGGAATGGAATTCTTTGAACAACTTTGATAGAGCTTCATGCAAGGAACATCCCTGCAAAGTTTCATCAACATTGGCCCAGTGGTTTCAGAGGAGATGTCATTTGAAGGAAATGGTGGACGGACGGATGGACGTATGACGGACGCCGGACGGAATATGATCCTAATAGCTCACTCTGGCACTTTGTGCCAGGTGAGCTAAAAATGCAACCTATATTGCATAAACACTAGTTTTTTTATGAAGTGACCTGGTGACCTTACAATGTTTTCATTTATGGTAACAGCAGCAACAAGCTGTTACTAAAAATCAAGTGTCACAAAAAAAACCTACTTTTTTCAAAAGAGATATTTTAATGTGAAAATATGAGTATCAAGAGCATTTCATAACTGTATGAATTTTAAAATTCCTTTTGCAAGCAAAGAAGTTATAAAAATTCAAAAATTAATTTCTGATAAATAAGCGTTGTAAACTTAACTGTTACCGCCCATGCACTAGTAATCTTATCAAAATTGCCAAGTGACATCATGGCTATCTTTCCTATTCAAATACGACCTAGATTTCATCAAGACAGTTATTCTAATAAATCTCATAAATTTCAGTGAAAAATGCAGATTCCATCGCATACACAAGGTGTCTGAGATACAGTCTCATGACCATTGTCCCCTAAGTCTGACCTTGACCTTGATCTACTGCGGTCAGCTTATTCTATCTTATGTTGTCTTGCCGAGTCGAAAAATGTAGTGGACTTACCCCATTATTAAGTTTGACCTTTTCTTACAAATTTTGAAGACCTATAATAGCATATTTCCACAATTTTTTTATCTTTTTTCATTAAAGTTATTGCCCAGAAATGCTGCATCAGTAAAGTTACTCATTTTAAGATGATGAGTGGATTGTCAAATGATAATCAAGAATCACAGTCAAGAAAGCTATGTTCAACCTTTTTTCCAGGTGATCTTTCAATTCTTACCTAAAACGTTGCCTTTCATTTTTTTCAATTGTTTGATCAACCATTCCCCTTTCTTTATCTGAAACTGCTGTATCTTCTGACATCTCCTCCATCTGTTCTTGCTCAACAAGACCTCCTGCAACATTAAAATGTATAAACTATATTTACCCATTACCCTGATGGTGGCTGCGATTCTGCCTCTGTAACCAGTGCAGATCATGATCAACTCTCACATCTGTGCAGTCCGATCTTTATCACCACTGTTTGCTAATCAGTGAATAAATTTTCACTTTTTGTATTTTTTAGAGTTTTATCATTTGCACCTGATAATCGGATGACCAACATCCTCCGAAGAGTTAATGGTTATTTCAGGTTTTAGTCATGTTCTCTAAATGTTCAAGCAGACACATAAACCATGTTCTCTGACTGTTCCATACACCATGTTCTTTAAATGTTCCAACAGACACATGTACCAATAAAAGTAGATTAACAGATTCACTAAGGTGCACAATTTAAACAATCTGTTTTAATGCATATTTCTTGACATATTACTAACAGGAGAAGCAAGGCAAGACTTTCTAATACCTGGCCTAAATTTAACTGGGTACAGTCCAGTATGAACATGAATGAGAATTAATAAACATTTTTTTATTCACTCACCTGAGTATCATTGCACTTTAAGAAAATACGTGAAAATGTCATAAAAAGGGTCATTTTGGAAAGTTGTGTACATGGGCAAAATTTCAACTAGAACTGTCACAAGAGTGACGAATTATACCCCCACAATACAGCTTTGTCACAGAAGTATGGCAACCATAAGAAAGGAATGGCCACAAGGACATAGAGTTGAGTTATTATACAATAACTTGTGTAAATGTATTGTTTTAATAGCATACAAAATGTGTAAGGTTAGAAATTATCAATTATTGTTCAATTTAATAGGTTTATTTCAAACAAAAAATTGTGCCTGGACAAGCGTAAGAAATAGAAACCATTCAAATGTTCCAAGTAAACCGTTTTACTGTAAACCATTTTACTGTTCAGGCTCACTGTGACCTTGACCTTTGACCTACTGACCCCAAAGTCGAACTTGTATTTCATGATGTTACAGCTGAGTACCGAAAATTATTTAAATCGGTCAAGCCTTTCATGAGTTATCATCCGGAAACTGTTTTACAGTTCAGAGTCACTGTGACCTTGACCTTTGACCTACTGACCCCAAAGTCACACTTGACCTGTATTTCATAAAGTTGCACGTGTGTACCAAAAATTATTTAAATCGGTCAAGCCTTTCATGAGTTATCATCCGGAAACTGTTTTACAGTTCAGAGTCACTGTGACCTTGACCTTTGACCTACTGACCCCAAAGTTGAACTTGACCTGTATTTCATGAAGTTGCACGTGTGTACCAAAAATTATTCAAAAGGGTAAAGTCGTTCATGAGTTATCATCCGGAAACCATAAAAACCAACAGACCGACCGACCGACAGACAAACCGACAAGCTCACTCCTATATACACCCCCCCAAACTTCGTTTTGTGGGGGTATAATATTGTAACTTTAAAAACAAGGTAGCATGTCAGTAGGTTAAGATCAAGGTCAAAGTTGAAATCTGCATGCAAAACTATCTATGCTCTAGGCCATGCTGTTTTAGAGAAGAAGTTTTTTCTCTAGAAACCTATGTAAAATCAAGTAACAACCGGAATGGGGTCAATTCTGATTGACCCGGAGGTCATGATTTGAATTCTTGGTAGAGGTTCACTAGACAATACTACATGCCAAATATCTAAACTCGGGCCTCGTGGTTTTAGAGAAGAAGTTTTTTCCTTTAGAAACCTATGTAAAATCAAGTGACCACCGTCGTGGGGTAAATTCTGACTGACCTGGAGGTCATGATCTGAAAGCTTAGACGATTAGACACTACTTCATGCAAAATATCTAAGCTTGGGGCCACGTAGTTTCATAGAGAAAAAGTTTTTCAAATATTTTTTACGTTTTTTGCTCTGTGTTCCATTATTTTATCAGTCAACCAGAATCATTTCAACAAATTGCCAAGATGCTTCTGATAAAGTTTGATGAAATTCCATGAATTGATTTATGAAAAGGTCATTTGAAGCAAGTGTGGATGATTGTGGACGTTGTACCATGGAAGAACAACTGTTGCTCCTAAAAGCTCACCTGATAATGACCACTTTGTGGTCAGGTGAGCTTAAAAGTTTTCCTAGCATTATGTTGCATATGCAAACACTAGGCCGCCCAATTGAAACCACTAGAATTCAAGCTAACAGAGGTTTTACGGCTACAAGCAAGTAGAGCAGCCTAATAGCCACCTTTGCACGCGTGAAAAACCTGCTAGACATATGTCTGCCCAAATATACCAGTATTTAAAGTGATAGCAAGACTCTAACTAGATGGGTGTTCAGTAGAACACTTGTGTTGCCCTCTTACGCTTTGTCAGAATAACCAACAATTTTGTGACAAAATCTAAGTGTAAAAAGGAGCATAACTCTGTCAAATATGACCTTGACCAACAAACTTTGGCGGCATCATGACCCTTATGTCATAAGCAATACAATTTAAAAGTTTGATGAAGAAATCTTAAGAAATGGCAAAGTTATAGCCAACATTAAGTTTTCGTGACAAAATCTAAGTACAAAAAGGGGCATAACTCTGTCAAATAAGACCTTGACCTCCAAAATTTGGCGGCATCACAACCCTTTTGACATTAGCAATATAATTTGAAAGTTTGATAAAGAAATCTTAAGAAATGGCAAAGTTATAGCAAAAATCTAAGTATATAAAGGGGCATAACTCTGTTATATATGACCTTGACCTACACAATTTGGCGGCATCACGACCCTTATGTCATAAGCAATACAATTTGAAAGTTTGATGAAGAAATCTTAAGAAATGGCAAAGTTATAGCCAACGTTAAGTTTTCGTGACAAAATCTAAGTACAAAAAGGGGCATAACTCTGTCAAATATAATTTTGACCTACAAAATTTGGTGGCATCATGACCCTATTGTCATAAGCAATACAATTGTAAAGTTTGATGAAGAAATCTTAAGAAATGGCAAAGTTATAGCCAACGTTAAGTTTGTGTGACGGAAGGACGAGCGACGGACAGACAAAGCGATCCCTATGTATCGCCTTTTCTCCGAAAGGGCGACACAAAAATAGGTGAGAGACAATAAACACAGTGTAAACCAGTTACCACTGAAATAGTACCTGGATCTCAGTTGAGATCCAAAAAGTGCAGAATGTTGCTTCAGATGAGATTTTCTTTAAATTTTTACCACTAATGATACTAACTAGATGCCCATGTGCAACATGTCAAGCCTGCCAGCTGTCAAAAGGACAAACTCCTTACCAAGTAGAGATACGTCAAAATACACCTAAATATTGGATGTAACATGCATGTTGTACCACAGAAAAGTGGTCTCGATTTTTCTCTACGGCCAGTAATAAAAAAGTTACAATATAAGCTATTTATAGTAACAACAAAGGGAAGTAATTTTAAAACAAGGGAAGCTCATGGTGGTGAACATTTGTGCCAAGTTACATCAAAATCCCTCCATGCATGAAGAAGAAATGCTCCGGACAAAGACATTCTTGAATTTGACCTTTAACCTCGAAGTGTGACCTTGACCTTAAACCTAGGGACCTGGTTCTTGCGCATGACACTCCATCTCATGGTGGTGAACATTTGCGCCAAGTAACATCAAAATCCCTCCATGCATGAAGAAGAAATGCTCCGGACAAAGTCATTCTTGAATTATTCTTGTATCTGACCTTTGGCCTCTAAGTGTGACCTTGACCTTGAAACTAGGGACCTAGTTCTTGTGCATGACACTCTATCTTATGATGGTGAACATTTGTACCAAGTTACACCAAAATCCCTCCATGCATGAAGTAGATATGCTCCGGCCAATGTCATTCTTGAATTTGACCTTTTACCTCTAAGTATGATCCTGACCTTAGACCTAGAGACCTGATTCTTGCGCATGACACTCCATCTCATAATAGTATACATTTGTGCCAAATTATTTAAGAATCCCTTGATCCATGGATAAGTTACAGCCTGGACAAACTTAACTTGGACGGACTGATGGATGGACGGACGGACGGACGTACACTGAACCGCCATCTGGACAACTATATCGAGCTTTCGCAAGCGGCTCGACAAAAATAGTTAATTTTGAAAATAACAAGTTTTTCCTTACCTTTTCCATTAGTGTTTTCTTTCACATCTCTGGAAGTGCAGGACCTCAACATTCGTGATTTCATTCTAAACAGAAAAGTAAAAGTGATCTATTCAGAATTTCTTATTTAAACAGATATCTTAATACAGTTGACTCTTGTTATCTCGAATTTCAAGGGACCAGACCTTTTACTTCGAGATAAACGAAGTTCGAGGTAAGAGGAGGGGCTTTTAGTTGTTGCACGTATATGGACAAATAGTGCACAAAATTCACTGTTTTCAAGACAGACAACTATTTGTTTTTATTTTATTGATGCAAATTTTCCCTGAAACATTGAAACACACATTCAATTTTAATTACATTTTATTTTTGCTTATACCCAAACACATTCGGAGTCTCGATATGTCAAATTTTGTCTTAAAAGGAGTAAAAGTACATACTTAGATAAAGAAGGAAATTTGACGGGACTGTAGAATTTCTTCAACTTAAACGGAAATTTGAGAAGGCGAGTTTGAGTACTGAGACACTTACCCCTCCCCCCTCCCCCCCCCCCAACTTCCTTCACCACCCTCCCCCTGTCCCTATTAAACCTTTATAAAGCACAAGCCTTAGCCAAAACAATTTTGAAAAAAAAAAAAAAAAAAAAACCCCCCCCCCAGATACATGAGAGTCAAAAAAACTGTATATTGCACAACAAATCTAAGAGGCTAAATGTCACATGGTAAATTTGACAGGATAGTTTCATCAGCAAAGTAAGTTGTCACACAGTCTGTGTGATTTTGACCTTCAAAATCTGTATCACGAGTGGGATGTTCCCAGGTGTATATGTTGATGGTGACACATACTTTAGTTTCAAGTCATACCTTTGATTTCAGTTAAAAAAAAAAAAAAAAAAAAAAAAAAAAAAAAAAAAAAAAAAAAAAAAAAATCCCCCCCCCCCCCCCCCCCCCCCCCCCCCCCCCCCCCCCCCCCTCCGTACCCAATCTCGATGGTGACACCCTGTTTAACATGTATATGCCAATTTATTAAAAATTCTTCAATGTATAAACTTTAAGATTGAATACCAGTCTGAACATATAAAAATGTCGACAGACAATTGGTAAGACAGAAAGAAAGTGCACATCACAATTCCACTATGTGCATGACATGTCATCTACATTTGCTCAACATTTTGTGCACTAAGGTGTTTTAAAATCCTTCAATGCAAAAGGGAATTACAATCTGGACAAGATTGTGTGCATATAAACATGGTCTGTTACATTTAAACTGTAAGTGTGACCTTGTCGACCTTTGAAGTAGGGATACTGATCTTGCACAAAATCATAGCCTTGACACAAAACGATGGAAGAATGGATGCACAGACGTACAGAGAGATTTTAATATGCCAACCTTTGGGGGCATAAATAGTGACTTTCATGAGAAATTTAAACCTTGGCTACAACCTTTCACTTTTGAGATACAGACTATTTTTGTTTGACATTCACATTATTTTTCCTACAACCATGATCTTAAGTTTTTGCTCCAGAGACATCTGCAACTCACCCTCAGCCTGACTATTACACATGTATATAAAGATAAATTTATTGAAAGGCAGAAGCAAGAATTTGATCCTTAGGACACCGCAGTAACCCCAGAAAAAAGCTGTGCAAATAAGTAAAATACTGACTGGCAAATCAAGCGCAAACCAATGAACTTGAATATTATCATATCCCATGCATTTATACAATAGGGCCAAGATGACCCTATATTGCTCATCTGAGACCTACTTGTGACCCAATGTGACCAAAATTCAACCCTAAACCATATATCATAAACACAAACATTTTGTTTGACCTTGACACGACAAACATTCAGACCAATTTACATGATGATTCTGTAAAAAAATATGGCCTCCAGAGTGTTAACAAAGTGTGTGTTTTTTTTTTATCTGACTGTGTGACCTAGTTTTTAACTCCAGGTGACCTAGATTTAAAGTTTAATTAGAAATCATTGAGACAAACATTCTGACCAGTTTTCATGATGATTAAGATGTAAATTTTACCTCTATGGCATACACAAGATTTTTCTATATTTTGACCTTGTGACCTAGTTTTCAACCCTAGATAACCCAAAATCGAACTTGACTTAGATTTTATCAAGACAAACATTATATTAAAAGTTCATTTAGTTCCTGTGAAAAATGCAGACTCCATTGCATATGCAAGGTTTTTCTATTATTTAACCCAAGACGACCCATATTCAAACTCAACCTAGATTTCATCAAGGCAGTCATTCTGACAAAATTTTATGAAGATTCAGTGAAAAAGCAGATTCTATCACATACACAAGGTTTTTGTATGATTTGACCGAGTGACCTAGTTTTTGACCTCAGATGACCTATATTCAAATGCAGCCTAGATTTATCAAGGCAATCATTCTGCCCAAGTTTCATGAAGATCAAATGAAAAATACAACCTCTATTGCATACACAAGGTTTTTTCTATGATTTGACCAGGTGACCTAGTTTTTTACCTATGATGACCCATATTCAAATGCAGCCTAGATTTTGTCAAGATAATCATTTTGACCAAGTTTCATGAAGATTCAATGATAAATGCAACCTCTTTTGCATAAACACTAGGTTTTTCTATGATGTGACCTAGTGACTTAGTTTTTGACCACAGATGACCCATATTCAAATTCAACCTAGATTTCATCAAGACAGTCATTCTAACAAATTTCATAAAGTTTCAGTGAAAAATGCAGATTCCATTGCACACACAAAGTTTTTCAATGATTTGGCCAAGTGACCTAGTTTTTGACCTCAGATGACCCATATTCAAACTGGCAGGCAAGCAGGCAGGCAGGCAGGCTGGCTAAAAAGGACTGTCAACATTAAGGTTTCACATCGCAGAGCTTGACGCTAAATGAATCAAGGCATAGCAAGACTTCAACAGTATTTGGGCCATTCTTTTCAAGAATCTAAAAAAAACCCAGATCATTCCCTTGCTACATGTCATCTTGATGAGATGAACATTTTGACCAAAGTGTAAAGAAAATCAGTCAAGGGATTTAGGAGATATAGTCTCATGACCATTGACCCCTAAGTCTGACCTTGACCTTGATCCACTGTGGTTGGCATATCCTATCTTTATGTTGTCTTGCTGAGCCTAAAAATGTAGTGGACTTAAACTAATATCAAGTTTGACCTTTGCTTACAAATTTTGAAGACCTACAGCACATATTCACAAAATTTCAATCTTTCTAAATTAAAGTTATTGCCCAGAAATGCTGCATCAGTTTGATATTGAAAGATGATGAGTGGATTGTCAAATGATAATCAAGAATCACAGTCCAGAAAGTTATGTTCAACCTTCTTTCCAGGTGGTCTTTCAATTCTTACCCCCTAACAACTTCCTTCTCATCAAACGTTATCTTTTCTTTCTCTGAGACTGCCATATCCTCCAAACTTTTCATCTGAACTCGCGTAACAAGACTTCCTGCAATATTAAAATATTTACACTATATTTACCCGTTACTCTGCTGGTGGTTGTGCTTCTACCTCTGTGACCAGTGCAGATCATGATCAACTCTCACTTCTGTGCAGTCTCATCTTTATCTCTACTGTTTGCTAATCAGTGAATAAGTTTTCACTTTTTGTATTTTTTGAGAGTTTTATCGTTGGCACCAGATAATCGGATGACCAACACCCCCAGTAGAGTTTGGTTATTTAGGTTTCTGTGCTGGTGTTCACTACAGACACATTGGACTTCACTTTAAGGTCTCATCCGAAAGACCAATAGTTATGTTAGTGGACCAGTGGGGGATCAAAGCTGGGATCCCTTGATTACCTGTCCAACACATTAGCCAGTAGACAACTGATCCCCTTACTGCCTCCTTTTCCACTTAATACCCCTTTTGAATAATTATAGAATATTAGAAGTAAGACAAAGTCCATTTTTGACAATTAGCATGGTAATGTTTTAAACACAGTGATAATTGCTACATCATTAACAGCTAGTATCTGTTGAACTATCATTGAAGGTGATGAATACCCCTTGAACACCCCACTGACACAGTTTATAAAATTTATGTAATATTTGATGCTTTTATTATTGGACCTGCACAACTTAAGGCTTCTGTGAAGTATAATTAAATGCTGACCAGCGGTTTTGGAGATTAAGAGCGCAAAATATTTTATTATGTTGAGCCCCTGTGACCTTGACCTAGTGACCCGAAACATGGACCATGCACAACTAGGCATGGTACTTATCACTTCTGTAAAATATCATTTAATTGTGACCACAGGTTTTGGAGATTAAAAGCACACAAGATTTTACTATCTCCAGCCCTTGTGACCTTTGACCTAGTGACCCAAAACATTAACCATGCACAACTAGGCATTGTACTTATCACTTTTGTGAAGTATCATTAAATTCTGACAAGGGGTTTTGGAGATTTAGACTCCACAAGATTGTACTATCTTGAGCCCCTGTGACCTTGACCTTTTAACCTAGTGACCCGAAATATAAACCATCCACAACTAGTTATTGTACTTACCATTTCTCTTAAGTGTCATTAAATTATGACAAGGTATTTTGGAGATTTAGTGTCCACAAGATATTACTATCTCGGGGCCCCTGTGACCTTGACCTTTGACCGAGAGACCAGAAACATGGACCATGCACAACTAGGCATTGTACTAATCACTTCTGTGAAATATCATTAAATTCTGACCAGGGATTTTGGAGATTTAGTGTCCACAAGATTTTACTATCCCGAGCCCCTGTGACCTTGACCTTTGACCTAGTGCCAGAAACATAGACTATGCGCAACTAGTAATTGTATATATAACTTCTGTGAAGTACCAATTCTGGTGATTAAATAAGTGTCCACAAGGTTCCGTCTACAGACAGATGGACAGACAAGATGAATCCAGTATACCCCCCTCCCCCCTTTACACTTTGTGTTCTGAGGGGGGGCGAGGGAAAAAATGTCAAATTCAAAGATTTTTCTATATTTATCATTAACAGTGGTCCCTATGTGCAATAGACCAGAATACTTTCTGTTTCTGAAAATGATCAAAGCATGAATGCTACACAGTAAGTTTGCTCACATTTCATCCACTTGTTCATAAAAAGATACCATTTTTTTTTCTTTAGTAATTGTGGCCCCTATGTGATATGGGCAAGAACTATTTCCTGTTTTTGAAACAGAATGATTGAATACAAGAATGCTACATAGCAAGTTTGGTAAGAAATCTGACATACAACTGATGAAAAGCATCAAGTGAAAATGTTGACTATAGACCATGGATGTTGGTCAACCTGCCTGTCTAACTAGCTTATTGAGTGACTTTGGTTCAGATGAACTAAACTTAAAATCACTCTTTCATATATCAGCTCAAAAATATGCATTTGTAATGATATACTTTCTCTCACCTAGACATTATGTCAGCACTTTATGAATTTTTTTTTCCATACATACATTATTTATAATGAGGCTACTCACCATCTTTTTTACTTGAAATAAGTTTAGGTTCAGGAACTGCCCTCCATGACACTGATGGTGCTGAAGCTGAATTCTTTTCTGAACTAGTTCTCTGTGGAAGAGGAGATTTCATCTCAGCACTAACTCTGCTATCACCAAATGGAGTACCTAAGCCACTTTCAAATCCAGTGCCCTCGCTACAACCAAATGCAGCTGCTATTTGTGTTTCATGTGCAGGCATCCATCTAGAAGATAGCGGGGACATATCCCTCGACTTTAACTTATCTTTCAAAAAGAATTCAGCTCCAAACTGCCTAGAAGCACCTGTCTTGGTTAAAGCCTTTGCTTTTGGAATTGTTTTCTCTTGCTCTTTATACTTTTTCATTTGAACAGCTGGTTTAGCTTCATCAATCATCTGTAATATAAATTATATAAAAATGAATAAATTGTACAAAATCAATTTCAGTTGGAAGTTGTTTAACACATATTAGTATCAATATAACTCGTCTAAAAGGGGCACTCCCTACATATAACAGATTATGTTCTACAAACATAAATAATTTGTTCAACGAAAGTCAAATGATAAATGAATACAATTTTAATCAACAACAGTTACTGACATATATTGTCAAAATGCCTCTAGCACATATAGTCAACATAGAGGCCTTCTGTTATAAATTGCTATCCAACCATTAATTGTACAACAACAACTTTACATAGACCATTGTATGTTTCACGGTACTGCAACATATTTTAACCAGATGATTTTACCGATAATGACTGGAATGTATAGCTTAAACTTTTAGGCTAAGTATTAATACTTTCTATTATTCTATTATTCATACTATTGAAGTAAAATTGAATTTTATGATGTGTAATTTTTCGAGTGTCTCTTTAAAAGTAAATTTTAGCAATACTTTATACTTGTAAGGAAGCTGCTGTGTTAATACTGCTTCTGGTAAAACAATGCACATGTTTTACTGATTGCTATAGAAATTGGAGCCAAGTTTCATTAAAATCCTTCAAGGAGATATAGTGACATGGCCTTTAACCCTTTATTGTGTCATTTACCTTAAGCTGACACAGTTAGAACACTATGTTTTATATGTCGTATTAATAATCAGAATATTTGACCCAAGTTTCATGAAAATCTTTCAAAGGGTAAAGGAGATATAGTCTCATGACCTTTGACCTCTAAATGTGACCTTGAGCTTGAACTGCAGGGTTGGAACATGGGTTCTGCACATTTTCTTGATAAGATGAACATTTGTCCTATCTTCAAGTGTTTAAGGAGATAAGGAGGGGACTAAAGTGAGACCTTGACCTTGGCCCTGCAGGGTTGAAACACCAGTTTTGCTCAATACCTAGATGAGATGAGATGAACATTACACGAAAATTCTTTCATGACCTTGACCTTCGCCAAGTGGGGATGGGACATGGGTTCTACACATCGCCTTGGTGAGATTTTAACATTTGACCCAACTTGAAAATCCTTCATGATGTGTAGGAGATATTATGGAGTGAACAGGAATAAATAATAATAATGAAGATGATGATGATAATAATAATATTAATAATAATAATGATAAAGACATCATTTATAGGGGCAATGCAGTAAACTGTTGAGTCTAGACCAATCTTCCCTGTGAGCCTCTTTTAGAAATGACATGTTTCAAATTTTGTACAACAGCAGCAAAACTGTTTTTAAAGACCTAGTTTTTCACCCAATGTGACCCAGTTTCAAACTGACCTAGAAATCATTGGGACAAACATTCTGAGTATTAGATGGGGCCTGTAGAGTGTAAACAAGGTTTTTGAGCCCAGGTGAACCACATGTGCATTTGACATAGAAATCATTGAGACAAATATTCTGACAAACTTTCATGCTAATAGGTTGATAAATGTGGCATTTAGAGAGTGCTTACATGTTTTCTATGATTTGATCATTTGAGCTAGTTTTTGACTCCAGGTGACCCGGATTCATACTTGTCCTTGAAATCATTGAGATAAAATATTCTGACCAATTGACATGATGATTCGATAGTAAATGTGACTACTAGACTATAGTGCCTAGAGTGTTAACAATTATCTCTTTGATTTGACTGTGTAACTTAGTTTTTGAGCCCTGGTGACCCAGATTTGAACCTGACCAACAAATCATTAAGGAAAACATTCTAAACAACTATCACTATAATTGGTTAATAAATATGACTTCTAGTGTGTTAATAAGGCTTTGCTTTGATTTGCAACCCAAATTCAAACCAGAAATCATTGAGACAACCATTCTCAGACTGACCAATTTTCATGATAATTGGTTAATTAATGTGGCCTTATGCTAGTGTTAACAAGTTTTTTTTCTTATTTGATCATCTGATCTAGTTATTAAACCCAGATGACCGAGGTTCAAATTTGACCTAAAAATCATTGAGATGAATATTCTGACCAATTTTAATGATGTCAAATGTGACAAATGTTAATAAAACAACTGTGAACAGACAGACATACAGACGACAAGCGAAGGACATCAGGCAATCACAATAGCTAACAAAGCATCAGTTGAGCTAACAATTAAAAAAAGAAATAGGCAAAGGTAGGAAAAATGTCAGTCTGGATTTTTAGCAGCAGTCTTAATATTAATTGAAGTAAAAGGATTTTTATATTTAACAAAAAACTACCTGTATGGAAGTGCATGTTGACTGCTCTGTATCCAAACCAAACAAGTCAATGTTAGGTGATTCCACCATAGCATTTCGCGCTAAAAATGGGGAGCTCATAGCCATTTGTTGTGAATATGATGATGTCTTCTTTGAGGCAGGTGACGTTAGTAGTTGTGCCCTCTTTTCAGCAGGTAGTGGTGGCGCCATCATTGGGGCAGGCTTTGCCATAATTGAGGCAGGTGATGGTGGTGGTCCTGCCATCAAAAAGTTAGATTGTGGTGGTGGTGCTATCTTCTGTTGGACGGGCTATACATATAAAAGATTATGTTCTTTAAACATAAATCATTTGTTCAACGAATGTCAACTGATAAATTAATACAATTTAAATCAACAACAGTTACTGACATAATATATTGCAAAAATGCCTCTAGCACATCTAGTCGACATAGAGGCCTTTTGTTATAAATCATTATCCAACCATTCATTGTACAACAACAACTTTACATAAATTATTGTATGTTTCACGGTACTGCAACAATATTCTAACTTGATCATTTTACCGATAATGACTGGAATGTATAACTAAAACTTTTAGGCTAAGTATTAATACTTTCTGTTATTCTATCATTTATACTTTGGAAGTAATTGAATTTTACAATGTGTAATTTGTTGAGTGTCTCTTTAAAAGTAAATTTTAGCAATACTCTATACTTGAAAGGAAGCTGCTGTGTTAATACTGCTTCTGGTAAAACAATGCACATGTTTTACTGATTGCTATAGAAATTGGAGCCAAGTTTCATTAAAATCCTTCAAGGAGATATAGTCACATGGCCTTTAACCCTTTATTGTGTCATTTATCTTAAGCTGACACAGTTAGAACATATGTTTTGTATGTCATATTAATAATCAGAACATTTGACCCAAGTTTCATGAAAATCTTTCAAAGGGTAAAGGCAATATAGTCGCATGACCTTTGACCTCTAAATGTGACCTTGAGTTTGAACTGCAGGGTTGGAACATGGGATCTGCACATTTTATTGATAAGATGAACATTTGTCCTATCTTCAAGTGTTTAAGGAGATAAGGAGTGGACTAAAGTAAGACCTTGACCTTGTTCTAGCAGGGTTTGAACACCAGTTTTGCTCAATACCTAGATGAGGGGAGATGAACATTTGACCCAACTTTCATGAAAATCCTTCATGATGTGTAGGAGATATGGAGTGAACATGAATAAATAATAATAATAATAATAATAATACAATAATGATAATAATAATGATATAATAATGATAATAATAATGATAATAATAATAATGATAATATAATAATAATAATAATAATAATAATGATAATAATAATAATGATAATAATAATGATAATGATAATAATAATAATAATGATAATAATAATAATGATAATAATAATAATAATAATAATAATGATAATAATAATAATGATAATAATAATGATAATGATAATAATAATGATAATAATAATGATAATAATAATAATAATAATAATAATAATAATAATGATAATAATAATAATGATAATAATAATAATAATAATGATAATAATAATAATAATGATAATAATAATAATAATAATAATGATAATAATAATAATGATAATAATAATAATGATAATAATAATGATAATGATAATAATAATAATAATAATGATAATAATAATAATGATAATAATAATGATAATAATAATGATAATAATATAATAATAATAATAATGATAATAATAATAATAATAATAATAATAATGATAATAATAATAATAATAATAATGATAATAATAATAATGATAATAATAATGATAATGATAATAATAATAACAATAATGATAATAATAATAATGATAATAATAATAATAATAATAATAATGATAATAATAATAATGATAATGATAATAATAATAATAATGATAATAATAATAATAATAATAATAATAATAAAGACATCATTTATAGAGGCAATGCAGTAAACTGTTGAGTCTAGACCAATCTTGCCTGTGAGCCTCTTTTAGAAATGACTTGTTTCAAATTTTGTACAACAGCAGCAAAACTGTTCTAAAGACCTAGTTTTTCACCCAATGTGACCCAGTTTCAAACTGACCTAGAAATTACTGGGACAAACATTCTGAGTAATAAATGGGGCCTGTAGAGTGTCAACAAGGTTTTTGAGCCCAGGTGAACCAGATGTGCATTTGACATAGAAATCATTGAGACAAATATTCTGACAAACTTTCATGCTAATAGGTTGATAAATGTGGCATTTAGAGTGCGCTTACATGTTTTCTATGATTTGATCATATGAGCTAGTTTTTGACTCCAGGTGACCTGGATTCATACTTGTCCTTGAAATCATTGACATAAAATATTCTGACCAATTGACATGATGATTCGATAGAAAATGTGACCACTAGACTCTAGTGATTAGAGTGTTAGCAATTAATAATCTCTTTGATTTGACTGTGTTACTTAGTTTTTTAGCCCTGGTGACCCAGATTTGAACCTGACCAACACATCATTAAGGCAAACATTCTGAACGACTTTCACTATAATTGGTTAATAAATATGGCTTCTAGTGTGTTAATAAGGATTTGCTTTGATTTGCAACCCAAATTCAAACTAGAAATCATTGAGACAACCATTCTGACCAATTTTCATGATAATTGGTTAATTAATGTGGCCTAATGCTAGTGTTAGCAAGTTTTGTTTTTATTTGATCATCTGACCTAGTTATTAAACCCAGATGATTGAGGTTCAAAATTTGACCTAAAATTAATTGAGATGAATATTCTGACCAATTTTAATGATAATTGGATGTTAAATGTGACAAATGTTAATAAAACAACTATGAACAGACAGACATACAGACGACAAGCGAAGGACATCAGGCAATCACAATAGCTAACCTAAGCATCAGATGAGCTAACAATTAAAAAAAGAAGTAAGCAAAGGTAGGAAAAAATGTCAGTCTGGATTTTTAGCAGCAGTCTTAATATTAATTGAAGTATTAACTAAAAGGATTTTTATATTTAACAAAAAACTACCTCTTTGGAAGTGCATGTTGACTGCTCTGTATCTGATTTTAACAAGTCAATGTTAGGTGATTCGACTCTAGCAACATGTGTTAAAAATGGGGAGCCCATAGCCATTTGTTGTGAAGCTGAAGATATCCTATATGAGTTTCTTGATAATGGTTTTCGTTTCGTTTTCATAATTGTAGTAGGCATAGCCATAATTGAGTCAGGTGGTGATGGTTGTCCTGCCATCATTGGGGCAGGTGGTGGTGGTGCCATCATTGAAGCAGATAATCCCATCATTGGGGCAGGTGGTGGAGGTGGTGGTGCCATCATTGGGGCAGGTGGTGGTGGTGCCATCATTGAAGCAGATAATCCCATCATTGGGGCAGGTGGTGGAGGTGGTGGTGCCATCATTGGGGCAGGTGGTGGTGAGGCAAATAGTGCCGTCTGTTGGAATTTTGGAACTAGTGGTTGTAGTGTTGGTGGCTGGGCCATCTGTAGGGTATGTAATGTTTCTGCTGCTGGCATCGAGGCCAAAGTTTCGACAGAAAAAGCAGGTTCTTGTGGCGAATCAAATAAACCAACTCCTCCAGGTGCAGAAAAACCACCTCCTCCACGTGCTGAAAACCCAACTCCTCTAGGTGTGGGTGGGGGTGGCGGTGCTTGTGCTGCAAGTATGTCATCATATACATGTACTTCCATTGGTGAAGGAGCGCTATGGTAAAAAACTCCAGATGTAGCCTTCGACTTCTTCTTTTTCTTGGGGACATATTTTCCACTTAATGCTTTAATATTTTTCTCTTCATCCATGTTAGCATCCGACATTAAACGAGTGCTTTCTTTAAAGACATCTGAATTTAAAAGATTACTTGTCAAAAACTGATGATCCATGTATTTTGCAAGTGATTTATTTTTATGTCTACCTACTAAAATGTTTATGTTTATCTTACATGTTACGCATTGTGTTTGAAGCAGGATAGATCTATGTTGAACAAAATGCATTATGACCATTTAGATCAGTAACATAACTGTAAAATAAAATACTTGTTTTTACTAAATCATGCTAGTCTAATGAAAATCAAATATTTTAGGATGAGCCTCACTCTACTCTGATCCTAAATGATCTGCTTCTCTTCCAGCTATATGCCTCCATCTAGACTTTCTGTGAAAAATGAGTTTTTAAAGACTTAATTCTGCTACAGTTCTAAATGGTGTTTGTCACCCTGTCAGTTTGCATATTACCAATACTTATTCAAAGAAGTGCTAAGTGTAAAACCACTGACTGAATAGTGAACAGTTCAGATCATGGTAACAGACAGACCGAACAGATGTACCAGCTGATCTAGATTCAATACCGGTCACTTGCTGCCAACAAAGGAAGAGCTGAATACTAAAGTTCTTATCTATTATACAATTACTTACCCATTACCACCTCTGGTTCTTCAGCTGACATCAGAGTGCTTGTCCTCATTAAGGGCTCCTCCTCAAATTCTTCAGCCATCAGTTCACTTAATTCGGCTTCCAAATCATCAAGTTCTCCATCTTTTTCAAGCATATCCATACTTATTGCATGTGAAACCTCCATATCTCCAAGCAAATAAGGGTCAAGGTCTCCTTGAACATTTTCAGCTGCTCCAGACTCACTTATCAGTTTGTCCTTTGGTTCTGAAACATCATCAAAGAGACCAAATCCCATGTCAGCTTCACTCTCTTCATCATCTGCACCTGGTCTAATCATGTAAGATCGAGAGAATTTGGCCCCAGACATATCTACCGACTGAAAATATACATTATATGAAATTTGACATACTATACATTTTGTAAGATTTGAATCATCTCTTTCTAACATATGACCTGATAAATCCAATAAAAATCAGATAAATACTTATTGTACAATATATCTAAATTAAATATAGCTTTGTGTAATAATTTAATTATTTATCAATATTGAGATAATTATCAAGAATGTATAACTCATGAAATGAAATTCAATAAGCTTGTTCCCAGCAAATTTTCCCAGATTTCTTTGATTGCTTTGTTAAAAAGATTTTTACCCAAAATGACTATGACATTATGTTTATTTGCACTTGACACATCCTCTGGTCATGAAAAACATTTTGTGTGACACTATTTCAACATTGTTTCAAGATATAGAACATAAAAACTACCATCACGCAGTATATAGACTGGCATTCAGTCCTTACATTTACTATTTCTTACTCAATTGACTCCCTTTGCTGCCAAAAATGTAAGATGATTCAGCCCTGTTAATAAAAAGGCTGAAAGTAGTTTGCTTGGTGTCTTAATAAAATAGATTATCATCTAGCCTGGTCGCAAGGCTACACAGTATATAAAGGTAACTGATTTGTCATTCAATATAAGATCAAGACTTAGGATGTTGACACCTATCCAATTAGTATGGTTGGTTTTTGCATGTGCAAAAACATAGCTACATGTACAGTTGAGGAGTTAGAGACATATTGTAGATACCCTGGATAAAATTTGGTAAATTACGCCTTTAAAGAAGCGATATAGGGTAGATATTTCAGTTGTCAAGTGTCCAAGAGTTATAGTTTTTGCTCTGGACACCACTTCACTTCATTAGTGCCGTAAAATACATTATTAGCACAAAATGTGTTACCTGGATTTTATTAGTGCCGGAAACGGACATTTTGTGCACATTGTCAAAAATTAAGTAGATAAAGAGTTTTAAACCATAGGTTTCCTTTACCTTTCTTCAAATTTCAACAATTTTCTCCATGCTATGGGGTGAGTAACTAGATGACTTAGTTAAGTTTCTAATGTCATAGGTTTATAAATTTACACCGTCACTTCTCAAGAGAATTGTATAACAGTTTGAAGATGGTCCATCTGATCAAAGCGAAAGTAGACTAAGGTAGTGTTTTAATCGTTATAAAGACGTTTATAGAGTTTTACTTTGGCGCTGCAGATTTAAACATGTACAGAATAGTATTTATTGCATACAATACATAAATTATGTTTTCCTCAAAAAGGTCAACAAAAATAAATTTTCTGATTTCCTATGAGATTTAACCCTTTTCACAACCTGTGCCTCCAGACGATTTAGACAGTGATTGGAAATTAGGTTTTGTGAGATTCTGAAGTAATCCTTGAGTGTCAAGGCGTGCTCTGTGTGACTATAAGAAATGATTGTGATAAGCAAACTGAAGGAGGGCTTCTATGTAAAATGAGGAATAAAATTTTATACTGAAACATATATCTGGGTCCCATTTGTTTTCACTAATTCTGCATCTCTGACACTCCAATATCTTCATTTTCATTTTTAACTGATGGCAAATTAATGGCACTATTCCGAGTTTTGGTGGTTTTTTTATAAAGTTACCCTCGCGTTTTGTTGTGTGTTTGTGGCCCTTGCATAAAAAACACCTATCAGGTCTATTTCCGGCACTATGATAAAGTCGAGGTGACATAATATTATGTTTTCACTGAATAGATAAGGTCTTACATGGCACTAATAATGTATGTCATGGTTCTCCACCATAACATTTTAATTTATCATTGTTCCAAGTTTCATTCAGTTCCTTTCATTAGTTTCCAAGTTCTGCTTTGGACAAAATTTCATTGAAGAAGAAGAAAAATGATAATAAGAAGAAGAACAAGAGCTGTCAGTAGGACAGTGCGCTCAACTTTTTAGTGCTTGCCTATAAAACAAAACTTTGACAGTTAAGGGCACACAAGACTTTAACTAGGAATTTCTAAGTACAAATCAAGAAACATTTTCTCAGCGTTATCTTCTCTTGCTTACAGATAGGTCTCATAATGGTACATAAGTACTCCAACTTTCAAAGTAATATCTCAAATGGTTAAGTCAACAAGTGGACAAGAACAAGAGCTGTCAGAAGGACAGTGCGCTCAACTTTTTTAGTGCTTGCCTATAAAACAAAACTTTGACAGTTAAGGGCACACAAGACTTTAACTAGGAATTTCTAAGTACAAATCAAGAAACATTTTCACAGAGTTATCTTCTCTTGCTTACAGATAGGTCTCATGATGGCACATAAGAACTCCAACTTCCAAAGTAATATCTCAAATGGTTAAGTCAACAAGTGGACAAGAATGAAAATTTTAACTGAAATTCTAAGTCAAAAAGGGCCATAATTCAAATAAAATCCTTGACAGAATTACCTTCTCCTGCCCATGTTTTGGGATCATGATAGTAAACAAGTATTCCAACTTTCAAATTAATATCTCAAACAGTTCAGTCAAAAAGTGGACTGGTACGAAAAACTTAACCAAGATTCTAAGTCGATAAAAGGCCTTAATTTTTCAAACAAATCCCTGACAGAGTTATCTTCTCTTGCGTACAGATGGGGGTAATGATGTGAAATAGCATTAAAAGTTTCAAAGCAATATCTCAAAGGGTTAAGGCAATAAGTGGATTTTACCCATATTCAATGTATTTTCTAAGTAAAAAAGGGGCATAATTCTGTCAAAAACCTTGACAGAGTTATGTCCTCTTGTCTGTTGATGAAGGTTGTGATGGTAAACAAGTATGGTTAGTTTCAAAGCAATACCTCCAATGGTTTTGAAATAAAGTGAGGTGGTACAAAAAACTTAACCAAGCTCAATACACTTTTTAAGTAAAAAAAGGGCCATAATTCTGTCAAAAACCTTGACAGAGTTATGTACTCTTGTCTGTAGATGGAGGTTATGATGGTAAACAAGTATGGTAAGTTTCAAAGCCATACCTCTAATACTTCTGAAATAAAGTGGGGTGGTACGAAAAACTTAACCAAGGTGTGACGCCAACGCCGACGCCGGGGCGAGTAGGATAGCTCCCCTTTTCATAGAAAAGTCGAGCTAATAAAAAACTTAACCAAGATTCTAAGTTGATAAAGGGCCTTAATTTTTAAACAAATCCCTGATAGAGTTACCTTCTCTCGCCTACAGATGGGGGTAATGAATACATAAGTACTCCAACTTTCAAAGTAATATCTCAAATGGTTAAGTCAACAAGTGGACAAGAATGATTTTAAAAAGGGCCATAATTCAAATAAAATCCTTGACAGAATTACCTTCTCCTGCCCATGTTTTGGGATCATGATGGTTTACAAGTATTCCAACTTTCAAATTAATATCTCAAACAGTTTAGTCAAAAAGTGGACTGGTACAAAAAACTTAACCAAGATTCTAAGTTGATAAAGGGCCTTAATTTTTAAAACAAATCCCTGGCAGAGTTACCTTTTCTTGCCTACAGATGGGGGTAATGATGTAAACAAGCATTAAAAGTTTCAAAGCAATATCTCAAAGGGTTAAGGCAATGAGTGGATTTTACTCATATTCAATGTATTTTCTAAGTAAAAAGGGACATTATTCTGTCAAAAACCTTGACAGAGTTATGTACTCTTGTCTGTTGATGGATGTTATGATGGTAAAAAAGTATGGTAAGTTTCAAAGCCATACCTCTAATACTTTTGAAACAAGAGGGCCAAGATGGCCCTATATCGCTCACCTTGGTACAAGTCCACTTGCCTAGTGGAAGATCACTAATGTTATATACCAAATAGGTTTTCCTATATACGCCTTTGTAAAACAAGTGACCCCCCCCCCCCGGGCAAGGTCAATTTTGACCCCAGGGGCATAATTTGAACAAACTTTGAAGAGGTCTGATAGGCAATGCTACATGCCAAATATCTAAGCTCTAGGCCTTGTGGTTTCAAAGAAAAAGATTTTTAAAGTTTTTCCTAAATATGCCTATGCAAAACTAAGTGACCCCCCGTGCGGGGTCAATTTTGACCCGAGGGTCATAATTTGAACAATCTTGGTAGAGGTCCACTAGCCAATGCTACATGCCAAATATCTAAGCTCCAGGCCTTGTGGTTACAGAGAAGAAGATTTTTAAAGTTTTTCCTATATATGCCTATGCAAAAACTAAGGGCCCACCCGCGCGGGGTCAATTTTGACCTGGGGGTCATAATTTGAACAATGTTGGTAGAGGTTCACTAGACAATGCTACATGCCAAATATCTAAGCTCAAGGCCTTGTGGTTTCAGAGGAGAAGATTTTTAAAGATTTTCCTATTTGTTGCCATAGCAACCACAGTTCTCCATGGAATGGAATTCTTTGAACAATTTTGGTAGAGCTTCATGCAAGGAACATTCCTGCATAGTTTTATCAACATTGGCCTAGAGGTTTCAGAGTAGATGTCATTTGAATCAAAATGTTGACGGACCCCCCAAAAACCACCCACCAGAAACCCCCCCCCCCCCCCCAGCCAGGGAAAAAAAAAAAGGGGGGGAAAAAAAAAAAAAAAAAAAAGACAAACCACCCCCCCCCCCCCCCCAAAAGGAAAACCCCCCCCCCCCCCCAAAAAAAAAAAAAAAAAAAAAAAAAAATTTTTTTTTTCCCTTTTTGAAAAAAAAAAAAAAAAAAAAAAAAAAAAAAAACCCCCCGAAATGCTTTAGTGTTGACTGAGTGACGGACCCTATTCATCGATCAGAAAAGCACTTAATGCTGGCCCTACCTTACCTACCTCTTGATCTTCTTCTTCTTCTTCACCATCTGATGATGTGGTACTGTCAACTGCCGACCTGCAACTAATGCATCATAACTAACTTTTCATCATTCATTTTTCATATTGTTTACTAGTATATTCTGTTTGCAGCACAAATTTAAACTAGAGCTATCACTAAATGTGATTAATACCCCCAAAAGACTGCTTTATAAACTGAAGAAGTTCGTAGTAACATAATACCTTGCACAAACTAAAAGAGATTTGTTCTTGGCAATAACTCTGTAATTTGTCAAGATAGTTATGGTTCTTGTACACTGCACTTCCTCTCAATGTGCTTGACCATTGTATGAAGTCTTATTGAATTCCAACTTGTAGTTTTCAATTTTTTTTCCCACTTAAAAACTAACACAAAAAAGTAAATATCAAAATAGAGTATATTTCTTGTACACTGCACTTCCCTGTTTTGTTGAAGGGGATGACATAATCCGACGATAGTAACAAACAGACAGGCAAGATGGAGTATGGTTCTTGTAAATGAACTTCCTCTCAATGTGCTTGACCATGTCTGAAGGTGTAAATCAACTTTGTTTCAGTTACTTGGACAAGGAAAACAACAAAGGGCACTAACTCGTAAATCACTCAATATATGCTGTGCACTGCCTTACCTTACCTTCTTGATCATTTGATTGTCTTCCACTTTTTTTTCAAGTTATGCTCCACGACTACAAAGGGAAATAATCTGAAATTAGTCAAGATGGAGTTATGTTTGTCACTGCACTTCCTCTCAATGTGCTTGACCATTGAATGAAGTTATATTAATTCCAACTTTGTTTCAACTTATGCTCCGGACAAGGAAAAGTAACAAGGGCACTCTAAAATTTCATGGGTATGGTTCTTGTCTCTCCCCCCCCCCCCAATGTGCTTGACCATTGTATGAAGTTGTATTGAATTCCAACTAGTTTTCAAGTTATGCCCCGAAAAAAAAAAAAAAAAAAAGGAAAAAACCCTTTTATTTATTAAAGTGGGTTTTTTGTTCCCCCCCCCCCCCCCCTTCATCATTCATTTTTCATTTTGTTTACTAGTATATTCTGTTTGCAGCACAAATTTAAAAAATATGTATCATTAAAAGTTGTATCTCTAGGACTTGGCATGTCCTATATCAAGCCTAGTTGAATATTCTAAGGTTTGACCCAGCACAGACCCCCTCCTCAAAAACAGAACAGACAACAAACCAGGTCAAATGCGTTAGCATGAAAGAAATAAGATTTACAAAATGCAATCAGATGCAATTTGCAGTTATGACACCTCATGGAAGTTATAAAAATTCATGTGGATACAATGTACAAGTGAGCAATAATGGCCTTGTATGGCTAACCTAGGTTCTACTATCTATATCTTGGATACCTTTAATCTTATCTGGATGTCTTACGTTAAGAGCAAAATCAAGAGCTGTCCCTTATAAGTGACAAATGCCCCTAAAGTGGTATTCCACAGTCTGTGACCTTGACCTTCAAGTTTTGGACCCAGTACTTGGGCACAACACTATATATCTCCATGTGCTGAACGTTTAATCCAATTCATTTCAAAATCCTTCAATGTATAACAGAGTTACATTCTAGATATAAACATGTACATATTTAAAGGATTCTAAAACCTCTGATCTCTAAGTGTGACCTCGTTCTTCAAGGTAAGAAAGTGGGACTTGCGCATGACATGTCATCTCCATGTGCTCAACAAATTTGCAACTTATTTTCAAAATCTTTCTAGACATACCATACTAATTACCATATAATCAATATTCCATGACCTTTAAACTTTAAGTGTGACCATGACCTTTGAGGTAGGGTCATGGGTTTTGCACAGGACACATCATCTTGATGTGCTTAACATTTGTGCAAAGTTATCTTAAAATCCTTCCATGCATGACATTTTACAATCTGGAAATGAATGTGTGCATATAATACAGGATTCCATTACCTTTAAACTCTAAGTGTGACCTTGACCTTTGAAAAAGGGACTAGGGTTTTGAATGCTACACGTTGTCTTCATGTGCAGAACGTTTGTGCCATAAAACTAAGAAATCCTTTCATGCATGAAAAAGCCCTGACAAGAAAAAATGGAATGCCGGAAACTCAGACGCACGTACCGTTGGTGCGACTTTAATATGACCACCATTGGGGGTTTAAAAAGAAATATGGTATTTTTTGACATAGAACAATAATGATTGTCAGTAACTCACAAATCCATCATCAACTGCGAGGAATCTAGTTCCTCCTCCTTGGCCCTTACATGTACTTCATCTTCCTCCTGCCGTCCTTTTTTTAATGCTCTTGATGCCGCTTTAAATCTCATATCAGGACGGACTGTAGACTGAAATAGGATGGAATATTGCTAAGATGATCCTGTTCTTCAATCAAGCTTATTAAAACAATCACTTTGACCAGCAGCTGAAAGGCTAACCTTTGATCTTATCAAAACAAAAGGGCCATGATGACCCTATATTGCTGACCTATCAAGAAAAATATTTTGATATATATACATGATTTAATGCAAATGTAGCCATTATCGTGTTCACAAGTGTTTTGAAACCTTTTGACCTAGTCTTTGACACCATGTTACCCATCGAGATAATCATTTTGATAAATTTTCATTATGATTGGGGGTCAGATATGGCCCTTAAGAGTGTTAAGTTTTTTTTACTGAAAAATATAACTGGGGCCATTTGTTTTTATTCATGCTGCATCTTTGATACTCCAAATTCTGTATTTTCAATTTTAACCAATGACTACATATTTGCACCACCCCTTGCATTCGTTTTTTTCAAGTTATCCTAGTGTTTTGTTGTGTGTTTATGCCCCTTCCATAAAAAATCACCTATAAGGTCTGTTTCCGGCAACAAAATAATGTTGAGGTTACATATGTTTTCACTGATAAGGTCTTATACAGCTCTTAGTCTAATACTACTTATGGTTCTCCATCATGACATTGCCATATATTGTTTTTCCAAGTTTCATTCAGTTCCTTGCACTAGTTTCCAAGTTCTGCTCCAGACAAAGTTTTAGTGAAGAAGAATGATAATAATGAGAAAAACTACAAATGCAGTATGTCTCTGTTCAGTGAAGGGGCGACATAATTTTAGACAAACAGACAGACAGATGAAGAAACAAAAGCACTGCCTGCCACTGGCTGACGCTCTTCTGATTTTATCCTTTTATAGTTTATTCATAACCAATTTTTAAGTAACAGTGTCCTTGACCTTGACCCCAAAACACAATCCCGCAAAAGGTTTTCATAAATAATTACTAGACACTAAGTTTGGTCATAATAATTCAACTGCAACTTAAGATATTGTATTTTCATATTTTCAGAAAAAGGAGCCCTAAAACACAATCCAAGTAAAGATACATGTACTCATAAATACTTTCTATACACTATGGTTGGTTGCTTTTTGTTCACTATTACTAAAGTATTGTGTGTGTGAAACTTCCTAAGCTAAGAAGGGGCAAAAATCCAGTCAAAATATATGACAGGGTTATATAACTTGTAAAATTCTACCTTCATTATATTGTACATTTGATAGTAAACAGGTTTTTCAAGTATCAAAGTGATAGCTTTGATAGTTTGCATATAAGTGACCTAAAGACAAAACTTAAAAGATCAGAATAGCTAAAAATGACAAAGTCTAAAAATACTAAAATATTCATACAATAGCATACAATGTGAAGAAGGGTATTAGACAAACATGTTTTTCAAGTTTCAAAGTAATAGCTTTGACAGTTTCGATGTAAGTGACCTAAACGCAAAACTAAACCAAACTAAACCAAAGACAGAAGACCACAATGCACTTTCAATGCTGCTCTGCATGTAACATAATACGCTGCAACCTCGTTATAACGCGGTAGTCGGGGTCCAAAGGGTCAGACCCGTGTCATAAGTGAGAGTAAATTTTATAACGCGGTCTGATCATCGGCCATTGTTTTCTTGCATAATCTATATAAAGATGTAATACCTATACCCCACCCACCCAACTAAATAAAAGCATATTGATGTTTGACACGCATTATGTTTTTATATGTAATTGAGTGGTTAAATTGTAGAAAACAATGATGTTAGGGAAATAAAGTAGTTAATCAATCACGAAATTCAACAAGAAGATGCGGCAATGCCACCAAAGCAGGTTTAACCACCCCCCCTCCCCCTTTTTCTTTTGCTTGAAACAATTAAAAAAAAAACAACAATTTTTAAAAAATCTATTTTTAGTAACAGTGACCTTGACCTGAATTTTTTTTTTTTGCTCAATTTAAAAACTCAAAAAAAACCCATCTATTTTTAGGAACAGTGACCTTCACCCTAGTGACCCCGAATGCAATCCCAAGCTTCGTCTCCATGCAAGCTACCTTCACACCAAGTTTCATTAAAATTGGTCACTTCTAACTCAAGTTATCGAGTGGAAACCATTTTTCTATTTTTAGTAACAGTGCCCTTGACCTTGACCCTAGTTACCCCAAATGCAATCCTAAGCTGCGCCTCTATGCAAGCTACCTACACACCGAGTTTCATTGCGATTGGTCACTCCTAACTAAAGTTATTGAGCAGAAACCAATGTTTGATGCCCGCCTGCCCGACATACAATGGCATTCTAATAAGCAGGTTTTTTTTAATAAATAAAAGAGAAAATCTTATGTAAATATTTGCTATGTAAAACAAAAGTACATGCATTTTCAGAAAATGATACGGCTAAAGTGAAAGTACAGTACATTTTTTGCTGTTTTCGTTTTCAGAAAATGATACGGTAATTGATTGATTAAAGTTCAGGTAAGCCAACAACCAAAGATGTGCAATCAAATTTTAATCTTTAAATTTTAAAGAGATCAGCTTGTGAATAACAGAGTCATGAAAACCTTATTGACACTAGACCAGACATTTATAATTGTTTTAACACTTCTGTGTTAATAGACGCTTTTCAAGCGTCTACCTAACAATGATCAATAATTTACTTACGTTTTCGAAAACATTCGTTTTGTATAGGGACAATGCTATTCTGACAGAAATGATTTTGGTCGACCCCAAAATTTTTGGGAGCGTTATACCGGGATTTGCGTTATACCAGCGCGCGTTATAACAAGGTTGCAGTGTAATTACACTATAACTTAAATTACTTAAGGGTGGTCCTACCTCAGCTTCCCATGAGTTATAATATCTTTCTTCACTGTCTGATGATTCACTGTCTGATGATTCACTGTCTGATGATTCACTGTCTGATGATTCACTGTCTGATAATAGACTACTGTCATATTCGTTCCTGTAATTAATGCCAGCCAAGATTAATATTACTTGGGCCATTAGGCGGGCAATATATCGCCCATAAAAAAAAAAAAACAATAATTTTATTACCCTCCCCTTTCTTAAATTTTGAAGGATTTCGTTATTTTTTTAATAAATTAATGGCTGAACATAAACAGAACTTCAGATGCCCTTATGATACCTCAATTCACCTTGTGATATCACTATTAAAGTAAATAATACATCTCTGATGTGCCACACGTGAACACTCACACATTTACTGTGGGGTACAATGCGGGATATGTCAAGTTCATATTACTATCAATATTCATATATGTATCTTTGACCAATCAGAGGACTGGAAACTTTATGGAAGGGTAATAAGACACTGTATGTGTGCAAACAGGTCATAAAAAATATTCTGACCACATCTCAGGTTGACTAGTTAGAGTTGCTAAAATGAAATCACTTTAACCTCTCATAGATTGAGGGTCATGGGTTTGAACTTTGCTACTGACCATGTCTCTTTTGGTTAGAAAGTTGTCAGTTTCTTATGGAAGATAGGGGTCTAGTTATGGTTCTTCCACAGAAGATAGGGGTCTTGGTATATGGTTCTTCCCAGCTATGATGGTTAGGTAAACTGCTCGCCTGTAAAAATGACCAATTTGAAATTAAGGTGGAAACCTGCTTTTAACTTATACTACAAAACAAGCTAGAGCTATAACTAAATGTGATTAATAACCCCAAAAGACTGCTTTATAAACTGAGGAAGTTCGAAGTAACATCATACCTTGCAAAATAGAACTAAAATAGAGATACTGTCCTTGGCAATAACGCTGTAATAAGTCAGGATAGAGTTATGGTTCTTGTGCACTGCACTTCCTCCTATTGTGCTTGACCATTGTAGGAAGTTGTATTGAATTCCAACCACTAGTTTTCAAGTTATGCTCCAGACAAGGAAAAGTAACAAAGGGCAATAACTCTGTAATGAGTCAAGGTAGAGTTATGGTTCCTGTGAACTGCACTTCCACTCACTGTACTTGATCATTGTATGAGGTTGTAGTCAATTCCAACCACTAGTTTTCAAGTTATGCTCCAGACAAGGAAAAGTAACCAAGGGCAATAACTCTGCAACTTGTCAGGATAGAGTTATGGTTCTTGTGCACTGCACTTCATCTCATTCTACTTGACCATTGTATGAAGTTGTATTGAATTCCAACCAGTAGTTTTCAACTTATGCTCCGGACAAGGAAAAGTAACAAAGGGTAATAACTCTGTAATAAGTCAAGATGGAGTTATGGGTCTTGTGCACTACACTTCCTCTCAATGTACTCGACCATTGTATAAAGTTGTTTTGAATTCAAACTAGTAGTTTTCAAGTTATGTTTCGGACAAGAACAAGAGCTGTCCCTGACAAGTGACAAATGCCCCCAAAAGAGGTGTGTAACAGTCTTTGTCCTCTCCATGTGCTCAATAATTGTGGTATGTAATTTTAAAATCCATGCGACACATCGGCTTGATGTGCTTGACATTTGTGCCAAGTTATTTTTAAATCAATCAATGCATGACAAAGTTATAGTCCGGACACAAATGTGTGCATATATACAGGATTCCATTACCTTCAAGCTCTAAGTATGACCTTGACCTTTGAGGTAGGGACGTGGGTCTTGCACGCGACACATTGTCTTGATGTGCTAGACATTTGTGCCAAGTTATTTTAAAATCCTTCAATGCATGACAAATTTACAGTCCGGACACGAACGTGTGCATAAATAGAAGATTTCAGTGTGACCGTGACCTTTGAGGTCTGGATGTGGGTCTTGCACGTGACACAGTGTCTTGATGTGCTTGACATTTGTGCCAAGTTATTTTAAAATCCTTCAATGCATGACAAAGTTACAGTCCGGACGAATGTGTGCATATATAGAGGATTTCATTACCTTCAAACTCTAAGTGTGACCTTGACCTTTGAAGTAGGGACATTGGTCTTGCACGTGACACGTCGTCTTGATGTGCTGAACATTGGTGCCAAGTTATTTTAAAATCCTTCAATGCATGACAAAGTTACAGTCGGGACATGAATGTATGCATATATACAGGATTCCATTACCTTCAAACTCTAAGTGTGACCTTGACCTTTGAGGTAGGGACGTGGGTCTTGCACGCGACACGTCATCTTGATGTGCTAGACATTTGTGCCAAGTTATTTTAAAATCCTTCAATGCATGACAGAGTTACAGTCCGGACACAAATTTGTAAGTGGGGACACACAGACAGCCGTACGGACGGTGCGATTTTAATATGCCACCCTTCGGGGGCATAAAAATGCAACAGACCGACCACCGGACCGACCGACCAACCACCGGGTGACTCCTATATACCCCCCCAAACTTCATTTCGGGGGTATAAATAATCTTATATCAACTTTCATAACGGCAGGAAACCAAAAAAAATATTTTATGACATTAAAACAACTTTGATAACTATTTACTCACAAATGCTTTATCAAGGGTTCTACTTACCGTATGGCACACAATTGAGCTTCTTTCCTCTTTTGCTCTTGTATGATCAATGGTCTGGGTGAATCCAAATTTGCACTACATGTAATACTCATCTGAGGATGGCCTGCAGACTGAAATAGGAGGGAATATGGCCAAAATAATCTTGTGGTTAAATAAAGCTTATTAAAACAATCACTTTGAAAAGCAGCTGAAAGGTTGAACTTTGATCTTATCAAAACAAGAGGCAATGTTGGCTCTATATTACTCAACAGAGTGATATTGCTCATCGAGTAAAATAATCTGATATATTTTCATGATTATTGATTGCAAAATGTAGACTCTTGTGATATTTGCAAGTCACTGTTTTCTTTAATTTGTTAATTATTGACAGCAGGTGGCCTAGATTCAAAACATCAAGACAAACATTCTGCAAACTGGGTATCAAATGTGGCCTCTAAAGTATTTACAAGGTTTCATTTGATTTGACCTTGTGACCTAGTTTTTGACCCAAAATTACCCATTATGAAAATCATTGTTACCAATTTCATGAGGACAGACCTTTGATACAGGACCACTAGGAAATGCTACCAAGGTGGGGGCAGCAGGGAGGGGGGGGGGGGGGAGATAAAAGGGCCATAATTTCTGTAAGAATTAATGGAATGTAACAGCAATTAAAGGTGACCTGTAATTTATGATCACAAACATGTGAACTAAAACTTGTTCAATTCAAGCTAACTTTCACATTACAAGTTATATAGAGAGCTATAATTCAGAATAAACAAGGTAGTGTTACACCTTTATACTAAACAATGATTAGTGATGCTGTTTCGTTCAAGTATGGTCAATAACGTCTTGTTTCCTACCTACTTTGTGTCAATTTGAGTCCCAGAATCACTTCAAATTTACTGATATAGCAACATATATTTATGGAAAGGATAATGGTAGAACCACGTTCTATTCACTCTGAAACAATTTTGACATACGCCTTTTTTGTATTCCAGTTGTTTCATCAAGAGAGAGAGTTGCCAGACAGCCTTTATTATTTTTTGCAATATCACTGATAAAAAATGCTACACTATGTTTCTAATATGTACTTATCGATTTAAAAACCAAAGGAAGGAACGTTTTTGATACAAATATAGGCCAATTCTATGACAGTTAAACATCTTTCTTGCTAAAATAAGAGCTACTTGTAAATGACATGCATCCCTTATAGTTACATGTAAAGTCAGAATAACCCTCAAATTTCATGAAGTGTGTTACCCTGTTGTAAGCTGTGTCTGAATTTTCATGATCATATACCTTATGAGTAATATCTGACAATGTGGCACGAGCGTTATAAAATCGTTTGCGTCGTTCATCTCCTGTATCAGTTTTCTTCTTTCCAAAAGAGAATCTGCCGCTTGCTTCTGAATAATCTGGACCTGTAAATAGTTAATTAGATGACACTTTTAACATCTCACAAACATTTCAGAATGTCACAATGGTTCTGTTTTACTCACTTAATGCAACTGCTCTAAATGACATGATCAATTTGTATTAATAACAGGAGATGTCCATAAGACAGCAAGCTCGACTAATGTGGGTGTTTGCTAATAAAACAAAACTTTAATCAGTTTATTAGCAAAACAAAATTCTGCTAACTATTAAGTATAAACTAGGAAAGTTGAATCATAAAAAAGTCAAAATCTATCACTATATATTTAATTTTTGGTAAATTAATTGCTGATACAAAATGTACCCCTGAACATTGCTAAGTTTGATATAAAACTACCATAAGTGGTTACTGAGATATGTGCATGAAAGTACCTTGCATGCAAAACTTTAACTAAATTTTCAAAGTCAAACAAGGGCCATAATTTGTACTAAATGTATAAAAGAGTTATCTGTCTTGACTGTGTGACACCACTTCAGACATTAAACTAGATGGGTGTTCAGTAGAACACTTATGTCGCCCTCTTACGCTTTGTCAGAATAACCAATAATTTGTAGACAAAATCTAAATACAACAAGAGCTGTCACATGACAGCACGCTCGACTATTCGAAAGGTTGTTGGTAAAATGGGTTTTTTGTCAAAGAACAGGAGTATTGTGTAATTGTCTGTAAGAATTAAGGTCAAAGATATGAAACTTGTTCAAAGACCTTTGTAAATGTACATTACATTCAAAGCCTTACTCTGGATTCTGTAAGCCAAGTGGAGGGAGGAGGGGATAATTTCAAAGAAATACATAACCTTGTAAATTTGATCATGAATAACTCTGTAACTTTTCAAAATTGAAATGTATAGAATCTAAAAAAGCATGACCGCTGCATGCTGCATAATTATTCTATGACATTTCAAAAGAAAGCCATTTCGAGTATTTCCATGTTAGTCTGGTAAAAACTGTGACAAAATTCTAAGTTAAAAGGGGCATAAATGTCAAAAATCAAAAACATTGGTGAAGATGTTGACAGTAAACATACATTTTAGGTCCATATAAAAAAATTAAAGTTAAAAAGGGGCATAAATCTGTCAAAAATCAAAACAGAGTTATGGGGATTGTTTCCTCAGATGTAGATGTTGATGGTAGACACATACTTTGAGTTTCAAGTCAATACCTTTGATAGTATTCAAAACATTTGACTTTATAAAATCTTTTACTAAATATTCTAAGTTAAAAAGGGGCATAAATCTGTCAAAAATCAAAACAGAGTTATGGGGATTGTTTCCTCAGGTGTAGATGTTGATTGTAGACACATACTTTGAGTTTCAAGTCAATACCTTTGATAGTATTCAAGATATTTGAATTTATAAAAATCTTTAACAAAAACACCTAAGTTAAAAAGGGGCATAAATCTGTCAAAAATCAAAACGGAGTTATGAGGATTGTTTCCTCAGGTGTAGATGTTGATGGTAAAGATATATTTTGAGTTTCAAGACAATACCTTTGATAATTTGCAAGATATTTTAATTTATAAAAAACTTTAACCAAAAATTCTAAGTTAAAAAGGGGCATAAATCTGTCAAAAATCAAAACAGAGTTATGGGGATTGTTTCCTCAGGTGTAGATGTTGATGGTAAACAAACAGTTTGAGTTTCAAGTCAATACCTTTGATAGTATTCAGGATATTTGACTTTATTAAAAACTTTAACCAAAAATTCTAAGTTAAAAAGGGGCATAAATCTGTCAAAAATCAAAACAGAGTTATGAAGATTGTTTCCTCAGGTGTAGATGTTGATGGTAAAGATATATTTTGAGTTTCAAGTCAATACCTTTGATAATATGCAAGATATTTGAATTTATAAAAAACTTTAACCAAAAATTCTAAGTTAAAAAGGGGCATAAATCTGTCAAAAATCAAAACAGAGTTATGGGGATTGTTTCCTCAGGTGTAGATGTTGATGGTAAAGATATATTTTGAGTTTCAAGTCAATACCTTTGATAGTATTCAAGATATTTGACTTCATTAAAAACTTTAACCAACGCAGACGCCGACGCCGGGGCGAGTGCAATAGTCTCCTTATTCTTCGAATAGTCGAGCTAAAAAGGGGCTTAACTCTGTCAAATATGACCTTGACCAACAATATTTGGGGGCATCATGACGCTTATGTCATAAGCAATACAATTTGAAAGTTTGATGAAGAAATCTTAAGGAATGGCAGTTATAGCCAACATTAAGTTTTCGTGACAAAATCTAAGTACAATAAGGGGCATAACTCTGTCAAATATGACCTTGACCTACAAAATTTGGCGGCATCACAACCCTTTTGACATAAGCAATACAATTTGAAAGTTTGATAAAATAATCTTAAGAAATGGCAAAGTTATAGTAAAAATCTAAGTATAAAAAGGGGCATAACAATGTCAAATATGACCTTGACCTACTAAATTTGGCGGCATCATGACCCTTTTGTCATAAGCAATACATTGTAAAGTTTGATGAAGAAATCTTAAGAAATGGCAAAGTTATAGCCAACGTTAAGTTTGTGTGACGGACGGACGGACGGACGGACAGACCGACCGACGAACTGACAGACGGACAAAGTGATCCCTATGTATCGCCTTTTCTCCGAAAGGGCGACACAAAAAGTTTCAAGTCAATATCATAAGTGGTTACTGAGATATGTGCATGATAGTACCTAGCAGGCAAAACTTTAACCAAATTTTCAAAGTCAAACAAGGGCCATAATTTGTATCAAATTTAAACAAGAGTTATCTGTCTTGATTGTAAGACACCCCTTAAGACATTAACAAAGTTCAAGTCAATATCATTATTGGTTACTGAGATATGTGCATGATAGTACCTAGCAGGCAAAACTTTAACCAAATTTAGTACCTAGCAGGTAAAACTTTAACCAAATTTTAAAAGTCAAACGAGGGCCATAATTTGTACTAATTTTATACAAGAGTTATCTGACTTGACTGTGTGACACCCCTAGAGACATTAACAAAGTTTCAAGTCAACGTCATAAGTGGTTACTGAAATATGTGCATGATAGCAGCCAAAACTTTAACCAAATATTCAAAGTCAAACAAGGGCCATAATTTGTACTAAATTTATACAAGAGTTATCTGTCTTGATTGTATGACACCCCTAAAGTCATGAACAAAGTTTCAAGTCAATATCCTAAGTGGTTACTGAGATATGAGCATGATAGTACTTAGCAGGCAAAACTTTAACAAAAGCTGCAATGCCGACACACAAGTGACTGTAATAGCTCTCCATATTCTCCGAATAGTCGATCTAAAAAATCAAACAATGTAATCTGTGGAGTATTAACAAGGTTTAACAACAGTCTGATGTAGAGTCTTGGGTTCAAATATTAGACTGCTCTATATCTCTACAGCTCATGTATGGATTCAATACTTTCAGGGGTTTAGGTAATCGGGCGAAGTCAATTTTCTATTTACAAGCCAGGATTGACTTTGACTGTGACCTATAAGCCAGTATGTCAGTCATACACACATATATCTACATTCTGACCTTAACTGTGACCTTTTTACAGGTATGTCAGACATACACACATGACACTGTATCTACATCTCATGATAATAATGTGTTCAAAACACAAATATTGAAGAAGTTTATCCTACAAACCTGCTACAACTTGTAAATGAGCAAACCAACCAACCAGAGTTTACTCCAATATACACCATTAAAACTTCATAAAGAAAAGAGATCATTTTATGTTCTGTTAGTGAGATCATTTACACAAGGAGACCCCCATACACGCATTTTCCTTCAAGCACAGGAGGAACGGTAGACTTACTTCTGCTACGCGAAAGTCGGTGTCTTTGTTAGCACCCCCATCACAGAGCAGGGCCCATGAAACGCACGGAAAATCGAAACCCCCCGCGCCGCCCCCCCCCCCACCATATTTCTTCTAGGAGGCCGCAGGCCACAGGCCGCACAGTTCAAAGCCTACCGCAACGCACCGGGCCACCCTAAACAAAGACAACGGCGTAGCGGCGCCACCCACCCCCCCGGGGGGGCCGTAAATGTGTAAATGACCAGAATTTTGAAGTTGAAAGTGCTCTTGTTTTGTCTGTATAGCAATTCTTAAAATTTCAGCATAAATTATGGATTTACCTCCACGAAGTCTCAGCACAAGATGCAGCACTGCATCATTCTGAATGTTATAATCCTGCAATGTCCTGCCCTCTTCCAACTGTTTTCCAGCAAATACCAGCCTCTGCTGGTCAGGGGGTATTCCCTCTTTGTCTTGTATCATTGCCTACAAATAACCGTTCACAGTCTCATGCACAGGACAAGGCAACGAAGGATCTGGACCACTAATAAAAATAAATCCAATTCCGGAGCATTTTAATATTTTATATTTTCTAATAAATTTATGAAATCATCACATTTTCAGTCCTGACAGTGATCGCTTTGTCATGAGAAAAACTGCTCACTTCCAGCAACATTTTCTTAAACAGGTTATGATATACTTGACCAGATTCAGCTCAACATGGCGTAAAGAGGGCGTCTTGCTGAGTTGTAATCCCAATTCACAATGTTTTAGAGTCCATTTTATGATATTTTAGAAACATTTCATTCTCAGCTTAAGAGCTTTTTAACAAAACAAAAGTACAAAAATATAGTACCTTAACATCAGATATTGTAGTACTAGCATCCATGTCAAGTCCAACGGTTTTGCCAGTAAGTGTTTTCACAAATAAATTAACACTTTTTAGCCTCTTTGGCTTGCCTGCAGTGCAAATAGAAAATTACAAAATTAATATCATTCATTAATATATCAAGACTTAAGAAAATAAAATCGCTTGTTTAAAAAGTGACCTTTAGCTAATCCTGTTTGCAGTATTATTCTATTTAAAGTAAGTAGCACACTGAACAGTTTTTCAGTAAAACAAACTATGTTGCAGAACCACTGAAAACTACAAGACTCTAACAATTATGCCTTACTTAATCTTGCAGTTCCAAATGTCTGAGAAAAATCAACTTGTCCATCGAGCTCCCAACTATCAAATGCTTCCTCTAGCTGCAAGGACAGAAAAATGTAAAAAAATTATTATAACAATAAAAATAAGATATCTTCCTATTACAAAAACTGAAATTTAGTCGAAAGTCATGTTGCTCTACACTGTAAAAGGTCATTGTATACTTTTGTGTTATGACTATTGAGAATATCTATAGGAAAACAATGTACATGCATGCACTGTGGTTCTGAAAATTTGCATGGTGTATGTGAGTGGTGCTTAACTGTGTTCTTTCTACAATAGAGAACAGTTAACTGTGCTGTATCTACAATTGAGAACAGTTAAGATAGCACAATAGTGCAAAATTGCCCGGAGGCTACACCTCCTCGAAATAATGTAGTTATTTTCGCAAACAGTACACTATCTATTATTGACCCTTTCAACATGTGACTAGTGTAGATCATGATCAGCCTGCACATACATGCAGTCTGATCATGATCTGCACAGTTCACTGTTTAGTCTGAAAACAGCATCCATTCAAACAGTTAATGGTATAGTCCAAAACAGCATCCATTCAAAAATTTAATGGTATAGTCTAAATGGTATTAGCAAATGATAGGGTTAAAGAGGAAAAAAAAAATGGTTACAATTTGGAGGAGCAAGCTTGTCAGATTGACCTTCACAATTTATTATTCTAAATGTGACCTTAAAACATACTACACTGTATCTATACCAAGACACAGCATTTGACTTAGTTGTGGCTTTCATAACTACAATTGGTCTTGTTATTGTGTCAGTTGAACATTTGGAAGACTCGAATATTGTGTCCATAAATTGTAAAAGTATTCATCTAGTAGCATGCAATCTAATATCTGCTGTTCATTTGATTTCTTTTTTCCTGAAGCTGACTTTTATCTCAGGTAACTTAAAAATGCTGTACTTATTGCAATCAGTTTCGTCCTTGCCATATACTGGGCAAATTTGATTTGTTCCTTCCAGAAGCTGACTTTCAACTCAGGTAACTTAAAAATGCTGTACTTATTGCAATTAGGGTCATCCTTGACATTGCTGGGCATGTTTGATTTCTTCCTTTAGGAAGCTGACTTCCAACTCCAGTAACTTATACATGCTGTTCTTAACAGCCACCCACTTCACCACTTGACTGGGCAAGTTTAATTTCTGTCCTCCAGAAGCTGGTTTCAGAATCAAAATAATAATGCTGTACTTATATACTTACCATAACCAGCTTTTCCTCTTGCAACTTGCTATCTGATATCTCCTGTGCCAGTTTGATTCCTTCCTTCAAGAAGCTGATTTGCTTCTCTGAAGAGTCAAAGTTCAGTCTTACATTGGTGAGGACATCATCTATTGCCTTGTCGTAGTCTATCTCTGCTTTCGTCTCCTGTAAAATATATACATGCAATCACTTATACTATACCTGAATGGTATCATAAATATCCGATCAATCATAACCAAAATGCTCTAACAAGATACACATCTTACATTGATATACAAGACATGGCACTGATTGGTTTCATTTAAATCCTGTTATCAGTTTAACCAAACTAATCAATTTTATTACATTAAATTTTATGGTTTTCATTTTATTTTATTCTATTCTGAATTGTTACTTTAACACACCTTGTGTGAAAGAAATTCCTCATATCTTGTAATACAAGGATTAATAATAGTTCCTCATATCCAGTGCAATTAAAAACAGTAAAATGTGTTGGAATACTTGCCAGACCTAATACTGGAAGAGCATGACAAACCCTACCCCACCAAATTAGCTTAGGGAAGACTTAATTATGATACTGATTCTCAAGGTCAAAATATTACCTCTTCATATCCCATGTATTTCAGCTGGTCAACATCTTCTTTCTCTACCAGTTCTGACATAGCCGGGGCATCTATAGCTTTCTTTTCTTCATCCTGTATAGATTCAGTTATTTTCATAAGGTCAGCTTTGAATTAAGACTATTGAAAATAAATAAAATTACAACAAAGTAGAAGAAAAGATTTGAACAGTTCCTACTAATATAAAGTAAGAATGCCTTGGCCACCACAACAATACCAAAAAAGATTTATTTAGGTGAATAAGATATACCTTTAGTTAGTGACTACACAACTACTGAGCAGCATTTAATAATTGACCCTATTAAATGGCTTTGATAAAGTGACAAGTTACAAACGAAGGAAAAGTAGATTTCCAGTAAGTCAATAACTGTAACCCCAAACTCACCGAGGACTAACAGAAACTTTTAACTTATAACCCTATGAGTACCTATATCGAATTCAACCAAACTATGGCTGAGCAATCAGCTGATTTGCTTGTGAAAATTTGTAAGAAAGTAAAACATTTGTACATTACCTTATCCCTTTTCTCAATGGCAACAAAACTTGTAAACTGTGTTACGATGGAGTATTCCTTACTAAACTCTATGATATAGTCCTTGGAGTTCATCTTGACAATCTATTGAAAAATATAACATAATTTTACTGTATGTCAGTATACAGTGCAACCTCTCAGGAGTAAACACCCCTTGGGAACACAGAAATGTTTTTCAGAAGTCCATTCCTTGAATAATTTACACAATGGAACAGAAAATGTGTGTCTTTTTAAGGAGGTTACTGCTCTTGGTAGGTGTTGTTAAAGGCGGTTGGATTGTAGTTTCCTAAATTAAAGACACAGCTTCAACAACTAAGTCAATATAATTAAAATTTATTTATTTAAAGTTGACTGTATAACAAGTTCTTACAACTTAAGATTAAGCTCTCTTGAAACTCACTCCAAATGAAACCTGCCTCGAAAATGGAGAGCCAATGTTGAATTAATGTGTTTTGAAAAAGGACAAAACAAACCAAAGCGCTGGTGGGGATTTAACCCAGGATCCTCCAATCCTAAGACAAACATGCTATCACTGGGCCACGGTTGTTCCAATGATGGAACAATTAAGGTTAGCCCAATGTGTAAATTCAAATAAAAAGATTATTTACTAGTGCAGCAAAAGTTTAAACCTTTGAATTTCATGATAACCATAGTAAAAATTTTCCCTTCTAGTTCTGATCAGTCCAACTAGAATATTTACCTTCTTGGTCTCGTTCTGTCAGGGACGAGCTCTGCCATCCTCCCAGTCACTGATTATTGCCCTTGCTGTTTTACGATGCAGAATCTGAAAGTATAATCGACGTGCCTACAATCTTTGACAAAATGTCACATGGTATAATTAAGTCTGTAATCATGACAAGTGCTCAGTCAGAAGTCATGAAGCTGTAAGTAAACCATCAACCATACCAACACAAGCAGACAGAAGATAACTTAATTATTATTTGCCTTTTTTTTCTGATGCTAAACGCTATTCAAAACATCGAATGTAATTTGTATTGACTTGTATCAAGCCCGAGAACATTTATTTGCATTTATACAGCTTCGTATGTAAGATGGCCATTATATATCCAGTTTTAAGCCGTTTCACATTGGCAGGTCCCATTAAATCATGGATATAATCTCGGAGCCAGAACCCTTTATACCAAAGACACTTTCACAATGAAAATATAAAGCCTCCGTGGAACTTTGAAATTTGTCAACTTTGTAACAGATTAATTTGGACAGACATAAGATTTATTCTTTTTTATACTTTATTCAAAGAGAGTCTTTTGATTGAGCTGTTTGATCTCCGAGCTTACATTTCCATCAGTAATGCTGAGATCCGAGGTAGATACCATGGTAGAAACTTCATCCCCTGCAATGTTGGCTCTCAATGTTGCCTACATAAGATAATTACAAACATGTATATTTCAAAGTTTTTTATTTCCTGTCAAATGAGTCAGTATTTGTCAAAGCAAGACAATTTGTAGTGTTAAAGTAATGGATCTTGCTCTCTTCACCTTCACGGTACTGTCATAACCATGAAGTGTCTGTTTTACCACAGGAGACCTGGAGACAATTGGCATAATGACATTTGCCATGAAGGCAGACCCACTACAGGAACTGTGTTTTTTGGAAGTGTATTTGAGCTAGAGTCACTAAGATTAAAGTTTTCATCCATTCCTAAATGAACTAATACATTTTGTGAGTGAGTTAAAAGATTCTGTAAGAAACAATGCACTAAAGTCACCCAAAGCACTCAAAAATGACTGTAAAATGAATACATACTTAAATTACTTGGTAGTCTAACACAACAATGCACATATGGTATTCTTAGCTTAAACGCTATTCAAAACGTATTTTACCATTGTTACAGTTCGGGCCCGTACTTCCATATATAACTGATCATGAACGCCATTGAACACGGCGAAGTGATCTGACATGGAGCTTGCACCTTAATCATGCTATAATCCCCACCATCCTTGTTCCCAAAGTCAACTTTCACAATCCAAACCAGGTTGTGCAGCCTTGTTGAAGTTGAGATTTTCAACTCTGGAAAATATAATTCATATTTCAAAACAAGGGAATTTTCATACTGGTAATTCCAAAAAGTGTTAAGGGTTAAATAAATAAAACAATATCCATTAGTATGACTACATCCAGGTAATTTTATACTGAATAATAAAAACCGCAATGTTGCTCTCAATAGTTCCCCAAGAACACACCAAACATGTATATCATTTTATACCTGTCAAATGAATCTACATACCTTTCCTTCCAATTTTGATTTCACTTTGTAGTGTCAAAGTATGATGGATCTTGCTCTCTCCAACCTTAGCCAATGCTCTTAAATGAAGATGTCTGTTTTCCACAGTACCACTGGAGAAAATTGACATAATTTTTCTCAGAAGCACTGGACTAACTACATTTTTAATTTGGAAGTGTATTCAAGACTAGCGTTTAGTACTTATAGTTGCAAGTGCATGACACATGTAAAAAACTCCCATTTGTATAACTAAGGCAAATGAATCTTGTACTTGATGGACAAAGTAACAAGAGCTGTCAAACATGACTGTAACACGAATAATACTTAAAGCTTCTTGGTAAAATGGGGTTTTGTCTAAGAAGCAGCAGTATTGTGTAATTGTCTATAAGAATTAAGGTCTAAAGATATTTGAAACTTGTTCAAAGACCTTTGTAAATGTACATTGCATTCAAAGCCTTACTCTGGATTCTGCAAGCCAACTGGAGGGAGGATGGGGGGGATAATTTCAAAGAAATACATGACCTTGTATATTTGATCATGAATAATTTTGTAACTTTTCAAAATTGATATGTATAGAATTAAAAAACCTTGATCCGTTTCATGCTGCATAATGTATTCATGACATTTCAAAAGAAAGCCATTTTATATGAGTATTTCCAATTTAGTCTAAGGAAAAGCTATGACAATATATTCTAAACTTAAAAAGGACATACTTTAAATATGTGAAAAGAATCATAAACAGTTCCCCCCGGTCAAGATGTTGACAGTAAATTAACCTTCCATAATGTACTTCCTATCTTTAACATTTAAATTCATTAAGTTAAAAAGGGACACAAGATCTATCAAAAATCAAAACAGAGCTTATAGAGATCTGTCTTCTTCCGCTGTAGATGTTGATGGTTGACACACACTTTGAGTTACTCAAGTCAATACTTTTGATAGTATTCAAGATATTTGACTTTAGTAAAATTTTTTTCCAAGTAAATACAAAGTTAAAAAGGGATATAAATCTGTAAAACTAATCCAAGAACAGAGTTTTATGGGGATTGTTTCAACAGCTGTCAGATGTTGATGGTAAACATATATTTTGAGTTTCAAGTCAATACCTTATATAGTATTCAAGATATTTGAATTGTATAAAAAAATAAGGCCAAAAATGAAACTTGTTCAAAAAGGGGCATAAATCTGTACATAAAATCAAAACAGAGCTCTGGGATTCTGCAACCCATGGGTATATGGTTGATGGTTTAGACACATACTTTGACCTTTCAAGTCAAATACTTTTGATAGTATTCAAGATATTTGAATGTAAAAAAAAAACTTTAAAAAAAATTCTAAGTTAACAAGGGGCATAATATTCTGTCAAATATCAAAACAGAGCATTATGGGTATTCTTTTGTCTAAGCTGTGAAAGATGTTGATGGTAGTAAGACATATAATTTGAGTTTTTAGTCAATACCTTGGTGATATTATTACAAGATACTTTGAATTTATTAAAATCTTTAACCAAAAATTCAATGTTAAAAAGGGGCATAAATCTGTCAAAACATCAAAACAGAGTTATGGGGATTATTTCCTCAGGTGTAGATGTTGATGGTTAAACATATACTTTGAGTTTCAAGTCAATACCTTTGATAGTATTCAAGATATTTGACTTTATAAAAACTTTTAACCAAAAATTCTAAGTTAAAAAGGGGCATAAATCTGTCAAAAATCAAAACAGAGGTATGGGGATTGTTTCCTCAGGTGTAGATGTTGATGGTGAAACATATATTTTGAGTTTCAAGTCAATACCTTTGATAGTATTCAAGATATTTGAATTTATAAAAAAATTTAACCAAAAATTCTATGTTAAAAAGGGGCATAAATCTGTCAAAAATCAAAACAGAGGTATGGGGATTGTTTCCCCAGATGTAGATGTTGATGGTAAACATATACTTTGAGTTTCAAGTCAATACCTTTGATAGTATTCAAGATATTTGAATTTAATAAAAACTTTAACAACGCAGACCCCCCCCCCCGGGGGGGGTACCCTTTTTTTTCTTAATAGTGAGCTAAAAATGAAAACCCCTATGTGAGACCAGTCTCTTTGGCGCCTGACTGACTGGGTTACCTTATAAGCAATCATAAACATGAATACAGGTATCAGGTATGATCTTTATGTCCAACGATAAACACAGTTAAGTGATTTTATATATTTATGAATCCATACTTTTTGCCTTGGCCTTAGGATCAATCCCACCTGTGCCTATTAGTTAGATATTTGATTGGCAAGACACTTTAATTCCAAATTGGTTCTCATTCTAACAAGGGGTTATTGTTCAAACATCAGACAGAGTCTATAGAGCAATTTTATCAGTTGGTAAGAACCTGTTTCACAATCGACAAAAGGTAAATAAGTATAAATTAAATTTAACTTTTGAATAAACTCTTAACACATACCTGACGCCCATGGTGAATATCCTGGTATGCTGAGAATTCTTTAAGGTATTACTCAGCATTACTTCTGAATTGTTCATGTGCCCATCAGAAACTAGAAGAATATTCTGCATGGAGCTCTCAGGTTTCATCAAGTAGAAGGTGTGCAATGGTCGTACAACCTCAGTGTTACCCATAGACGCAGACAGATTCTGCAATTTTAATTTTATTCTTTTCAATTAAAATACTATGAAAACGTAAAATATTAATTTCAAGTTCAATATTTATATGATAACAGTAAGACAAAAGAGTAAAACTAGTCTTAACCAGCCAACCAAAGGAAACTCCAAAAGTGACAACTTTGAAACGTAGCTTTTAGACTGTAAACTGGGTCATTTTTGCGTGATGAAAACTTCGCGATTTGGGAGCTGACAGACATAGCAAATTTTTAATTCACAGATTGAAGAATTCTCTCATAGTAAATCTACATGAAATGAATCTTTCGCGAGATTTTTGAATTAGCGAAGTAGTAAATGCGCTAAAATAGCAAAAATTACATCCTCATGAACATTACTAAATTTACAGTATGTAAATTGGGCTCTTAAGAATCAAGAAAGGTAATTGTGGTGAAAGGTAACCAAGGAAGGTAATTGTGCAGAATACATTCTATCCATTCAATTGTTTTAGTTCTTAGCTCGTATATTTTTTTTTACAGTTATGGGTATGTCTAAAAACTAAGAACAAAGACTAATTATAGTCACTGTGATGAAATAGTATTATTTCTTTCTACTCCACTTACCATAACAAACTCTGATGCGAGTTTCATATTTGCTACTGTCTTTGTTACACATGATGGGAACAACTCCTTCCAGGCTGAAAAATACAAATGCAATAAATCCTATATTCCTAGCTTATCTTCATATAACAACTTCTTAAAGCTGACATATTAAGACAAAAAAATATATTTTTTAGTTCACAGCGGAACATGTATTGAGTAGCAAATCTATGGATATAGTTAATGGACAAATGTATGAAATAGGCTGTTTAATTCCAGTTAAGTTATGGTAAACACCGTGGTTTGGCTACAATGCTAAGGCTACTGGTTAAAAGTCCCTGAGCTGTTTATTTGAGGCTGTAGACAAACAGACGGGCAAACAGACAGGCAGAGCATACAAAGATCCTGATTAGTACAAAAGCATAATAACTTGAAATTTAACTTTGAATGTAATTATTAAAGAAACTCACCTGTTCCAAAAACAACAATATTGAAATTCCATGTAGAGGGTAAGTGTTGCAGAGTAAGAAGCAAGATTTTCTTTGCACTGATAATAGCCTCTCCTTTCATAGAGTTAGACAGATCCAGTAGTAGTATCACACTGACATCGTTGGATTCACAAGCCTCAAATTCTGGGTAAAATGTCAGCATACAAGCCTGGAAATATGGAAAACACTGGGTAAAATGTCAGCATACATGCCTGCAAACTATGGAAAACACTAGGTTAAATGTCAGCATACAAGCCTGGGAAATATGGAAACACAGAGTAAAAATTAATGTCAGCATACAAGCCTGGAAATATGGAAAACACTGGGTAAAATGTCAGCATACATGCCTGGAAACTATGGAAAACACTAGGTAAAATGTCAGCATACAAGCCTGGGAAATATGGAAACACAGAGTAAAAATTAATGTCAGCATACAAGCCTGGAAAATATGGAAAACACTAGGTAAAATGTCAGCATACAAGACTGGGAAATATGGGAAACACTTTTTCGCTTTCATGAGGCATTCTTGCAAAACTTATCCCAGTTGGACATATCAAGAGAAATTTAATGAACTTTTAGTCAAAAGAGATTTTTTGAATCATCAAACAAAGACGCCGATATACTTATTAAATACACAGTATTTACAAACCTGATGATTCTGGTCATGAAGTTTTCTCTCCACCCACATCCTTGGTACATGTATTTCTGCTAGACCAATCAGAAGCTGAAAACCATCGGCAATAGACTCTCCCTCTAACATCTCAACGGTTGCTTTCGTTAAGGTCCTCTGTAAAGAGACAAATAGATGAAACCTTCGTGCAAAAATTATCCGGCAAACAATAATTATTGCACTTTGATAAGACGTTTACTAGTCCAAGAGTGGCGCTGTTGAATGGTGCATGTTTTTAGTACCACGGTAAATCAACAATTAAAGGAAAATATATCCATAAATTTGTTAGCAGTCACTGCTAGAATATTTCTCATAGTAATTTTAATTAGCTCAAATAACTTTATTCAATACCTCATTAAAGGTTCTTGTTGGAAAACAGTCCTGAAGCTGAGTTAGTGTTTCATTTTCAGTTGAGCATGATCTCAGACTCACGTTTTCTTACAAGCATCAATTTCTGAGTCAAACTCAGCATTGAGCACCAACCTATCCCTTGTGCATGAGATCATGCTCAAAGATTTTTTATAAGCATGGGGCCAGACCTTCTACATGTATTTTCACATCAAAGACCTCTGGCATGAGGACTCTAAATTGACTTTAGGCAGTCCTTTCACTAAAAGTATGTTTGTTTTCTTTTAGCAACAGAATTTCGAATTCACATTTCTAAGACTCATGCTATGAACAAAACACTGTCCATCCCATCATTTCAGCTACTGAGTTATATTGCATTCTTACCTTGACCTTGATATTCTGTGTAGGACATTCAATTGACCTAATGTCGAAGGGCATCTCAATGGAGACCTGCACACTTGTTTCCCCTTGTTTAACTTCAATTGTCTCTGTCTCATGCTATAAAGTATGGAAGACTGATATAAGCATATCATATCATAAACTTTCTCCCACTTTCTCATGAGTTTCCAAAGCCTATCAGTATACTGTTTCAACTCCTTTCTTATGTTCTTCTGTTACGCAGATAACCTGCCTTACAGTTCAGTGTTATGGATTTTGTTTCTGAATGTTTTAACCATGTTCAAACATTTTAGTGCCCCAGACGTTATTGTCCCTTACAACTGGTGGTTCCTTGATTCTTTTATGTGGTTGTTCTACTATTAACTACTATCTGGTTCATTAGAATGATTTATGCCCTGTATGTTATCTTGATTACCAGGAGTTGGATGCAGATATACTGTCAAGTACTCGCAGTTGGCCACACAGGAGGCTTTTATTATTTCAATTCTTTCATGACATCGTCTTAGAAAAATACCTCAAACTAAGTTCAATGTGTAGAAACTATTCACTGTAACTTACAAAAACTGAATGCAATTGGATGTGTGTGTCATTTACCGCACATATTGCCAATGAAAACCAGGACTGTATTTTATCATTAATTAATGTATAGACTCTTTTCCTTTATACTTGTATAGGACAATTTGTGGATCGTGTTTGAATTGATATTACCTGTGTTGTCTCCTTTAGGGAATCTTTCTTCCAGGGTGCTACACTCCCAGGCAACCTGAAACTGACCATCTCCCCTTCTACCTGTAGTTCAGCCACATACGTGATTTTGATCAAGACAGATGCTCCAGGTGGAAGATTACCCACGCTCACAGTAAACACATCCTGTAATAATTAACAATCACCTTCTTATACATATCATGTAGTACAGGAAAATGGTCATAATTTACAATTACAATATGAGGTAAGACTTTACGGACACGTCTCTGATTAAAGAATATTGCCTTTATTTAAAACAACTCCACTGAAGAAGGAAGTAAATAGAACAGTTCACCTCTCAGTGAGTCATTACCTAAAATTAACTGTTTAACAAGCAAATTTGTTGGATTGGAATCCCCAGCTGTAGAGGGCCACATTTCTGAACAGCCCCGTACAACAACAGTCCTCATTTTTAAATGAATTGTACTAATTTTGTCATTCACACACCCTTTAGATGATTATTTGTACCCAGAGTATTATTGGTTTATAGTCATGTTAAGGTATTTTAATGTCCATTAGAATTAATTTTTAACTCTTTTTTCATTTTTTAAAGCTATTTTAAAGCACGATGCCTGTTATCAATTCCTTGATCAAACCCTCTGTTATACGATAGTCTATTCTTGCATCCGCGGTTCTGCTTGTACCGTGTGGAAATCTCATCTTCCCCCGGGCAGGCTGTCTTAACAAGAAAATAGCGTGTTAATATAAGCCATTAGTTAATTTTATTTTTGCTACTATTATTTGACAATGGTATGCAAGAAAAAGAATCTATCTCTGGCTGCACGTGCAGATGAGAATATCTGGCTCTTGGGTACTGTTTTGGCGGTAACTAGGCAGAGCCTTGTTACTGCCATAACTGTTACCCTTGAGTCACTGCCAAAACAGTTACCCTTGAGTCAGATATTCCCATCTGCATGTGCAACCAGTAAAAAATTCTAATAAGATACAGACTCTTCTGTGATACAGACATCTGTACTACTTACAGGTGTTTCTTCATCTTGGTCCATCAGATAGGCACCATGACCTTCACTGATTGCCTTCTTGTATTCTTTGTGTGCCTGCTCTTTCTCTTTCACTTCTCCAACAATATGTTTGCCATTGATAAAAGCTTCAAACCCACACACAGCCGCTAGATCACCAAGGGGAAACACGTATTTTGCCTCCAGAGCCTTCTTACTGCAGTTCTCATACTCCTGCATAACTATAACCTAATCAACAGAAGAAATACATAATTATTTAAAACACTGTTGCAAGCCTCTGATGCTCCATATAGCACAAAGAAGAGAACTTTTCATAACATTTTTTTGCAGCTGCCTAGTGTTGAGATTTATTTCCTCTATCAAAACTTTGCAAACAGAAACCCTGAGAACATAGATATAATATAATGCAGGGGTAAGATGAAAAGCTGAAATGGAATCTAATAATCAAATTCATTAGTGCATGAATATTATCCAAATTTACAGTAGCTACATTAGTACACAGTCATATTGAGCACAAACATTTAGATATTCAAGTAGAAATTATTACAAATGGGGTTTCTAGTACACACCTCAGATGCTAGGTCCATTAGTTTGGCCCTGACATGGACAGCTTTGAGGTTAACAGGTGCGTCGTCCTTGGAAACAAGACCAGCCTTCACCTTTGACATTGGGTCAATTACGTCCTTGACATCCTTCAGATCTACAAGCAAACAATTTCGTATAAAGTAAGTAGCTAAGACCTACAAATCTATAAGTCTTGTGGAAGTTTAACATTGCTTCTCACTGTATAAACCAGGAAAAAGTTAACAATATATTGATATGCATGATCACCACTGACATTAAGTTCCTGAAAATTACACAAGAAAAAGATCAGTGGAGCCGCCCTTGGTGCAGTGGTAGCGTGTTTATCTCAGATTCTGAGGGTCCCGGGTTCAATCCCTACCAGTGCCAAAGTAGTTGTAGACTAAGGACTAAAAAGTGTCCTTAGGCAAGATGCAGATAATTCCACATTACCTCTCTCTCTTCGAGGTTGATTCCATCTGAAATGGGTCTTGAGAGCAACTTATATAAGAACTTGTTTCACAACTGAGATTAAATTAGTATAAAATTTTAAAAAGATCAAAACTGGTGCCTTTGAAGATTTGATATAGTATTTGTATACAATTTTTTGACCTTAGTTTTGTGCCAAGTTCTATAGAATGACACCTCAGTCTAAATACATGTTGATAACATAATATTTTCTCTTAAAGAGATCTGCCTATATGTGAACATTTTCCCTAAAACAAAGTGTGTACCTAGGAATACAAAATGCTTGAAGGTTTGCAATTTGACATCAAAATAAATATAATCAATGTATTCAATCATGTACATTACTGTGAAAAACTATACATTTCCAAGAAATTAAAGACATTTACATGTATCTCAAATATCTGCAAGTTCTTTGCAGCTAAAGTTTAAAGACAACATAAAGAGCATTCTAGAGTAGTACTGTTAAGGGGAACAGCTAATACAACACCACAAACATTGCCAGAGAGAATCTGAAAGTTCAGAAGTACATACTGATTTCATCATTATCCTCCTCATCTGACAGCGGGAACTCACTGATGTCTTGAATTTCTTCACTTGTGTCTTTAACCACATCATCCTCTGTTGTGAATTCTACCAAATATTTCAGCCTCTGTTGTGTGGGACTGTATATTACAAACTCATCATCCTGCAGAAAATGCATTATAATCAATAAATTAAGCTAATTTTTCTTTGATGAAAAATGAAAACAAATCTTCCACTAATAATAGGCTGATTGTTTATACATACAACATTTTCTAAAAGCTTTTATCTAAAACAAATTCAGTAGTATTCATTCATTTTGGTGAAAATCTTTATTACAGGAAAAGTATCCTGCAAAGGCAAGTCTCAAAATGTTGAAATTTCCATTAGCAGCAGAGTTTCCTGTCTGTTTCACAGAAATGATACTGTAATTCTTGTGTGACAAAATTTCGTGATTTGTGAGCAGACAGACTTATTCGATGATTTTAAATTCGCAAAAGGAGACTTCCCAAATAGTAAATCTATGTGAAATGAATCTTTTACAGGGGTTTTAAATTAGCAAGGTGGGAAGTTCGTGAAAATATCAAACATTAAATCACTGCAACTATAACCCATGTACAGCACAGAAAGACTCAACAAAAGCAGCTTTAATCTTTCGAGGCAAACATTTTACTTTTCAACCATGTGATAAAACCTTACCTTAAAAGCAGACGGCATTTCCCCAGATGCTTTAACACCATGGACACTTTGGAAACCTTCAGGTGCTGAGGTCAAGGTCAAATCCTTTTCATACACGTCCTTGCAGTTGCCTAGGGCAACCTCACTAACAAGCATAAACCTTGTTCCCTTCCTTTTACTTGGTGAAGAGTATCCAACACTTGTGCTGTAAAGATATGTTTCAAATAAGTGTACTGAGTTATGATACCCATTTACAAAAAATTAATATTTCATAAAATATGTTTACTGACTTCACCAAGACATATGTAAAGGAATATTTGTATTTAATGTCTAACAGATTCTAACAAGAAAAGAAACAAACCACTGCAACTCTGCAAGCAATGGCATAACCATATAGAGAATGAATTGAGCAAATGGATAGGAATCCCCTAACCCTGTGGGTTCAAGCCTTTCAATGACTGACTCAAAGTGTCAAGCAGACCTGCAATAGATCACTGACTGCAAAGACTTGTTGTTTTAAATGTTCAGGTCGACTTACTCCTTCGGACAGGAATAATTACGGTAGGTAGTAGGGCAATTTGTAGACAAGTATATTTACACATCTGCTTGTCCTTTTCTCAATACGCAGAAAGAAACACACAGACCTCAAATTTTATTTACCTTTCTTCAAAACTTAAACTTCTGTATACAGAATACAACTACAATAAACTACGTATATAACAAACTCCTTAGAAACATTTATCTAAATTTGTTCCTTATATCCAGAGTATGTTATATCCATATAGCATTTTCATATTAAATAAAGAGTAAATAAAATTGGGCCAAGTAAATGTGTTCCTTATATCCAAAATTTTGCTATATGCAGAGTTGTTATATATATGGAGTTTACTGTATTGTGATACAGGGAAGATCAGGCTGAAATTCTGTATGAATGAATAATCTCATAATTATTCTGAACCAAATATCCAAATTTTTTAAACTTGCTTCAAATATATAAAGGCATAACATCATGAGAGATTTTAGTCATAATCTTTAAAAATGTTAAAAACAAACCTTGCTGCATCTGCAAAATATATTCCTGCACCCAACATACCAGGATCAGACCTTGTACCACCATGGTCATCAACAACAACTCTAGGCATCAATAACCCTCTGTAATAACCAGAACAAAGCCAAAATACATCACTGTTAGTTGAAAACTGCTCAAGTCTTTTAACTTCCATAAACAATATAACTCTACACTAATACTTGATGACTAATCTTTTCTTTGAATTTGTAGTTCTGTCAATTTTGGGCAGTACCACTCATTTTATTGTTAACAAAACAAGAAATGTCTGCTTTAAGCTTGATAAGGGTTAGCTTGATTCTTCTGGTAAGATGTACATGTCATACAGTCACTTTATGATTGCAGCCTGGTCTACATTTTCCCGCTCCGACTGACTGTCCCTGCGAGTCTTAAGTTTGAATCTCTGAAGTAACAGAAACATGCTCTCGCGGAAAATTCAAGAGCCAGTCTGATGAGGAGTGGCAAAGTTGAAAAGAATTTAGTTTTATTAAAACCTTACCGTGACAAAATTCCGACAATGTTGTTTACTTTTGAGGCATGGAAGAGCAGCGTTTTGTTGTGTATATCGTGAGTGAAGTTGGTACTCTCCACTGGACGGTTCACAGCAAATATTCTTTCAATGTATATAACACTTCCCCTGAAAAGACCATTCAGCAAGTTTCAGTATCAACAACATAAAATATATAATCCTAGTTTAAATCTGTGTCCAAATAAAACATTTGGTCATTTTCCAATTGTTTTCTTTAGAAAAAAATCTCTGACTTAGAACAATGAAATAGCACACCAGTCATAAAATCTCATTCTAAAATTTTTCTAAATGATCGAATAAAGTCTTAAATTTTGTACTTCATGATGGGCAGTGTCACTACTTAGTACCTGGTTTGATTTTGACACAATAATTTGCAAAAATATAAAGGTTTAAGTACAATATTCACGAATCTTCAAATTGAATATGAAAAGTCGGCAATTACCGAAAGATGCTACTATATGTACATCTTCTACATCAGTCTTACCTTTAAATAAATTACATCTGAATCAGAATGTGTCTTACCCAGTTACAGATTCAGCAATAAGTTGTCTGACAGCGTGAAACTCTGTGCTTGTTCCGTTCAGACATTCAATACCACAGCGAAGAGCCCTGTATTTTGCAGGTGTACTTGCACTCATGGAGTAGTCTGTGGCCTCATTTACTGATATCATGTCCCTAACCAACTTTAAGACAGAGAAATGTGATACTTAAAGGCTTTTATTGAAAAAGTTGTTACTCTTATTAAAATATGAAGGAGTTACGGCTTTGTTGTAACACAAAGTGATTCTTTATTAAGTTCTGATTCATTCAAAATCATCTGCTGAATGAAAATTTTCCTAATTCATACCTGAAACTTGCATGAAACCATAACAAAATGCTTTTATACCCTGGAGGCAGTAATGGCAGATAATAAATGCATCAATTCATTCCATTCATGCTTTTAAAAAGAATATCAATTCAAGCATTGTTTATCAAATAATAAACAACAGTTTGGAGTTTTGGTGATATCAAACATTAAAAATAATCTAATTTAAAGCATTGTTTATCAGATGATAAACAAGTTTAAAGTTTTGGTGATATCACTCATTAAGACAGAAGTCATGATACACAAAGATGAGACAAGGTTAAAGTGCACAAGACAAAACATAGTTACTTGGCACTAACTCTAGTTTAATTTTTATAGACAATATCTCTCATTTAAAACTAAACAAATTTGAACACAGAAGCAGAAACAATTTACACTTCACAAATCTGGATAAATACCTGACAGATGTCTTGTTTCCTTGACAACCACAGTTTTGTAGGTGTCATCACTCTGTACTGGTGATTATGAGGAAGTGCTGAATAAAAGTCATTCATCAGCTTAATAATCTTGCCACTATCTCCTGTGTCCAAGGCTGACTTTATCTGCTTTAGCACTGCCTCAGCTTTTTCAACCTGAAGTTAATACACTGAGGTACTTAAAAATGGACACTTCAGACTTTTAATACACTGGGATACTTTTAAAATTCACAGTTTGGACAATTAATACACTGGGATACTTTTAAAATGCACACTTTGGACAGTATATACACTGACATCTTTATAAATTCACACTTCGGACAGTTAATACACTGACATCTTTAACAAGAGGGCCAAGTTGGCCATTTAATACACTGAGTACTTGGTACAAGTCCACTTGCCTGGTGGACAGTTATACACTAGATAATGTTCATATACCACAATGGAAGTTTTCCTATATACGCTGCTTTGAAAAATCAAATTGATGCCCCCTCCCAGGCAAGGTCAATTTAAATGACCCCTGGGGCATAATTTGACACGGGAAACTTTTAAAAAGGTCTACTTGGACAATGATACATGCCAAATATCTAAACTCTAGGCCTTGTGCTTTCAGACAAGAAGATTTTAAATTTTTTTACTTTATATTCCTAGGCAACAACTTCAAGTGACCCCCAGTGCGGGTTATTTCCTTGACCATGGGGCATAACTCTTTGAACAATATTGGTAGAGGTCCACTAGCCAATGTCTACATGCCAAATATCTAAGCTCTAGGCCTTGTGGTTTCAGAGAAGAAGATCTTGCTTAAAGTTTTAACTTATATAAGCCTATGTAAAACTAAGTGACCTTAGGGATTTAAGATGGACAAATGAACAATATTCATACGGTGCTCATAATTTGAACTAATCTTGGTAGAGGTCCACTAGCCAATGCTAAATGCCACATATCTAAGCTCTAGGCCTTGTGGTTTCAGAGAAGAAGATTTTTAAAGTTTTCCCTATATATTCCTATGCAAAACTAAGTGACCCCCAGTGTGGGGTCAATTTTGACCCCAGGGGTCATAATTTGAACAATCTTGGTAGAGGTCCACTAGACAATGCTACATGCCAAATATCTAAGCTCTAGGCCTTGTGGTTTCAGAGAAGAAGATTTTTAAAGTTTTTCCTATTTGTTGCCATAGCAACCAGAGTTCTGCATGGAATGGAATTCTTTGAACAATTTTGGTAGAGCTTCATGCAAGGAACATTCCTGCATAGTTTTATCAACATTGGCCTAGAGGTTTCAGAGGAGATGTCATTTGAATCAAAATGTTGACGGACGACGGACAATCATCGATCAGAAAAGCTCACCCTGGCATAGCCAGGTGAGCTAAAAATGCACACTTTGGACATATAATACACTGAGATACTTTAAAATGCACACTTTGGACAGTATATACACTGACATCTTACAGATTCACACAATGGACAGTTAATACACTGACATCTTTAAAATTCAAGATTTCGACAGTTAATACACTGATATCTATATAAATGCACACTTTGGACAGTCAATACAATGACATCTTTAAAAATTCACACTTTGGACAATTAATACACTGGGATACTTTTAAAATGCACACTTTGGACAGTGAATATGCTGACATATTTTAAAATGCACACTTTGTACTTTAAGTCAACCAAGTCCAAATGTCATTTTTTTAAATTAAATTTGGCAAAAATTTCAATGCAGCTATTTATTTCCCCTCACTGTTGGGGAAAAATCCTTTGTTATGCTATGGCTAATGCTTCTCGCTACATGACTACATGGTAGTTATTATAATGACTTGAAAAAGGCTACATTTATTTCTTAGACAACATCTTCGCATGAACCAGTAATAACTTGACAGTGCTTAATTGACCATATTAACACTAAAACCTTAGGGATTTTAAGATGGACAAATGACTCAAACGGTGATTTCTATTTACACTAATACTATTTAGTAAAGCTAAATTTTATTATGCTAACCTGTTCTTCTTTGATATTAGATATATCAGATGAAAGAATGTTTTCAATTTCATCATGAGCTTCCCACCATATATGTTCAACAAGATGTCCTACGTCTTCTGTCATGTTACCGTACTGTACGCCAAGCTCTCCCATCATCTGTGTATACATGTTTTTTAACACAGTTACTTTCATAATTCAAAAATTAAAAAGGCGCAATGCATAAGGGCCAAGAAATTTTTATTCTCAACTGCGAAACAGAAAGTATTTATGATGATGGATAAATCATGAATAAATTATGAATAAATTACACCTTTAAGTACTCGATCATTTAACACAAATCAAAAGAGGATAGTGAACAAATTATTTGGATACCTCTGTTAAATCACTCTTGAGACTGAGTCCTGATTGAATCAATCCCATAAAAGAGAGAGGCAATGTGGAATTTAGTGTCTTGCCTAAGGACACTATCGCCAGAAAAAAAAAAAGAAAAAAAAAGATACTATCCCCACCAAAACTGGCTGGAAATTGCAGTCAGGTAAATTTCTCCTTTTTCGGCTTCAAAATTCTATTTTTTGGCATGACGGGAGACATGTTGGGGTCTCACCCGAAACACAAGCTAAAAAGTTAGCTTTTGGATGGACCTTGATATAACTTACTTCAAATCAAATCACTATCGCTACAACACTAATCCTGGGATGAATACAATAACACTGTACAATTACAGCTCAACAAGACTAAGAAACCGAAGTGATACCGTTGTTATTCTATGATGTTAAGATTCATAGTGATTCCTGTTCTCCAATAACCATTTTACCCTCCTATACAAATGTATATCTAAAACAGACAGGTCTACTTTTCAGGTTATACAGTACCGCTAATTATTCAAAGGGATGTGCAATTAAAATTTGAAAACTGAAAGCAAAATGTGTCACCCCTAATATTGACAAACTAAAGCTGAAGAAATACCTGTTTAAATGTTTCTGTCCCTACGTGCCTCGAAAACATGTCATGAGTCACAATCATCCCAAGTTGTTGTTGTTCCTTATATAAGTGACTGTACACTGCTAGTGTCTCATCTACAGTACTACAGAACCTATACTCCATGGTACCTGGCTCCCCTTTCTGCGAGAAAAACATTTATATAAATTGGAACCAAACTGTACATTTAGTATGATCAACAAATATTAAGTTATGTTAATATACCATTTATAACTATTTTTTCAAAATTGTTACCAAATGCGCTTAAGCTGTTTTTGATTTTCAATAGACGTGTAAGTAGAATATCTTATTAATTTCCACATATAAAACCTAACAAGCTATCGTTGATTAACAGAGATAATTACTAGTGGGACAAGGTAGAGCAATGGTTCTTGGACTCTGCACTTTCCCTCAATGTCCTTCATATGTGTGTCTATTTGATCTAATATCCTTCAGTTTCTTTGGTGTAATAAGGTAGTAATTTTGACTTGCGGACCAAGTTATCTGGCCTAGAAATTACTGGATTTTGAATTGTAATTTTGAATCGCAAAATTATTCTTGACAAAGCTTCTCAACACATTGAGCAGATATCAACCCATAAAGAAAGTAAACTAGGCAATTAAAAGCATTTGTTACAGTTCCATGCAAAGTCCAGAAGCAATCACAATAGCTCACTCCAGCCACTTGACTCAGGTAAGCTTAAAATGAAGCTGAAATTAACATAAAGCTTACTTCAACTGCTGTCAGGGTACCAGTATGGGAGCAAACTCTGTATCTGTGGCTTGTGGGTGAGTGACCTTGACTGAATTTTTCATCAACATGTACTTCCAGCACTGCAAAGCTTTTCAGCGACTTCTTCTCTTTATCAGGTGAATACTAAATAGCAGGCAATGAAGTTAACATATATCACACAATCAAGTTAGGACACCTTTTTTTTAAAGTCCAGTTGCTAAGAGAAATGCAGCATTTTTATTTACATTACAATTTGATTATGCCATACTGGTATTTTACTTACATGAAACATTTACTATACTTACATGTATGACTTTGCAATATTTTACTAACTTTACAGATTATACCATAATTAATTCATAGCATAATGAAATGAATAAGTTATATATTACTAGCAAAACAAAATGACTATGCCAAATTTTAAGAGCATAATAATGTCACTTTGTCATACCAATAAAGGCAATAACTTTAAAAGCAGATTTCTACTATAAAGGTAACTTAAAAACATGTCCAACTAATATTTCAGTCATTCTGTAAAGTTAATCGAAGGCAATCAAAATTCTTAACAGCATCATTCTAAACTCATACCCGGCTCAATACATGAAAAAATAAGAGATACCTTTGCTTTGAAAAGAGCAAACTTTGCAACTTGAAAATCCTTTGTGAATGCAGGACAGTTCTTGTCATCTGGTTTCCAGACTTTGAAACTGCCGATGTTGACAAATGGCTTCAATGCTTTCTTCTTATCCTTCTTCTGAAATCTTGATGCTATATATAAAACAATGTACTCAATAAAACTACACCAGTAAGTGGAGGTGAGGAAGTTGGAAGAAACGTAGGGTGGGTCGGTGTAGACTTTATACTCTGCTGCCATTATAAGAGTTGAGAAAACGCAGCATGTACTAAATTTGTTTGTGATCACAGTATCAATACAAAAACGTGAATCTTATCAGTCAATATTTCAATATTCTGAATAAAAATGTGCATTGCTTATATCATGTTTATATACTGGTATCGAAAGCATCCCTGATAAATTCTTGACTTCTTTAGTTCATAGGTCACTTTAAGATCAGAAAGCGAGTCCCAAGACAATTTCCGTTTTACTTTCAGTGGAATAAACATGAAATAAGGTGTGGCATACAATCTACATGTATGCACATCCTACTAAGATACATAATTATTGTTTGTAGTAAACAGTGATAAACAAAAAGAAATTTTGTCCTACCAGATATCTTTCCTTCTTTCAATCCTTCTGATTTAGATTTTCCTACCATCAGATAATCATCGGTACTGAGCAGGTGCCCCGCTTCAATGCTTTTCTTAATCCAGTCCACCGACACCACCGGAAAACCGTACTTGACAGCCATTCGGCACTTGTACGAGAAATCTGCCTTCTCCGAATCATTGCATATAACATGTGTACTCTGGAATTATGAAACATTGATGCTCTTTGTAATCTTCTGACTACCGTTCTGTGGTATGTCTGTGCTAGATCCAAGGTATATCAAACAATTTAAGGTTTATTTGATATTCTGACTTCTACTGTCTTCCATGTTGTCATTTACAAATTTATCATATCCATTAGCATCTTGAATGTATTGATGAAGAGTAATGCAGCCGCAATTTTTTAAGTCTATATAATTACCTTATATTCCATCTGCCACCATTCACAAATTATGAAAGGTATTCCAGAAATTTTCAGTGATTTCTATGATACCTTTTTAAGATGAGACCTTTGATGTATATAGTACAATTAAGAACACCATTTTTGTCATAAAATCATGCATAAGTATTGTGAATGTCAAATATACTTGAAAGAAAATGTTATCACTTATTGGTACAAACATTGAATTGCGAGAAAATTTAATTAAACTGCAATTTTACAATTATTTGTGAATATCTGTAAATACTCCAATGCGGGAAAGCCTGTTTTTCAAATGCTACAAGCACTTCAAGGGAACTGAAATTGACATTAGATAACATAAGATGAGATTGTCCCCTTGTCAAAGCCCAGGAAAAGTGATGTCCATTTGGTTAAAAACACTACTGACACGGAACCTTGCCCTAATAGTAAAGTTAATAAAGTTTGATATTAAAAATTGACACGAGTAACAACAGTACAGGGTAAAGAATATGTACACAAGAACAGTTACTCTAGATGAATTTATGAAAGCTACATAAATATCAGCTGATTAGCATTAAACAATTTAGACATGACAGAAAAAACTGCTGTGACTATACATGCAAGATCATATTATTATCAAATATCCACTCGGCAGATATCCCATAGTGGTGCATTGTATTTTTCAAATTATTTACATTAAATTTTGCCCATGATCACAAGATCTTGTGCACAAAACCTAACACTAGCTCTTACTAAAGGTGAAAACCTATTTCATATGAGTTCTACCTTCTTGGTAACAATGAAAGAAACAACGCCTCCATTGGATGTAATGTCCTTCCTAATCTGGGTCTTCTCTTTGAAGCCGACTGATGTCGTCAAATCAAGGACAATCTGACAACCGTCAAACAATGCCATCTCCACTATAGTATCTTATACAATCATATGCAACTGAAACACAATGAAAAAGAATGTATATTACATCAACTGTCAGTCTTTCTACAATGCATTTCGGATAATGTGACAGTAAAACTATGGCTACATTGTATATACCTGGTATGTCAAGGAGTTTGATAACCATTGTGCACACACAAACAAGGGGTGGATTATACGTGCAAGAAAAGATTTTATCCTCACATTTAAATCAAATGAATTTTCACAATAAAATTCAACTCTTAAGCTTCTGCCGTATCACTGTCACATTGTCCTAACTGAACTGTATGTTGTCACATAGCTTGGGGAATAATCTAGTGGAAATAACGCATCTGGCTCACCAGCATAAAATGTCTACAAGTCATAACCCATATAAGTTTAAATGGATAAGTAACAACCTAAATGGTGGTGGAGGGGGGTTGGACCTATTGTCTTATTTAAATGCATATTCATAATTATATGTGTTTAATAGTAATTTTATTAGAAATAAGAAACATTAACCAGAGCAGAACTTTCAACAGTGTTTTTTTTAATATATACTAATTTATTTATTCTCAATTGCGAAGCAAGTTCTTACAACTTATATCAATAGCTCTCGAGAGTCATTCCAGATGGAAACAACCTCGAAGAGAGAGAGGCAATGTGGAATTATTTGTGTCATGCCTAAAAACACTAATTGACATGACGATGGTAGGGATTGAACCTGGGGCCCTTCGTTCCTGAAACAAACGCACTACCATTGTGCCACGGCAGCTCCAGTGTTCTTTCTTATTTATATCATAAGTCCAGACGGAACACGATCAGATAAATTGTAACATACTATGCGGGCAGCTTTGTTTGTTATCCAATGAAAAAGAAGTATTTTGCAATGAAAACGACCTACATCAGTCGCACTCACTGCTACCAACATAATGACATACTATTAATTGATTTCAAACGTACAAAATGTAGTTTAGGCTTTTTTGTCCTTTCATCGAATTAAGACCAACGAAAATAGCAATGGCAACTGATAGTGATAAAATGTTAATTGTAAGTAAAGTGTTTCTCATACTGGGATCATCATCTTAACATGCTACCAAATAAATTCTTGCATCACGATTTTTTTTAGCATTTGATTTGCAGCAGCAGCCGCAGCCTATACTGATCATGCTGATTTCAGTAAACTTCAATCTGTGTTTCTTTCAGGTGAATGTTCTCTAATTAACAGTCAACCTTAACCAAGAGCTAGCTTTCACATGTTGGCTGTATAAAATGAAAAAAGAAGAATATGATATTTAACTTCCAACTTGGTATTTCTCTGAAGGAAATTTAAGTACAATAGAACTACAGATCTTAATTCATTTCCTTGACATGTTAATATGTCAAAATCACCCACGAAACAAGATACATTATTTAATCACAGTTTAGAAAGTACCTGGCCTTACCCCTACTGTATATTTACTTCTATTGTGGCTCAGCAGTGTATTTTATCATGACTGTGTTTATAAATTTCTACTGCCTGCTAAGTTTCAGAAATTCATAATTTTGAAAACTTTGTAAAAACTTTTCACATAAAACAGATAATAGAGTTTCAGTTTCATAAATTAAGTTATACAGTATTTTATAATCTGGCTATAATTTTCTGTACCAGAAATTTTTCTTCCGTGACCATCCCAGCTTATTATATACATGTTGTATACTACTTGTATCTTAATCGTTGTAATACATCAAATAATTTACCCTTACATCATGTACATGTACCATGCTTAATTCTTAAATGGTTTTGTCCAACTTTTAATTTAGATAGTACAATTAATTTTTTTAAAGAGGCACTTAAAGCGACTGCACTCCAAATTCTTAGTAAATTTTAATTTTTTGGTAAAATCAATATATATTCAATTTGTCAACATCAAGATTATTTTCTTTGTGTAAGAGCTAAAAATAAAGGTAGAAAAAAATATTTCAAATATTTACCCGAGCCAGGTTTTGAACTCGGATCTTTGCGCTTACAAAAAATTTACAGGGGCTTAACATACTACACTACGGAGTCAGCTGATCTGATGCGAGTTAAAAATATTGATATACCAAAGAGCCACCCCGTTAGTCACGGGGTGATATTTTCTACAATAAAAGTAAGCAAAACAACACATTTTAATTGTTTCTTTTGTTAGAAAACTTGTCACGTTATCATAATACAATGCCCCTGATACAGTAATGACAATTGTTTTCTTGAAATTGAAAATTTTCTTTTTTTATCCTAACTTGTCCATCTGGAGTGCAGTCGCTTTAACAAAAATTTATTTCAAATGAATAGCGAACTACCGCTGTCAAGTTAGTGCAGTGGTAAACAATTAAAAACAGCAATCGTTTTTGTCATAAACGATTGCTATTAAAGCAGTGAAAATTAACCTGCAATCACACAAATTTTCAAGTCACTTTTCTGCAAACACACCGTTTCATTGTCAAAACAATTGAAACTGAACAGTAATTATGTCTCTTTTATTCATAATCATCAGCTATTAACCTGTGAAGTTTCTTCAAGTTTCTTCTCCACAAATCGGCCGCTAATTAAATTGAAGAATGACTTGTGATCATGATATTTTGATCTGCAAACAGTTCCAAAAAAGGGATAATTAGCTGCTCAATAACCGACAAATGCGGTAACTTTTCCGTCTCTTATCTGCAAACACGCCGAAAATTGAAAAATTTATATTATCAAAAGATTTTGGTGGTTCTGTACAGAAACGAAACATAATTTTCAATTATACATAGATGCAGAGTGTTTACATAACTTCACTTGACCACAAACATACATGCCCGCCGGGTTCTCCCGTTATTTACACAAACACTTGGGAGTATGGAGTTCCAACTCGATTGGCAGGCATAATTTTATCACTCAAGTACAACTACGGCCGTACAGTAATCAAAAATAAAGTTGTCAAAGAAAGTTGTAAAATTAGAAATTTTTCACTAAACAGCCTTATAATATACAAGATATAAATCTTTTCATCGTGAAAATCACGACTATGCCGCGGTATCAACTTGTATTTTAGTACAGTGTAGCAATAATATCACATGTTACTGGTGTCTATTTTATATATTAACATATTTATCTTCAAAATCATATGCATGACGACATCTCATCTTATCTGCTGTCAGTAAATTTCCTCCTGAAAGTATACCTAAGGCAGTAAAATTGTCACAAGCACACTCGCTTTTGAAACGTGCTTTTCGTCTGGTTTCCCATTTCACAGCCTTCGTATTACAGCACAAGGTACGTAGGAACCAATTCCAATTTTATGAAAACCAGTCTAAGTATCTTTCTGATAAATCGAGTTTATCCTGTAAAATCAACTTGAACATGTTCTGTCAACGAGGAAAGATAAAGTTCTAGATAATCATCCTAGATAATCATCCTAGATAATCTTTCTTTACAGTAACAGTCACTGTACTAAGTCAGTAAGAAATAAAAATTAATCACAAAGCAGAGCATGTTTCGACTTTTGTACATCTTATGTGCAGTAAATTACATTTAATATTGTAATAAACAAGTAAACTGACGTCCGCTAAATGTAGCGCGTAACGGAACTAGACGTACGGTGGCATATTTCATAATACAGTAAAAACAAAAAGGATAACAAGATGCAATGGTTTAAAAAAAAAAAAGAACAATAAAAAGTATACTGGTCCTAGCCTTCTTCTTTATACAATTTTTAAAATAAAGGGAGGTAATAGAAATATATAAATGTAAGCGTTTTAAGAGAAATTTTCAGTGCAACATTAAATTGTAGTAATAAATAGTTCTTTATAACATCTTATGTAAATATATGTACTTTTAATCAGAAAACATAATATAGCAGAAGACGTTTTATAGTAAATATTAGTTCATTTTAAATATCGTAGGTGGCCCTGTTTCGTCGGCGACCCTTTGAAATCATGCAGTCATTTCTAAGTGCAATATTTTGTATAACTATTTATACCAGGGTTGTGAAATATACCATTTTAGCTTTCTTCAGATTGGAAGAAAAGTTGCTGACAGCGACAGTTTAATCATGTGGTTGATATTTCCAGGGTAACCCTACTTTTGAGGCTTTTTTCTTAATACTTTTTTACACTTCCAAGTTGAGATGTAGATCTGTGGTCAAAAACATAATTTCAACTAATTTTCTTTCTTCACATGACTGTTGTCTTATTCTCTCCCTGTTTGTATGCAGATATAACTGACTAATAAGAACTTCTTGATAAAAGACAAGTTTTAAGCACGTGATCTGCTTATAGCTTTTACATGGAAAAATAGCCGATCTCAGAAGTGGTGATTAACTTTCAAATCTGATATTTTTTAAATAAGGTGGCAAATATCTTCATATTTTTATGAGATACAGTAAACAGATTCTTGTTGCATAATACAACTCAATACCATTAGATTTTAAATATAAACTAGAGCTATCACTAAATGTGATTAATATACCCCCGAAAGACTGCTTTATAAACTGAGGAAGTTCGTAGTAACAGAATACCTTGCAAAACTAGAACTGTCACAAGAGTGACGAATTATACCCCCACAATACAGCTTTGTCACAGAAGTATGGCAACCATAAGAAAGGAATGGCCACAAGGACATACATTTCAGTTATTATACAATAAGTTGTGTAAATGTATTGTTTTAATAGCACACAAAATATGTAAGGTTGGAAAGTATGGATTATTATTAAATTTAATAGGTTTATTTCAAACATGTTAATATCACTAACCTCCCTATCAAATTTCATGATCCTAGCCCCAAGTGTTCTTAAGTTATCATCCGGAAACCGTTTAACTGTTCCGAGTCATGTGACCTTGACCTACAGACCTCAAAGTCAAACCTGACCTGTATTTCATGTTACACCTGTGTACCAAAAATTATTTCAATAGGTCAAGCCTTTCATGAGTTATCATCCGGAAACCGTTTTACTGTTCAGGGTCACTGTGACCTTGAACTTTGACCTACTGACCCCAAAGTCGAACTTGACCTGTATTTTCTGATGATGCACCTGTGTACAAAAAAATTATTTAAATCGGTCAAGTCATTCATGAGTTACCATCCGGAAACCGTTTTACTGTTCAAGGTCACTGTGACCTTGACCTTTGGCCTACTGACCCCAAAGTCAAACTTGACCTGTATTTCATGATGTTACAGCTGTGTACCAAAAATTATTTAAATTGGTCCAGTCGTTCATGAGTTATCATCCGGAAACTGTTTTACTGTTCAGGGTCACTGTGACCTTGACCTTTGACCTACTGACCCCAAAGTCGAACTTGACCTGTATTTTTTTATGTTGCACCTGTGTACCAAATATTATTTAAATCGGTCAAGTCGTTCATGAGAATTATCATCCGGAAACCATAAAACCAACAGACCGACCGACCGACCAACCGACAAGCTCACTCCTATATACCCCCCCAAACTTCGTTTTGTGGGGGTATAAAAAAACTAAAATAGAGATATTGTTCTTGGTAATAACTCTGTAATTAGTCAAGATAGAGTTATGGTTCTTGTAAACTGCACTTCCTCTCATTGTGCTGGACCATTGTATGAAGTTGTATTGCATTCAAACCAGTAGTTTTCAAGTTATGCTCTGCGACAAGGAAAAGTAAAAATGGGCACTAACTCAGTAAATACTCCAGATAGAGTCATGGTTCCTGTACAATGCACTTCCTCTCATTGTACTAAACCATTTTATGAAGTTGTATTGAATTCCTACCAGTAGTTTTCAAGTAATGCTCCGGACAAGGAAAAGTAACAAAGGGCAATAACTCTGTAATAAGTCAAGAAAGAGTTATGGTTCCTGTGCAGTGCACTTCCATTCAATGTACTAGACCACTGTATGAAGTTGTATTAAATTCCAACCAGTAGTTTTCAAGATATGCTCTGGACAAGGAAAAGTAACAAAGGGCAATAACTCTGTAATGAGTCGAGAAAGAGTTATGGTTCCTGTGCAGTGCACTTCCTCTCAATGTACTTGACCACTGTATGAAGTTGTATTGAACTCCAACCAGTGGTTTTCAAGTAATGCTCCGGACAAGGAAAAGTAACAAAGGGCAATAATTCTAAAATGAGTCAAAAAAGAGTTATGGTTCCTGTGCACTGCGCTTCCTCTCAATGTACTTGACCATTGTATGAAGTTGTATTGAATTCCAACCAGTAGATTTCAAGTTATGCTCCCGACAAGGAAATGTAACAAAGGGCAATAACTCTGTAATTACTACAGATAGAGTTATGGTTCTTGTGCACTGCACTTCCTCTTATTGTGCTTGACCATTGTATGAAGTTGTTTTGAATTCCAACCAGTAGTTTTCAAGTTATGCTCCGGACAAGGAAAAGTAACAAAGGGCAATAACTCTGTAATTAGTCAAGATGGAGTTATGGTTCTTGTGCACTGCACTTCCTCTCAATGTGCTTGACCATTGTATGAAGTTGTATTGAATTCCAACTAGTGGTTTTCAAGTTATGCTCCGGACAAGGAAAATGCAACGGACCGCCTGACCGACCGCCCGACCGACCGACCAACCACCGGGTGACTCCTATATACCCCCCCAAACTTCGTTTCGGGGGTATAAAAAACATACTTTTGCCCACTCTTTGAACACCTTGTGCTTCATAGTATTTTTATATGGTGTAACCATTAAAATGAATGTGCTCTGTATCTCATTATAAACAAGGCTCACTCTGGATATTTTTTTGTTCAGTTTGTGAAAGTCAACTTTGCACAAATGCCAATTACTGGCTAATGTCACTTGTTTACAAATGAAGTAGGGGTCACTGAAATAGGTACGGCTGAGTATCTGTAATGCAAAACAGGTGTGCTTGTGATAAACAGCGCTAAATAATTTGTTGGAGTAGTTTTCACTTTATTATACATCACACAGATTGGGGACAGATAACACAACAGTAATCCATAAACAGAATAGGTTTTTTTCAAAAGATTTGGAAATTCTGCCAGAAGTATTCTTAGGGTCACTGAAACTGGTCCTTCGATGATACAATAAAACGATACTACAAATAAGGTCTCATCAACCATATACCTTTGTGTCACGAGGGTGAAACATTGTCAATGGGCATTAAGGCATTAAACTAAAGTGTTTAATCGTACAGATATCGAGTAATTATACATAAAGATGGATCATTTAGTGAATCCTTGAACAATTAATTATCCAGAAGAAAATATAGACCAAAATTGCACAAAAGCGTCTCAGATGTCTCAGGAAGTGGCATTATCCCATAATCAAAATTCAGCTGACAATGATAGAATACAATCATACTGACCATATCCTTAACAAATACTGGGACCTGTAAAGAGTATCTCCCAAACAATCTGTTCAGCATGTCTATATGCACACGCCTGTTGTAGCATTTAAGCTAGCAAAAAATCTCAAACATTATCTTCTTAAAACTAAGTTTTCGTCTATCTAATAATAATAAACGGGCACATACAAGTAGATGCCGTAGACAACGATGCAGTCATTGTTCTAACATTGTTGAGTCAGCTTATAAAATGTTATTTTTTTCTGTAAAACTCGGTATGCAGATGTTATTTAGATCTACCTAAATATTACAATAAGCAAATGTAAAAAACAGTACTGTTGGACAGACACGACAAAAGTTTCCAAGTTGTATATTTTCAATACTGACTGACTGATTACGTTTATTTATCCTCGGTACCTTAGCTATTGTCATATAACCGAGCGTAATACTTTTTTTATATTGTATTATGGTTTTAAGGTCCATCATCGTCGTTCAAGTTATGTGGTTGAGACATGAGCGCAATTTTTGTTTCTTTGTAGATGTGTTGAATATGGTCCGCCGTCTTTATTCAAGATATATACATGTATATATACTGAACGACCTGTGAGCGTAATTTTGTAATGCTTGTATTTAAGGGGACATATCCTATAACTGATGTTGAACTAAATAACCTCCAAAACACAAAGTAGAATCTTTGGAAGTATTATAACGTAACCTTAAAGTTTCGATCAGCTATGCATTCCAGTCATTATCGAATATGCTGCAGTATCGTAAACCATTCAATAATCTAATGTAGAGTTGTTGTTGTACAATTAATGGGGGGATGTGATGTATTACAGTAGGCCTCTTTACTGACTAATTGTGGTGAAATGAAGCGTTTTTTTGCCATATTTTCTTTGAAATTGTATTTATTTATCATTTTACTTTCATTGAACACATAGTCTATGTTTCAAAAATATAATCGGCTAGATCTAGTTGTAGGGTATGTCGTTTTAAAGTAAAATATCATATAAACTATAAAAAGTTTTCTGCTATATTATGTTTTCTCATAAATTGTACACATATTTACAGAAAAGTTTATAAATAATTATTAGTCCATACAATTTAATGTTGCGCTGAATCTTTTTCTTAAACAATTACCTTTATGTATTTCTATTATCTCCTTTTATTTTTGCATTGTGAAACAGAAAAATGGGTACCAGTTTTATTCTATTATATTTTATAATATGGAAAGCGAAATTTTTAGTAGATTTTATCTAGGTATGTATATTTGTAGACAATTTTATTGAATGCTATTTTCTTTATCCTGTAAATGCAAAGAGAAGTGTTTCAGGCGTAAAAGTCTTCTGTTTACAAGAACAAAACACTTAATCGAGTTACCAGTAGACTGGTTTACACAAATGTGCAAAAAATCAAGGGAAATAAATCTTTATAACTTAGTTTTAGGACCAACACAATTACCTCAGCGGGTTTGGTTCCTACGCACATTGCGGTATGGATTCAACTGGCCCCAAACACAGGGAACCAGATGAACCACGTATCGAAAGCGAGTGTACTTGTGACAATTTTACTGCCTTCGGTAGACTTTCAGGAGGAAATTTACTGACAGCAGATAAGATGAGGTGTTGTCATGCATATGATTTTGAAGATAAATATGTTCTGCATCGATAGACACCAGTTACATGTGATATTATTGCTACACTACTAAAATACAAGTTGATAACCGCAGCATAGTCATGATTTTCACGATGAAAAGATTTATATTTTGTATATTATAAGGCTGTTTAGTGAAATATTTCTAATTTAACAACTTTCTTTGATAACTTTATTTTTGATTACTGTACGGCAGTAGTTGTACTTGAGTGATAAAATTATGCCTGCCAATTGGGTTGGAACTCCATACTCCAAGTGTCTGTGGTTATTTAGACCCTAACTCAGTGCCCCGGCGAGGCTTGCAAAAACACTTAAAACTCCCGGTAAATTAAAATTTTGGAAAAAAACTATCGAGGTTCATAAAATATCAACCTATATACATGGTCAATTATACCGCTGATACATGATATCGATAATGAAGAAGTACTTGTTAGTATTGTGTACAGTCCATTAGGTAAAAAAACTAATTTTTTAAAAAAAATTTTTGTAAATAGTAAAAAAAAAAAAAAAAAAAAAACCCAAAAAAAAAAAAAAAAAAAAAAAAAAAAAAAAAAAAAAAAAAAAAAAAAAAAAAAAAAAAAAAAAAAAAAAAAAAAAAAAACCAAAAAAAAAAAAAAAAAAAAAAAAAAAAAAAAAAAAAAAAAAAAAAAAAAAAAAAAAAAAAAAAAAAAAAAAAAAAAAAAAAAAAAAAAAAAAAAAAAAAAAAAAAAAAAAAAAAAAAAAAAAAAAAAAAAAAAAAAAAAAAAAAAAAAAAAAAAAAAAAAAAAAAAAAAAAAAAAAAAAAAAAAAAAAAAAAAAAAAAAAAAAAAAAAAAAAAAAAAAAAAAAAAAAAAAAAAAAAAAAAAAAAAAAAAAAAAAAAAAAAAAAAAAAAAAAAAAAAAAAAAAAAAAAAAAAAAAAAAAAAAAAAAAAAAAAAAAAAAAAAAAAAAAAAAAAAAAAAAAAAAAAAAAAAAAAAAAAAAAAAAAAAAAAAAAAAAAAAAAAAAAAAAAAAAAAAAAAAAAAAAAAAAAAAAAAAAAAAAAAAAAAAAAAAAAAAAAAAAAAAAAAAAAAAAAAAAAAAAAAAAAAAAAAAAAAAAAAAAAAAAAAAAAAAAAAAAAAAAAAAAAAAAAAAAAAAAAAAAAAAAAAAAAAAAAAAAAAAAAAAAAAAAAAAAAAAAAAAAAAAAAAAAAAAAAAACAAAAAACCACCCCAACCCCCACCAACACAAACAAAAAAAAAAAAAAAAAAAACAACCGCCCCCCGCCCGGGGGGGGCAAATTAATTAGGCTAGTATGACCACGAACCTTCCTGAAAAGTAGCATTGATGTGGTGATACCTATCCAGATATACTGTAGATCCCACTCAGGCAAGGTGAAGCATTTATGACTGTGTCAACACTCAATAATAAGCAGCAATTAACATTGGTACCAATCATACTAAAAAATTAAAGTTTTAGGAACATGGTCGTGTTTGGTCATCTGTTGTCATTCGACCAAAAAATGTGTTCTCCAATTTTACACCCCTGCGGACACAATACTCGTGAGGCAATATTACAATAATATTAAAATAGTTTAACTGTTTACGTCTCTGAACCCAATTATAATCATTACTCAGATGAACAGTTTCTATCTAGAAATCTCACCGATTTATAGTGACAAGCAAAAATAAGCTTTTTAAGTTGATTAAAATTTTAAGTTGATCAAAATTTTGCAGAAAAATTAAAAAACTTCCTTACCATTAGCTAGGAAAAGATTAAAATTCTGACTTCCTCATAAGTTTTCAATTTATTTATGTCGATGAGTATGACGATCCGAGTTAGCTAAATGATTGACTTTGCCGTACTTAACATTCATAAGCGTTCAGCTAACCAGATTTTCCCGCCACCTGTCATAACCCCTCTAGCTAGGGTCTAAAACCACTAAATATGTTATCGCGCCGAAAAATCTACTTTTATTTTATGTATATAGGTAGCTTCGCAAGACGATATATCAACACCTGAACACGGCCCACGAGAAAAACAAGCATGTTTGACAATTTCATGTGTAAGATTTTCTTGCAATATTTATTACAGTACGTGTTTAAAAGTAATTGTGAAAACAAGAGGACCAAGATGGCCTTATATCCCTCACCTGGTTAGTCTATAGGATTAATCGTGTTTGCAAACATAAATAAAAAAACTTAATAAATTATATTTACTTCCGATAAGAAGTAAAATCGGTGGGTGTCGTGGTCAGTAGTGTTTTTAGGCAAGACACAAATAGATCTATTTACACATTGCATCCATTGATTCCATGATCTGGAATTAGTCTTGAGAGTGTTGAATATAAGAAGTGTCTCCGCGTTAGGTCGCGGACGGGTAGACTCCCAGTCTGGTTCAACCATACCCTCGAGACAAATGGGGGGGAGGAGGGGGGGCTTTGTCTCCCCCTCCGGCTCTATTCTTTTATCACTGTATGCTTACAGACTTAGAAAAATAGTGAAATATCATTATTTACTATTTTCATTTTGAAGAACTTAAGAAAACATAATTTACATGTATAGTATATAGAAGAATTATATCGGGAAGAGATTTGCAATAAAATCTGTACCAGACACATACACTAAAATCCGTCATTTCTAACAAAAGATGGATCAGGTTATAGACTAGAGACTTTAACAGGTATTGGTTTTGGTTTATCCTTTTACGGCACTGAAATTTAAATGAATAAAAATCAGAACATAATCACATCTCTTTTTGTTATATTTTATCTCAAAACTAATACACAATCAAACACTGTGTATCATACAGTCATGTCATATGATAAGATATGCAATAGTAGTGTAATATACACAGTAATAACACACTTCAGTATACTTAAGTATACTTCAGTAACAGCATTATATTTAGATTACTTAATAAATATTTCCTTTCATATTCATATTCGTCAACACGTTAATGAATTCATACTTAACCCTAAGTAGATTTGTTAAAGTGATGACCCTGATTGTTAAAATTCCTAAGTACAATTATGTACAAACATAACACATATAGGACAGTTTCAAGTCGGTTGCTTAGAGTTTGTGCATTTGTAAAAGCCAGAGTTCATCTACAAAAGCATACCAGTAAATATAATCTTTCAATAATCATATTAGATATAAGTTGACTAATTACTTTTTCTTGAATCCTGCTTAAAACCAGTAATGTCAACTTCTTTACAAGACATTAGAATCTGAGGTATTTATCAAATATGTCTGTCTTTGTAACTACGTAACCACTACCGATACAATCATGCTTCAGTGATACTAAGACTGACAAACCATCTTTCATCATCAGCATCATTATTTATAACAGACGGACAGACATATAATTACATATAATCAACAACAATATCTTTCATCATCATCATCATAATCAACAGCAATATCTTTCATCACCATCATCATTATGAAATACTGATGGACAGTCATACACTGTACATAATCAACAGCAACATCTTTCATCATTATCATTATTTATAACGGATGGACAGACACACAATTACATATACTCAACAGCAATATCTTTATCATCATCATCATCATCATCATCAAAATCAACAGCAATACCTTTCATCACCATCATTATCATTATTTGTTACAGACGGATGGAAGGACAACCATACAATGACAGATAATCAACAACAATATCTTTCATCATCATCATCAACATTATTTATTAAGGATGGACGGACAGTCATACACTGACATATAATCAACAACATCTTTTATCATCATCATCATCATCATCATCATCATTATATATTACGGACAGACTGACACTTGTACACTGACAGATAATCAACAGCAATATCTTTCATTATCATAATCATTATGTAATATGGATGGACAATCATACACCTTAGGAGACCGGAGCCGGTAACCGGCTTTTATTACCTCCGGTCACACGGTGCAACTGTAAAGATTTTATTGAAAAAATTTGGCTGAACTTGGCAGACATTAGTTGCTTGCTTTTCCTTTCCAAATATACATAAATCAACTTCAGACATGATAAATATTGATCAATTGCAACAGGAAATGAAATTTGAAAAGTAGATTGTGTATTTTGAAAATTTTTGAGGATGACATCACTGTAAAACCGCATAATAAAACAAGTGAGTAACTTTCGGTGTATTGCCAAAGTGGGTTGGGTAACGTGATTTTTAACATCAATAACGTCAGAGACTCGGCCCGAACCGATTGAGTTGACCAAATAATCGAAGCCCTGATCCTACCGTCATGTTCAACACAGAAGTGTCATTGTGCTGTACCAATTTTTTCAGTATCTTTACTCAAAATCAACAAGTTTGTTTGATCCTCGGCACCAATTTGTAGCACGGATGCCTTTTTCTTTACTTTACACAACTAGTCCAGTTACTCTGGTACATGGTGATCTCTTGCTTTATATCTTAACACGGTATAACCAGTTCTTTGCTTTCCCTATTTACACAGAAAATTTTCATGCACAGTCACTCGGGTATATCTTTTTTCTGTTAAAGGACTCTTGTCCCTATTTCGGTTCTTTTATGCAGTGTATAACTGGAACCCTAGACTTACTTTTTGAACTATAATTTTGGAATTCAGAATGTTATTCATCTTGTTTTACAGTATAATGCATTGTTCACAGTATTTATCATAATGATCTGCATTTTAGGTGATAGATATAACTCTGCAGAATTTGTTTCATATCGGATGGTAAACACTAGTATACATAGGCCTTTAATTTAGCAGACGTAAAGTACTTTTCTCTTTTCTTGCTTTTCATGCCTTTTTGAATTTTAGTAACAGTTATATTGAAACAGGGTTGTTCAATTGTTTCATACTGTTTTATCCCTGTGTTGTTACAAGGTAAATCTAATACAATAAATTGTATTATGCTTGCTTTTGTGAACAACCCTTCTACAACACAGATTTTGAGCGGAAAGTTTTGGATATAAAAGCTGAGCACTCCTTGTACAAAGGGGGACAGTCTGCAGACGTCTAAGGTAACATTTACCTTCTGTCAATGGCTGGTCCTTTACTCATTCTCTCAACTACTTTAATTTTTTTGTCTACTTGTATTTGTAGAGTTGTGATGTTAAATAAAACTCATCTGAACTCTGAACTTGTTTGTATTATGGACAGTATAAAATAATTGCCAATGAACCTTGGCTAATATAAAACAGGAAATTGTGACCAATTTCATCCGTCTGTTCATTCTATGAATTATGACCAAAATGTTGTCTGTCAGTCAGTCCTGTTACAAATTTAAGGACATGTGGAAATTAGTAAGACTTTATGGAATAATTAAGGGCACCAACTTAACACCTATGGTGCTTTGCATTTAATTAGCATTGTGATATTAGACGTAGGTGGGCAATTAAATATAATTTTTAGTTTGTACGAGATGCATGTAAAAGTGAAAACAAGGTGGAGAAAATCAAAGTAAACAAGTCATAATTAATTATAACACCATATTCAAAGACACTGTTTTTAACTTTATTGCTCCGGTCAAGCAAATATTTCAAAAGCATTTTAATTTATTGAACCTTATCAAAGAATGTTACAGTAAAGCTCATCGAAAAACAGTGATAAAGAATAGAGCCAGACAGGGAGACAAAGCCCCCCCTCCCCCATTTGTCTCGGTGTACGGTTAAACGACACTTGCTTTAATATACAGTAAGTTGAAAAAACTTGTTTCACAATCGAGAATAGATAAATGACACGGTGGGGAATCACGTGATCAAAATAATCTCTAAACAAAAGTAAATCTATGAAAATGTTAAAAAATAATGAAAGTTGTTTAGCTCTAAATGGGAAATGTAGCCTATCTTATGGCGACATTAATGTATTCTAGAACTACATAGGTCTCAATCATAGTCTCCTTCCGATTGTAACAAACACTTCAGTACACTGAACTAATTTAGTTTTGATGTGTTCAGCACAATCAGAAGATGATTGTTATTGAGACTTGAGTAGTTCTAGAATAGGTAAATGTTGTCATAAGATAGTCTCTTTTTTATAATAAAAGCTGAACAGCTTTCATTACTTTATAACATTTTTCATATATTCACTTTTGTTTAGAGATTATTTTGATCACGTGATTCCCCACCGTGAATGAGTATAAATTAAATTAAGTCCGCTGGGCCGCAGTTGCATGGTAGTCCATAATTTTGTACTGTGAGTGGTGTTATTTAATGTCGGTCGTAATGTTTTTGAAGCAAAAGATATTTTAAAATTTTAAAAAGTCTTATTATATCACTGGAAAGCCTTAATAAAATGTAACCTTTATTAATTATTTTTAATTTTAATTAAGATGATAAATTTGCGAGCGCACTAGTCAAAATATTTAAGTGACGTCTTGAGCAGAGTCTCGCTATAACGTACTTAGAGGAGAGATATTGCCTATACAAAAATAACAGAATATCTTGACCCGCGTAAAATTAGTTGGATTAGCAAGCGCGCATAACTCGCATAAACTTTATAAACAAAAGGTAAACTTTGACCCGTAGGTCTTGATTAAAAGAATTTTAAAATGTATTCAAACAAATGCTCACCATGAAGGTCGGGGTCACATACTATGAGACACTGCTTTGGGGGCATTTGTCCATAGTTTATACTAATTTATTTAAGCTCGATTGTGAAGAAAGCTTGTAGCTTATTGAGTCAATCTCGAGTCCGCATCCTGAAAAAACCAGTACTGGTGTCATATGAGGAAGTAACGGTCGTGACCCCCAGTGGGGTCTGGAACCCACAACCTCTGGGATGAGCAGCCAAAATAGGGAGGCACTTTCTATGCATTTTCCTGCATTTCAAACATGTTTTTGATACTTTAAGATACCAATTTCTGAAACAATAAATGACATTGACAAAAGATTTGCATACATTTTAGTTACATATAGATCTGCAGCAGTATAAGAATTTTGAAATAGCCAACGTATTTGCAATTTTTGTCACCCTAAAAGGCTAGTTTAAAGGCATATTTTGTTTAAATAAATAAGATTAAATAATACTGCATCAGCTCGGCTATTCTGAAAAGATGATGCTTCAAAATAATTATATCCTGCAACCAAGGGAGCTAACTCTGGCTTTTGGTTGTTTTTTAGCTCACCTGGCACAAAGTGCCAGATTGAGCTATTAGGATTGCTTTCCGTCCGGGGTCCAGCGTCCGTCCGTATGTCGTTTGTCTGCCATTTCCTTCAAAAGACATCTCCTCTGAAACCACTGGGCCAATGTTGATGAAACTTTGCAGGGATGTTCATTGCATGAAGCTCTTTCAAAGTTGTTCAAAGAATTCAAATATGGCAACAAATAGGAAAAACTTAAAAAATCTTCTTGTCTGAAACCACAAGGCCTAGAGCTTAGATATTTGGCATGTAGCATTGTCTAGTGGACCTTTACCAAGATTGTTCAAATTATGTCCCCTGGGTCAAAATTGACCCCGCACGGGTGGTCACTTATTTTTGCATAGGCTTATATAGGAAAAACTTTAAAAATCTTCTTCTCTGAAACCACAAGGCCTAGAGCTTAGATATTTAGCATGTAGCATTGTCTAGTGGACCTCTACCAAGATTGTTCAAATTATGACCCCCGGGTCAAAATTGACCCCACGGGGTGGTCACTTAGTTTTGCATAGGAATATATAGGAAAAACTTTAAAAATCTTTTTCTCTGAAACCACAAGGCCTAGAGCTTAGATATTTGGCATGTAGCATTGGCTAGTGAACCTCTACCAAGATTGGTCAAATTATGAGCCCCGGATCAAAATTGACCCTGCACAGGGGGTCACTTAGTTTTACATAGGCTTATGTAGGAAAAACTTTAAAAATCTTCTTCTCTGAAACCACAAGGCCTAGAGCTTAGATATTTGGCAGGTAGCATTGGCTAGTGGACCTGTACCAAGATTGTTCAAATATGACCCTCGGATCAAAATTGACCGCGCATGGGGGGTCAATTAGTTTTATATAGGTTTATATAGTAAAAACTTTAAAAATCTTCTTCTTTGAAACCACAAGGCCTAGAGCTTAGATATTTGGCATGTAGCATTGGCTAGTGGACCTCTACCAAGATTGTTCAAATTATGACCCCCGGGTCAAAATTGACCCCACACCGGGGGTCACTTAGTTTTACATAGGCTTATATAGGGAAAACTTTAAAAATCTTTTTCCCTGAAACCACAAGGCCTAGAGCTTAGATATTTGGCATGTAGCATTGCCTAGTAGACCTCTTCAAAGTTTGTTCAGATTATGCCCGTGGGGTCAAAATTGACCTTGCCCGGGGGGGATCATTTGTTTTACAAAGGCGTATATAGGAAAACTTATTTGGTATATAACATTATCTAGTGATCTTCCACCAGGCAAGTGGACTTGTACCAAGGTGAGCGATATAGGGCCATCTTGGCCCTCTTGTTTCATAATCTTGGCAGAAAACAGGGAGGCACTTGAGCCTCCCTGTGCCTTAGTGTAACTATGGGCCTGCTGTACAGTGTTACTATACAGTACACAACAAAAACGTTACAGTACACATCAGTATACTATAAGCCATTGATGTACAGAGTGATCATGATCTGCACTCATTGCAAAGGCAGAGTCACTTGGGGCCAGTATGGTTAAAGTTAATTTGTTAATGATTAAGTAACTTTGAATGTATTATGTTTAAATTATCTTTTCAACAATGTGTGAAACACTGATTGTTTGCAATTGTACAGATTTCTGACAGTAACAAAAAGTATGTACCTGTGAAAGCCCAGAGGTAAAATTCTGTAACTGATTGTGTGGAGTGAATAAATATAGTCTTGATATTAATGGATTAAGACTTATTTGCTCTCTGATGAAAAGTGAGATGTGTTCTGTATATATAAATATATATAGTTACAATCCATAAGTTTCTAACAGTAAATGGGTGAACAGTGTCACTGAATTGTACAAATTTTCATTCTTTATGTAGACATGCAGTGTGAAAGAAGATCTATGTCAGAAGCCTGTTGGAGCTGAAGTTCAAGTATGGACCAAAGGTAAATATGCACTTTATTTATGCTAGGAATAACTTCAATAAATGCTAGGAATAACTTCAATAAAGTCTTCAGGGATATCAAAATGTTTCGTTACCTTACTCTTGACAACTTCAAAGATTTGGTTAAAGTGTGGCATGCAAGTTAAGGAATCCAATGTGTTGTAGAAAATGCCAGCCTTTTTTGTCCAAGTTCAGGGAGTAATAGCAGATTGTGTCTCATAATATGTAACAACCCTGAAGTTACTATCGTATATATATCACAGTATTATCACTCATGGGATTAAATAGAAATTTCACTAAAATGTTGACAGTCCTGTTGAGTGGGTACATCATGCATGTCCAAGTATACGCATGCTGACTTTCATGCACTACGGCATCATATCATATTCATGACGCTTTAACTACCTGTTTTCAAAGAAAATGAGATAATTAAAAGACCATTAATAAGTCATTTTTCAAACACATTTGAAACTTTTATTGAGTCTGAAAATGGCAATGTCACCAATTTGTATGTTGCATTAGAAGAATATCGCATTACAGCCAAATTAATTAGTGTAAAAGGGGCATTAAATGCTTACAATAGCTATTAATAAAATCATAACTTCATCAACAGAAAGAGTACATAACTCAGTCATGGTTTTTGTCAGAATTATGCCTCTCTATTTGTTCGTCCAGATGTTGCAGATTAAAATGGCATCCAGTCTTTAATTGATCAAAGCCCTTACATTTTTGCGCCTGGGCTCAACTTTGTTATGCATTGAAGGCTATCTTAGCTCGACCATTTGAAGCCAATATCCGCATTGGCATGGCATCTGTTTGGTTAAAGTTTTCCTTAACCTATATTATCTTCAAAATCATTACAGGTATATGACTTGAAACTTTCAATATCTATCTTATCATCAACATCTACCCTCAACAGACAATAGCCCATAACTCTGTTTTGATTTTTGACAGATTTATGCCCCCTTTTTAACTTAGAATTTTGGCGTAAGTTTTTTATTAAGTCAAATATCTTTAATACTATCAAAGGTATTGACTTGAAACTCAATATCTATCTTTACCATCAACATCTACGCCTGAGGAAACAATCCCGTTAACTCTGTTTTGAAGGATTTTTGACAGATTTATGCCCCTTTTTAACTTAGAACTTTTGGTTAAAGTTTTTTATAAAGTTAAATATCTTGACTACTATCAAAGGTATTGACTTGAAACTCAAAATATATCTTTACCATCAACATCTACACCTGAGGAAACAATCCCCATAACTCTGTTTTGATTTTTGACAGATTTATGCCCCTTTTTAATTTAGAACTTTTGGTTAAAGTTTTTTTATAAAGTCAAACATCTTGACTACTATCAAAGGTATTGACTTGAAACTCAAGATCTATCTTTACCATCAACATCTACACCTGGGGAAACATCCCCATAACTCTGCTTTGATTTTTGACAGATTTATGCCCCTTTTTAACTTAGAATTTTTGGTTAAAGATTTTTATGAAGTCTAGTATCTTGAATACTATCAAACATATTGACTTGAAACTTAAAATGTATTTTTGCTATCAACATCTGCACCACTGTTTTTGATTTTTGACAGATTTATGCCCCTTTATAACTTAGAATTTTTTCACAGTTTTTACCAGACTGAAATACTTGAAATGGCTTATTTTTAAAATGTCATAAAATAATTATGCAGCAGTTATGCTTTTTAGCTCAACGGAGCTGGCTCAGGGTGAGCTATTAGGATCGATGAATGTCCGTCGTCCGTCCACACTTAGTTCGTTAACACTCTAGTGGTCACATTTTTGCCTCAATTGTCACAAAACTTGGTCAGGATGTTTGTCCCAGTAATTACTCGGACGAGTTTGAATATGGGTCATCTCAGATGAAAAACTAGGTCACATGACCCAAAAATAGAAAAATCTTGTTAATTAAGGCTCTAGAGGCTACTGTTTCAGTCCAAATATCCTGGCAATTTGGCAGAAAGGTTGTTTCGATTATTTCCAGCAACTTTGTTAAAAACAGTTGTTCTCGGGTGAGCGATAAAGGGCCGCTGGAACGGATGTTATTTCATAAATAATATGGATAAAAGGCAGGTGTTTGTAACAAGGTAGCACCAGCTGAAGAGATGTAGGACTTTCATAACAATTCATTAATTATTTCTTGAAATATAAATATAATTTATAGTTCCTTTTCATAAATTTAAGCCTAATTTGGCAATAAAAGCTTGAATGGGCTTCTAAGCTCAATCAGGCAACGTGACCAGCCTGCTTAAACATTAACCCTTACATTTTTCGGGGTTTAGGTTCTGCACATAATGCCAACTGAGTTAAGTTATCTTTTGCAGTTTAGCCCGACGATGGTGTTTCATTTCTTAAATATGTTATATGCATTGTGTTAAACTTTGTGTACCCCAATGCATATAGACCCTTCTTTAGGTCACAGCTCAACTGTAACAAACAACTTTATGGGCATGTGTAGATTTGGGCAACATTTATTTCTATTTACATTATGACATTGTGAACACTCACCAGGTTCTCACATTGAGCTCTCTGAACTTATGTTTCTTTATTTTCTATTTTCTTTTATTTCTATTTTCAGGTGAAATGAAACGGGGCTTTTTTTCCAGTAATAACTAACCTGTTGCGTAGAGACAGAGTACAGGGTGGTCTTCTGTGAATTGTTCTCTTTCCATTAACCTGCAGGAGATTGATCGTCTTGACATCAATGGAGTCATAGGGAACATGCTTGCTGCAGATGTTGCTGGTAATGTGTAGTTGTAGTTAATTTGACAATTACAACATAAACAGATTAAGTAACAAGGTTTTTGTGTAACCAATGCTGTACTTGTGCCTAATTAGAATAAAAACTGGAGTGATCACCGTGGTCATAAAGATTCAGAAAGTCGGCTTGGCAACCCTACTTAAACATTTATCAGGCTTGCAACCCTAATTAAAATGTAAACCAGAGTGGCCACCCTGGTCAAAAAGTTTCAGAAAGTCGGCTTGGCAACCCGACTGAGAACTACTGAATTGGGCTAGCAACCCAGATCATAGATTTTAAAAGAAAGTCAGCTTGGCAACCTGACAAACATTATCAGACTTTTAACCCTAATGAGAATAAAAACTGCAATGGGGACCCTGGTGATAAAATTTCAGAAAGTACGCTTGGCAATCTGACTGAAAAATAATTTAATTGGGCCGGCAACCAAACTGAACATGAAAACCGGAGTGGCGACCCGGTTCAAACACTACCGTAGTTAATACTTACCAGACTGGCAACCCAGATCATGAAGTTTCAGAAAGTCAGCTTGGCAACCTGACTTAAAAACAATTTCATTGGGCTGGCAACCAAACTGAACATGAAAACCGGAGTGGCGACCCGGTTCACACACTACTGTAGTTAAAACTTATTCGACTGGCAACCCAGATCATAAAGATTAAGAAAGTCTGTTTGGCAACCTGACAAAAACATTGATCTGGCTTGCAACCCTAATTAAAATGTAAACAAGAGTGGCCACCCTGGTCAAAAAGTTTCAGAAAGTCGGCTTGGCAACCCGACTGAGAACTACTGAATTGGGCTAGCAACCCAGATCATAGATTTTAAAAGAAAGTCAGCTTGGCAACCTGACAAAAACATTATCAGACTTTTAACCCTAATTAGAATAAAAACTGGAGTGGTGACCCTGGTGATAAAATTTCAGAAAGTCAGCTTGGCAACCTGACTGAAAAATAATTTATTGGGCCGGCAACCAAACTGAACATGAAAACCGGAGTGGCGACCCGGTTCAAACACTACTGTAGTTAATACTTACCAGACTGGCAACCCAGATCATGAAGTTTCAGAAAGTCGGCTTGGCAACCCGACAAAAACATTGTTCAGGCTTGCAACCCTAATTAAAACGTAAAACAAAGTGGCCACCCTGGTCAAAAAGTTTCAGAAAGTCAGCTTGGCAACCTGACTGAGAACTACTGAATTGGGCTGGAAACCCAAATGAAAATAAAACCTCGAGTGGGGACCGGTTCACACATTACTGTAGTTAAAACTAACCAGACTGGCAACCCAGATGATAAAGACTCCATTGTGTTAAACTTTGTGTACCTCAATGCATAGACCATTCTCTATGTCACAGCTCAACTGTAGCAAACAACTTTATGGGCATGTGTAGATTTGGGCAACATTTATTTCTATTTACATTATGACATTGTGAACACTCACCAGGTTCTCACATTGAGCTCTCTGAACTTACGTTTCTTTATTTTCTATTTTCTTTTATTGCTATTTTCTTTTATTTCTATTTTCAGGTGAAATGAAACGGGGCTTTTTTTCCAGTAATAACTAACCTGTTGCGTAGAGACAGAGTACAGGGTGGTCTTCTGTGAATTGTTCTCTTTCCATTAACCTGCAGGAGATTGATCGTCTTGACATCAATGGAGTCATAGGGAACATGCTTGCTGCAGATGTTGCTGGTAATGTGTAGTTGTAGTTTGACAATGACAACATCAACAGATAAAGGTTTTTGTGTAACCAATGCTGTACTTGTGCCTAATTAGAATAAAAACTGGAGTGGTGACCTTGGTCATAAAGATTCAGAAAGTCAGCTTGGCAACCTGACTGAAAACCAATTTCATTGGGCTGGCAATCCAAATGAACATGAAAACCAGAAAGGCAACCTGGTTCACACTCTTCTATAGTTAAAACTACCGGACTGGCAACCCGGATCATACAGATTAAGAAAGTCAGCTTGGCAACCCGACTAAAACATTATCAGGCTTGTAACCCTAATTAAAATGTGAACCAGAGTGGTAACCCTTGTCAAAAAAGTTGGCTTGGCAATCTGACTGAGAACTACTAAATTGGGCTGGCAACCCAGATCATAAAGAATTTATATAAGCTTTGTGCAAAAAGATCATTTATAAGTTCTCAACTCGGTCATTTAATAGAAATTTTTAGTTTTCTTATTAAATTTTGGCTAAATTGTAGGCATTTTGTAACACCCTTCCTTTTGCTGTGTTTTCTCTCTGGGGTTACACTGAAAATCATGAATCAAGCTTGCAATCCTTACAAAAATGTAAAAACTGGAGTGGTGATCCAGGTCACAATATTCAAAAAGATGCAAAAAGTCTGCCTGGCAACCAGACTTAAAACAAGTTAATTTAGCTTGTAACCTGACTGAGTTTCAAGTGAATTGGGCTGGCAAACTAAATGAAAATGAATTATGGAGTGGCTGGTCAATCCGTAGACTATGTAAAGTAGTCAAAACTAACTGGACTGGCACCCCGGGACAGAAAGATTCAGAAAGACAGCTTGGTAACCTGACTGAAAAACATGAATTGAGTTTGCAAACGTAATAAAAAATAACACCAGAGTGGTGACCTGGGGCATAAAGATTTAGAATGTGTGCTTGGCAACTTGACTGAAAAACATGAATTGGGTTTGCAACCTTATGAAAATGTTAACTGTAGTGGTGACCCGGGTCACAAAGATTTAGAAAGTCGGCTTGGCAACCCGACTGAAAAACATGAATTTGGCAGGTAATTATCCAATGAAAATATAAAAACTGGAGCGGCATCCCCAGGTCATAAAGGCTCAGAAAGATTCATAAAACATAGATGAATCCATCTCAGGTATGCAAGCTTGATAGAAATGAAAACCAGAGTGGCAAAATGGTTCATTAATATAAAGTCAGCTTGGCAACCTGACTGAAAAGCAACTAAATACCACTTGCATCCCGACTGAGAAACATGTGAATCAGACTTGCAACCCAAATGAAAATGAAAACCAGTGTGGCACCCCGGGTCTTTTTTGTTAAAAATATCATATGGTGGAAATTTCTTTTTAGGACTCTCTAGGCCAACCACTTTAAATAAAACCTTTTTTTGAACAAAGTAAATGAAATGTTGCACTAGCATGCTTTCAGGGTTAGGCACAAGACTATAGTGTCTTAGAAAAAGGAAGCTAGTGGTTAACATTATATAAACTGTGTGCAGAAGATAATTTAAAAGTTTTTAGCTTGTTTTGTGAAGCATTTATATATGCATTTTAAAACAAATTTAATAAAACCTTGCACTAGCATGCCTTTAGGGTTAGGCACAATACTATAGTGTCTTAGAGAAAGGAAGCTAGCCAGGTTAACATCATATAAACTTTGTGCAAAAAACATCATTTATAAGTTCTTAACTCGGTCATTTAATAGAAATGTTTAGGTTTTCTTTTTAATTTTGGCTTAAGTGTAGGCATTTTGTAAGACCCTTCCTTTTGCTGTGTTTTCTTTCTGGGGTTACACTGAAAAACATGAATCAAGCTTGCAATCCTTACAAAAATATAAAAACTGGAGTGGCAATGCAGGTCACAATATTCAAAAAGATTCAGAAAGTCTGCCTGGCAACCAGACTTAAAACAAGTAAATTTAGCTTGTAACCTGACTGAGTAACAAGTGAATTGGGCTGGCAGACTAAATGAAAATGAATTATGGAGTGGCTGGTCGATCCACAGACTATGTACAGTAGTCCAAACTAACCGGACTGGCACCCCGGGGCATAAAGATTCTTAAAGTCAGCTTGGTAACCTGACTGAAAAACATGAATTGGATTTGCAACTGTAATGAAAAATAAAACCAGAGTGGTGACATGGGGCATAAAGATTCAGAAAGGCAACCTGGTTCACACACTTCTATAGTTAAAACTAACCAGACTGGCAACCCAGATCATAAAGATTAAGAAAGTTGGCTTAGCAACCCAACTAAAACATTATCAGGCTTGCAACCCTAATTAAAATGTAAACCAGAGTGGTAACCCTTGTGAAAAAAAGTCAGCTTGGCAACCCGACTGAGAACTACTAAATTGGGCTGGCAACCCAGATCATAAAGATTTTTAACAGAAAGTCAGCTTGGCAACCTGACAAAAACATTATCAGACTTGTAACCCTAATTAGAATAAAAACTGGAGTTGGCGACCTTGGTCATAAAGTTTCAGAAGTCAGCTTGGGAACCTGACTGAAAAACAATTTCATTAGGCTGGCAACCAAAATAAACTTAAAAATCAGAGTGGCGACCTGGTTTACACACTACTGTAGTTAAAACTAACCCGACTGGCATCCCGGATTGTAAAGATTAAGAAAGTCCACAGACTCACAAGCCAAATGAAAATTAAAACTGGAGCGAAGACCCTGTGCACAATTAAAGATTGAGAAAGTCAGCTTGGCAACCTGACTTAGAAACTTTTTCATTAGACTGGCAACCCAGTGTATATAAAAACAGGAGTGGTGACCCAGTTCATCAACTACAGAACTATAGTCAAAACTAACTGGACTAGTTGTCCGGATCATAAGCATTGACAAATTCTGCTTGGCAACCTGACAAAACATTATCAGATTTGCAACCCAAAATAGAATAAAAACTGAAAGTCGGAAAAACATGAATTGGGCTAGCAATACTCATGAAAATATAAAAACTGGAGTAGCAACCTTGATCATAAAAATTTAGAAAGTCTGCCTGGCAACCAGACTTAAAACAACTAAATTGAGCTGGTAACCTGACTGAGATACAAGTGAATTGGGCTGGCGACCCATAACGAATTGTGAGTGGCGACCCAATCCACAGACTACATTGCAGTAGTCAAAACTAACCTGACTGGCACCCTGGGGCATAGAGATTCATAAAGTCAGCTTGGTAACCTGACTGAAAAACATGAATTGGAATTGCAACCCTAATTAAATATGTTAACTGGAGTGGTGACCCTGGTCACAAAGATTCAGAAAGTTGGCTTGGCAACCCAACTGAAAAACACTGATTGGGCTGGCAATACCCATGAAAATATAAAAGTGGGAGTGGTGACTGGGGTCTTAAAAATTTAGAGATTCATAAAACATAGATGAATCCATCTCAGGCATGCAAATCATGATTGCAACCCAAATGAAAATGAAAACCAGTGCGGCAACCCGGGTCTTTTTTGTTTAAATATATCATGTGGTGGAAATTTCATTTTAAGGACTCTCTAGGCCAACCACTTTAAATAAAACCTTTTTTGAACAAAGTAAATGAAATGTTACACTAGCATGCTTTCAGGGTTAGGCACAATACTAAAGTGTCTTAGAAAAAGGAAGCTAGTGGTTAACATCATATAAACTGCGTGCAGAAGATAATTTAAAAGTTTTTAGCTTGTTTTGTGAAGCATTTATATATGCATTTTTAAACAAATTTAATAAAACCTTGCACTAGCATGCCTTTAGGGTTAGGCACAATACTATAGTGTCTTAGAGAAAGGAAGCTAGCCAGGGTAACATTATATAAACTTTGTGCAAAAAACATCATTTATAAGTTCTCAACTCGGTCATTTAATAGAAATGTTTAGGTTTTCTTTTTAATTTTGGCTTAAGTGTAGGCATTTTGTAAGACCCTTCCTTTTGTTGTGCTTTCTTTCTGGGGTTACACTGAAAAACATGAATCAAGCTTGCAATCCTTACAAAAATATAAAAACTGGAGTGGCAATGCAGGTCACAATATTCAAAAAGATTCAAAAAGTCTGCCTGGCAACCAGACTTAAAACAAGTAAACTTAGCTTGTAACCTGACTGAATAACAAGTGAATTGGGCTGGCAGACTAAATGAAAATGAATTATGGAGTGGCTGGTCGATCCACAGACTATGTACAGTAGTCCAAACTAACCGGACTGGCACCCCGGGACATAAAGATTCAGAAATTCAGCTTGGTAACCTGATTGAAAAACATGAATTTGAATTGCAACCGTAATGAAAAACAAAACCAAAGTGGTTACATGGGGCATAAAGATTTAGAATGTCCGCTTGGCAACTTGACTGAAAAACATGAATGGGGTTTGCAACCTTATGAAAATGTTAACTGGAGTGGTGATATGGGTCACAAAGATTCAGAAAGTTGGCTTGGCAACCTGACTGAAAAACATGAATTGGGCTGGCAATACCAATGAAAATATAAAAATGGGAGTGGCGACCCTGGTCATCAAGACTCAGAGATTCATAAAACATAGATGAATCCATCTCAGGCATGCAAACTTGATAGAAATAAAAACCAGAGTGGCAAAATGGTTCATTAATATAAAGTCAGCTTGGCAACCTGACTGAAAAGCAACTAAATACCACTTGCATCCCGACTGAGAAACATGTGAATCAGACTTGCAACCCAAATGAAAATGAAAACCAGTGTGGCAACCCGGGTCTTTTTTGTTAAAAATATCATATGGTGGAAATTTCTTTTTAAGGACTCTCTAGGCCAACCACTTTAAATAAAACCTTTTTTTGAACAAAGTAAATGAAATGTTACACTAGCATGCTTTCAGGGTTAGGCACAAGACTATAGTGTCTTAGAAAAAGGAAGCTAGTGGTTAACATTATATAAACTGTGTGCAGAAGATAATTTAAAAGTTTTTAGCTTGTTTTGTGAAGCATTTATATATGCATTTTTAAACAAATTTAATAAAACCTTGCACTAGCATGCCTTTAGGGTTAGGCACAATACTATAGTGTCTTAGAGAAAGGAAGCTAGCCAGGTTAACATCATATAAACTTCGTGCAAAAAACATCATTTATAAGTTCTTAACTCGGTCATTTAATAGAAATGTTTAGGTTTTCTTTTTTAATTTTGGCTTAAGTGTAGGCATTTTGTAAGACCCTTCCTTTTGCTGTGTTTTCTTTCTGGGGTTACACTGAAAAACATGAATCAAGCTTGCAATCCTCACAAAAATATAAAAACTGGAGTGGCAATGCAGGTCACAATATTCAAAAAGATTCAGAAAGTCTGCCTGGCAACCAGACTTAAAACAAGTAAATTTAGCTTGTAACCTGACTGAGTAACAAGTGAATTGGGCTGGCAGACTAAATGAAAATGAATTATGGAGTGGCTGGTCGATCCACAGACTATGTACAGTAGTCCAAACTAACCGGACTGGCACCCCGGGGCATAAAGATTCTTAAAGTCAGCTTGGTAACCTGACTGAAAAACATGAATTGGATTTGCAACTGTAATGAAAAATAAAACCAGAGTGGTGACATGGGGCATAAAGATTCAGAAAGGCAACCTGGTTCACACACTTCTATAGTTAAAACTAACCAGACTGGCAACCCAGATCATAAAGATTAAGAAAGTTGGCTTAGCAACCCAACTAAAACATTATCAGGCTTGCAACCCTAATTAAAATGTAAACCAGAGTGGTAACCCTTGAAAAAAAGTCGGCTTGGCAACCCGACTGAGAACTACTAAATTGGGCTGGCAACCCAGATCATAAAGATTTTTAACAGAAAGTCAGCTTGGCAACCTGACAAAAACATTATCAGACTTGTAACCCTAATTAGAATAAAAACTGGAGTTGGCGACCTTGGTCATAAAGTTTCAGAAGTCAGCTTGGGAACCTGACTGAAAAACAATTTCATTAGGCTGGCAACCAAAATAAACTTAAAAATCAGAGTGGCGACCTGGTTTACACACTACTGTAGTTAAAACTAACCCGACTGGCATCCCGGATTGTAAAGATTAAGAAAGTCCACAGACTCACAAGCCAAATGAAAATTAAAACTGGAGCGAAGACCCTGTGCACAATTAAAGATTGAGAAAGTCAGCTTGGCAACCTGACTTAGAAACTTTTTCATTAGACTGGCAACCCAGTGTATATAAAAACAGGAGTGGTGACCCAGTTCATCAACTACAGAACTATAGTCAAAACTAACTGGACTAGTTGTCCGGATCATAAGCATTGACAAATTCTGCTTGGCAACCTGACAAAACATTATCAGATTTGCAACCCAAAATAGAATAAAAACTGAAAGTCGGAAAAACATGAATTGGGCTAGCAATACTCATGAAAATATAAAAACTGGAGTAGCAACCTTGATCATAAAAATTTAGAAAGTCTGCCTGGCAACCAGACTTAAAACAACTAAATTGAGCTGGTAACCTGACTGAGATACAAGTGAATTGGGCTGGCGACCCATACGAATTATGGAGTGGCGACCCAATCCACAGACTACATTGCAGTAGTCAAAACTAACCTGACTGGCACCCTGGGGCATAGAGATTCATAAAGTCAGCTTGGTAACCTGACTGAAAAACATGAATTGGAATTGCAACCCTAATTAAATATGTTAACTGGAGTGGTGACCCTGGTCACAAAGATTCAGAAAGTTGGCTTGGCAACCCAACTGAAAAACACTGATTGGGCTGGCAATACCCATGAAAATATAAAAGTGGGAGTGGTGACTGGGGTCTTAAAAATTTAGAGATTCATAAAACATAGATGAATCCATCTCAGGCATGCAAATCATGATTGCAACCCAAATGAAAATGAAAACCAGTGCGGCAACCCGGGTCTTTTTTGTTTAAATATATCATGTGGTGGAAATTTCATTTTAAGGACTCTCTAGGCCAACCACTTTAAATAAAACCTTTTTTTGAACAAAGTAAATGAAATGTTACACTAGCATGCTTTCAGGGTTAGGCACAATACTAAAGTGTCTTAGAAAAAGGAAGCTAGTGGTTAACATCATATAAACTGCGTGCAGAAGATAATTTAAAAGTTTTTAGCTTGTTTTGTGAAGCATTTATATATGCATTTTTAAACAAATTTAATAAAACCTTGCACTAGCATGCCTTTAGGGTTAGGCACAATACTATAGTGTCTTAGAGAAAGGAAGCTAGCCAGGGTAACATTATATAAACTTTGTGCAAAAAACATCATTTATAAGTTCTCAACTCGGTCATTTAATAGAAATGTTTAGGTTTTCTTTTTAATTTTGGCTTAAGTGTAGGCATTTTGTAAGACCCTTCCTTTTGTTGTGCTTTCTTTCTGGGGTTACACTGAAAAACATGAATCAAGCTTGCAATCCTTACAAAAATATAAAAACTGGAGTGGCAATGCAGGTCACAATATTCAAAAAGATTCAAAAAGTCTGCCTGGCAACCAGACTTAAAACAAGTAAACTTAGCTTGTAACCTGACTGAATAACAAGTGAATTGGGCTGGCAGACTAAATGAAAATGAATTATGGAGTGGCTGGTCGATCCACAGACTATGTACAGTAGTCCAAACTAACCGGACTGGCACCCCGGGACATAAAGATTCAGAAATTCAGCTTGGTAACCTGATTGAAAAACATGAATTTGAATTGCAACCGTAATGAAAAACAAAACCAAAGTGGTTACATGGGGCATAAAGATTTAGAATGTCCGCTTGGCAACTTGACTGAAAAACATGAATGGGGTTTGCAACCTTATGAAAATGTTAACTGGAGTGGTGATATGGGTCACAAAGATTCAGAAAGTTGGCTTGGCAACCTGACTGAAAAACATGAATTGGGCTGGCAATACCAATGAAAATATAAAAATGGGAGTGGCGACCCTGGTCATCAAGACTCAGAGATTCATAAAACATAGATGAATCCATCTCAGGCATGCAAACTTGATAGAAATAAAAACCAGAGTGGCAAAATGGTTCATTAATATAAAGTCAGCTTGGCAACCTGACTGAAAAGCAACTAAATACCACTTGCATCCCGACTGAGAAACATGTGAATCAGACTTGCAACCCAAATGAAAATGAAAACCAGTGCGGCAACCCGGGTCTTTTTTGTTTAAAAATATCATATGGTGGAAATTTCTTTTTAAGGACTCTCTAGGCCAACCACTTTAAATAAAACCTTTTTTTGAACAAAGTAAATGAAATGTTACACTAGCATGCTTTCAGGGTTAGGCACAAGACTATAGTGTCTTAGAAAAAGGAAGCTAGTGGTTAACATTATATAAACTGTGTGCAGAAGATAATTTAAAAGTTTTTAGCTTGTTTTGTGAAGCATTTATATATGCATTTTTAAACAAATTTAATAAAACCTTGCACTAGCATGCCTTTAGGGTTAGGCACAATACTATAGTGTCTTAGAGAAAGGAAGCTAGCCAGGTTAACATCATATAAACTTCGTGCAAAAAACATCATTTATAAGTTCTTAACTCGGTCATTTAATAGAAATGTTTAGGTTTTCTTTTTAATTTTGGCTTAAGTGTAGGCATTTTGTAAGACCCTTCCTTTTGCTGTGTTTTCTTTCTGGGGTTACACTGAAAAACATGAATCAAGCTTGCAATCCTCACAAAAATATAAAAACTGGAGTGGCAATGCAGGTCACAATATTCAAAAAGATTCAGAAAGTCTGCCTGGCAACCAGACTTAAAACAAGTAAATTTAGCTTGTAACCTGACTGAGTAACAAGTGAATTGGGCTGGCAGACTAAATGAAAATGAATTATGGAGTGGCTGGTCGATCCACAGACTATGTACAGTAGTCCAAACTAACCGGACTGGCACCCCGGGGCATAAAGATTCTTAAAGTCAGCTTGGTAACCTGACTGAAAAACATGAATTGGATTTGCAACTGTAATGAAAAATAAAACCAGAGTGGTGACCTGGTGCATAAAGATTCAGAAAGGCAACCTGGTTCACACACTTCTATAGTTAAAACTAACCAGACTGGCAACCCAGATCATAAAGATTAAGAAAGTTGGCTTAGCAACCCAACTAAAACATTATCAGGCTTGCAACCCTAATTAAAATGTAAACCAGAGTGGTAACCCTTGTGAAAAAAGTCGGCTTGGCAACCCGACTGAGAACTACTAAATTGGGCTGGCAACCCAGATCATAAAGATTTTTAACAGAAAGTCAGCTTGGCAACCTGACAAAAACATTATCAGACTTGTAACCCTAATTAGAATAAAAACTGGAGTTGGCGACCTTGGTCATAAAGTTTCAGAAGTCAGCTTGGGAACCTGACTGAAAAACAATTTCATTAGGCTGGCAACCAAAATAAACTTAAAAATCAGAGTGGCGACCTGGTTTACACACTACTGTAGTTAAAACTAACCCGACTGGCATCCCGGATTGTAAAGATTAAGAAAGTCCACAGACTCACAAGCCAAATGAAAATTAAAACTGGAGCGAAGACCCTGTGCACAATTAAAGATTGAGAAAGTCAGCTTGGCAACCTGACTTAGAAACTTTTTCATTAGACTGGCAACCCAGTGTATATAAAAACAGGAGTGGTGACCCAGTTCATCAACTACAGAACTATAGTCAAAACTAACTGGACTAGTTGTCCGGATCATAAGCATTGACAAATTCTGCTTGGCAACCTGACAAAACATTATCAGATTTGCAACCCAAAATAGAATAAAAACTGAAAGTCGGAAAAACATGAATTGGGCTAGCAATACTCATGAAAATATAAAATCTGGAGTAGCAACCTTGATCATAAAAATTTAGAAAGTCTGCCTGGCAACCAGACTTAAAACAACTAAATTGAGCTGGTAACCTGACTGAGATACAAGTGAATTGGGCTGGCGACCCATACCAATTATGGAGTGGCGGCCCAATCCACAGACTACATTGCAGTAGTCAAAACTAACCTGACTGGCACCCTGGGGCATAGAGATTCATAAAGTCAGCTTGGTAACCTGACTGAAAAACATGAATTGGAATTGCAACCCTAATTAAATATGTTAACTGGAGTGGTGACCCTGGTCACAAAGATTCAGAAAGTTGGCTTGGCAACCCAACTGAAAAACACTGATTGGGCTGGCAATACCCATGAAAATATAAAAGTGGGAGTGGTGACTGGGGTCTTAAAAATTTAGAGATTCATAAAACATAGATGAATCCATCTCAGGCATGCAAATCATGATTGCAACCCAAATGAAAATGAAAACCAGTGCGGCACCCGGTTTTTTTTGTTTAAAAATATCATGTGGTGGAAATTTCATTTTAAGGACTCTCTAGGCCAACCACTTTAAATAAAACCTTTTTTTGAACAAAGTAAATGAAATGTTACACTAGCATGCTTTCAGGGTTAGGCACAATACTAAAGTGTCTTAGAAAAAGGAAGCTAGTGGTTAACATCATATAAACTGTGTGCAGAAGATAATTTAAAAGTTTTTAGCTTGTTTTGTGAAGCATTTATATATGCATTTTTAAACAAATTTAATAAAACCTTGCACTAGCATGCCTTTAGGGTTAGGCACAATACTATAGTGTCTTAGAGAAAGGAAGCTAGCCAGGGTAACATTATATAAACTTTGTGCAAAAAACATCATTTATAAGTTCTCAACTCGGTCATTTAATAGAAATGTTTAGGTTTTCTTTTTAATTTTGGCTTAAGTGTAGGCATTTTGTAAGACCCTTCCTTTTGTTGTGCTTTCTTTCTGGGGTTACACTGAAAAACATGAATCAAGCTTGCAATCCTTACAAAAATATAAAAACTGGAGTGGCAATGCAGGTCACAATATTCAAAAAGATGCAAAAAGTCTGCCTGGCAACCAGACTTAAAACAAGTAAACTTAGCTTGTAACCTGACTGAGTAACAAGTGAATTGGGCTGGCAGACTAAATGAAAATGAATTATGGAGTGGCTGGTCGATCCACAGACTATGTACAGTAGTCCAAACTAACCGGACTGGCACCCCGGGACATAAAGATTCAGAAATTCAGCTTGGTAACCTGATTGAAAAACATGAATTTGAATTGCAACCGTAATGAAAAACAAAACCAAAGTGGTTACATGGGGCATAAAGATTTAGAATGTCCGCTTGGCAACATGACTGAAAAACATGAATGGGGTTTGCAACCTTATGAAAATGTTAACTGGAGTGGTGATATGGGTCACAAAGATTCAGAAAGTTGGCTTGGCAACCTGACTGAAAAACATGAATTGGGCTGGCAATACCAATGAAAATATAAAAATGGGAGTGGCGACCCTGGTCATCAAGACTCAGAGATTCATGAAACATAGATGAAACCATCTCAAGCATGCAAAATTGATAGAAATAAAAACCAGAGTGGCAAAATGGTTCATTAATATAAAGTCAGCTTGGCAACCTGACTGAAAAGCAACTCAGAACCCCACTTGCATCCCGACTGAGAAACATGCAACCCAAATGAAAATGAAAAGCAGTGTGGCAACCCGGGTCTTTTTTGTTTAAAAATATCATATGGTGGAAATTTCATTTTAAGGACTCTCTAGGCCAACCACTTTAAATAAAACCTTTTTTTGAACAAAGTAAATGAATTGTTACACTAGCATGCTTTCAGGGTTAGTCACAAGACTATAGTGTCTTAGAGAAAGGAAGCTAGTGGTTAACATTATATAAACTGTGTGCAGAAGATCATTTAAAAGTTTTTAGCTTGTTTTGTGAAGCATTTATATATGCATTTTTAAACAAATTTAATAAAACCTTGCACTAGCATGCCTTTAGGGTTAGGCACAATACTATAGTGTCTTAGAGAAAGGAAGCTAGCCAGGCTAACATCATACAAACTTTGTGCAAAAAGATCATTTATAAGTTCTCAACTCAGTCATTTAATAGAAATTTTTAGGCTTTATTTTAAAATTTTGGCTTAAGTGTAGGCATTTTGTAAGACCCTTCCTTTTGTTGTGTTTTCTCTCTGGGGTTACACTGAAAAACATGAATCAAGCTTGCAATCCTTACAAAAATATAAAAACTGGAGTGGCAATGCAGGTCACAATATTAAAAAAGATGCAAAAGGTCTGCCTGGCAACCAGACGTTAAACAAGTAAATTTAGCTTGTAACCTGACTGAGTATCGGCAAACTAAATGAAAATGAATTATGGAGTTGCTGGTCGATCCACAGACTATGTACAGTAGTCAAAACTAACCGGACTGGCACCCCGGGACATAAAGATTCAGAAAGACAGCTTGGTAACGTTACTGAAAAACATGAATTGGGTTTGCAAACGTAATGAAAAATAAAACCAGAGTGGTGACCTGGGGCATAAAGATTTAGAATGTCTGTTTGGCAACTTGACTGAAAAACATGAATTGGGTTTGCAACATAAAAAAAAAAAAAAAACCCCGCCCCCCCCCCCCCCACAAAGGGGAAGAGGGGGGGGGGGCCCCCGGGGGAAAAAGGGGGGGGGGGGGGGGGGGAGGGAAAGAACAAAAGCCCCGGGCGCGCGCCCCGGGCCTAAAGCAAATCAGATGAACCATCTCAGTTAACTGTAGAAATGAACCAGAGTCAAAATGGCTTTAGTCAGCTTGGTAACCTGACTGAAAATCATGAGAGTTTGCAAACCTAATGAAAAATACCGGTGGTCACCTGGGGCAAAAGAGTTGGAATGTCGCTTGGCACTAGGTTGGCAACTTGCTGTAACCGACTGAAAAACATGAATTTGGATGGTAATTATCCATGAAAATATAAAAACTGGAGCGGCATCCCCAGGTCATAAAGATTCAGAAAGATTCATAAAACATAGATGAATCTATCTCAGACATGCAAACTTGATAGAAATGAAAACCAGAGTGGCAAAATGGTTCATTAATATAAAGTCAGCTTGGCAACCTGACTGAAAAGCAACTAAATCCTACTTGCATCCCGACTGAGAAACATGTGAATCAGACTTGCAACCCAAATGAAAAGCAGTGGGGCAACCCGGGTCTTTTTTGTTTAAAAATATATGGTGGAAATTTCATTTTAAGGACTCTAGGCCAACCACTTTAAATAAAACCTTTTTTTGAACAAAGTAAATGAAATGTTACACTAGCATGCTTTCAGGGTTAGGCACAAGACTATAGTGTCTTAGAGAAAGGAAGCTAGTGAATAACATTATATAAAATGTGTGCAGAAGATAATTTAAAAGTTATTAGCTTGTTTTGTGAAGCATTTATATATGCATTTTTAAACAAATTTAATAAAACCTTGCACTAGCATGCCTTTAGGGTTAGGCACAATACTATAGTGTCTTAGAGAAAGGAAGCTAGCCAGGTTAACATCATACAAACTTTGTGCAAAACGATCATTTATAAGTTCTCAACTCGGTCATTTAATAGAAAATTTTAGGTTTTCTTTTTAATTTTGGCTTAAGTGTAGGCATTTTGTAAGAACCTTTTGCTGTGTTTTCTTTCTGGGGTTACACTGAAAAACATGAATCAAGCTTGCAATCCTAACAAAAATATAAAAACTGGAGTGGCAATGCAGGTCACAATATTCAGAAAGATTCAGAAAGTCTGCCTGGCAACCAGACTTAAAACAAGTAAATTTAGCTTGTAACCTGACTGAGTATCAAGTGAATTGGGCTGGCAGACTAAATGAAAATGAATTATGGAGTGGCTGGTCAATCCACAGACTATGTACAGTAGTCCAAACTAACCGGACTGGCACCCCGGGACATAAAGATTCAGAAAGACAGCTTTGTAAAGTTACTGAAGAACATGAATTGGGTTTGCAAACGTAATGAAAAATAAAACCAGAGTGGTGACCTGGGGCATAAAGATTTAGAATGTCTGCTTGGCAACTTGACTGAAAAACATGAATTGGGTTTATAACCTTATGAAAATGTTAACTGTAGTGGTGACCCAGGTCACAAAGATTCAGAAAGTCGGCTTGGCAACCTGACTGAAAAACATGAATTTGGCTGGTAATTATCCAATGAAAATATAAAAACCTGAGCGGCATCCCCGGGTCATAAAGATTCAGAAAGATTGATAAAACATAGATGAATCCATCTCTGGTTTGCAAACTAGAAATGAAAACCAGAGTGGCAAAATGGTTCATTAATATAAAGTCAGCTTGGTAACCTGACTGAAAATCATGAATTGAGTTTGCAAACCTAATGAAAAATAAAACCAGAGTGGTGACCTGGGGCATAAAGACTTAGAATGTCTGCTTGGCAACTTGACTGTTAAACATGAATTGGGTTTGCAACCTTATGAAAATGTTAACTGTAGTGGTGACCCGGGTCACAAAGATTTAGAAAGTCGGCTTGGCAACCAACTGAAAAACATGAATTTGGCTGGTAATTATCCAATGAAAATATAAAAACTGGAGTGGCATCCCCAGGTCATAAAGATTCAGAAAGATTCATAAAACATAGATGAATCTATCTCAGACATGCAAACTTGATAGATCCTGAAATGAAAACCAGAGTGGCAAAATGGTTCATTAATATAAAGTCAGCTTGGCAACCTGACTGAAAAGCAACTAAATCCTACTTGCATCCCGACTGAGAAACATGTGAATCAGATTGCAACCCAAATGAAAAGCAGTGGGGCAACCCGGGTCTTTTTTGTTTAAAAATATCATATGGTGGAAATTTCATTTTAAGGACTCTCTAGGCCAACCACTTTAAATAAAACCTTTTTTTGAACAAAGTAAATGAAATGTTACACTAGCATGCTTTCAGGGTTAGGCACAAGACTATAGTGTCTTAGAGAAAGGAAGCTAGTGAATAACATTATATAAAATGTGTGCAGAAGATAATTTAAAAGTTATTAGCTTGTTTTGTGAAGCATTTATATATGCATTTTTAAACAAATTTAATAAAACCTTGCACTAGCATACCTTTAGGGTTAGGCACAATACTATAGTGTCTTAGAGAAAGGAAGCTAGCCAGGTTAACATCATATAAACTTTGTGCAAAAAGATCATTTATAAGTTCTCAACTCGGTCATTTAATAGAAAATTTTTAGGTTTTTTTTTAAATTTTGGCTTAAGTGTAGGCATTTTGTAAGACCCTCTTTTGCTGTGTTTTCTCTCTGGGGTTACACTGAAAAACATGAATCAAGCTTGCAGTCCTAACAAAAATATAAAAACTGGAGTGGCAATGCAGGTCACAATATTCAAAAAGATTCAGAAAGTCTGCCTGGCAACCAGACTTAAAACAAGTAAATTTAGCTTGTAACCTGACTGAGTATCAAGTGAATTGGGCTGGCAAACTAAATGAAAATGAATTATGGAGTGGCTGGTCGATCCACAGACTATGTACAGTAGTCCAAACTAACCAGACTGGCACCCCGGGACATAAAGATTCAGAAAGACAGCTTGGTAACGTTACTGAAGAACATGAATTTGGTTTGCAAACGTAATGAAAAATTAAACCAGAGTGGTGACCTGGGGCATAAAGATTTAGAATGTCTGCTTGGCAACTTGACTGAAAAACATGAATTGGGTTTACAACCTTATGAAAATGTTAACTGTAGTGGTGACCCAGGTCACAAAGATTCAGAAAGTCGGCTTGGCAACCCGACTGAAAAACATGAATTTGGCTGGTAATTATCCAATGAAAATATAAAAACGGGAGCGGCATCCCCAGGTCATAAAGATTCAGAAAGATTCATAAAACATAGATGAATCTATCTCAGACATGCAAACTTGATAGAAATGAAAACCAGAGTGGCAAAATGGTTCATTAATATAAAGTCAGCTTGGCAACCTGACTGAAAAGCAACTAAATCCTACTTGCATCCCGACTGAGAAACATGTGAATCAGATTGCAACCCAAATGAAAAGCAGTGGGGCAACCGGGTCTTTTTTGTTTAAAAATATCATATGGTGGAAATTTCATTTTTAAGGACTCTCTAGGCCAACCACTTTAAATAAAACCTTTTTTTGAACAAAGTAAATGAAATGTTACACTAGCATGCTTTCAGGGTTAGGCACAAGACTATAGTGTCTTAGAGAAAGGAAGCTAGTGAATAACATTATATAAAATGTGTGCAGAAGATAATTTAAAAGTTATTAGCTTGTTTTGTGAAGCATTTATATATGCATTTTTAAACAAATTTAATAAAACCTTGCACTAGCATGCCTTTAGGGTTAGGCACAATACTATAGTGTCTTAGAGAAAGGAAGCTAGCCAGGTTAACATCATATAAACTTTGTGCAAAAAGATCATTTATAAGTTCTCAACTCGGTCATTTAATAGAAATTTTTAGGCTTTTTTTTTTAATTTTGGCTTAAGTGTAGGCATTTTGTAAGACCCTCCTTTAGCTGTGTTTTCTCTCTGGGGTTACACTGAAAAACATGAATCAAGCTTGCAATCCTAACAAAAATATAAAAACTGGAGTGGCAATGCAGGTCACAATATTAAAAAAGATGCAAAAAGTCTGCCTGGCAACCAGACTTAAAACAAGTAAATTTAGCTTGTAACCTGACTATCAAGTGAATTGGGCTGGCAAACTAAATGAAAATGAATTATGGAGTGGCTGGTCAATCCACAGACTATGTACAGTAGTCCAAACTAACCGGACTGGCACCCCAGGACATAAAGATTCAGAAAGACAGCTTGGTAACGTTACTGAAGAACATGAATTTGGTTTGCAAACGTAATGAAAAATAAAACCAGAGTGGTGACCTGGGGCATAAAGATTTAGAATGTCTGCTTGGCAACTTGACTGAAAAACATGAATTGGGTTTACAACCTTATGAAAATGTTAACTGTAGTGGTGACCCAGGTCACAAAGATTCAGAAAGTCGGCTTGGCAACCTGACTGAAAAACATGAATTTGGCTGGTAATTATCCAATGAAAATATAAAAACCGGAGCGGCATCCCCAGGTCATAAAGATTCAGAAAGATTGATAAAACATAGATGAATCCATCTCAGGTTTGCAAACTAGAAATGAAAACCAGAGTGGCAAAATGGTTCATTAATATAAAGTCAGCTTGGTAACCTGACTGAAAATCATGAATTGAGTTTGCAAATGTAATGAAAAATAAAACCAGAGTGATGACCTGGGGCATAAAGACTTAGAATGTCTGCTTGGCAACTTGACTGTTAAACATGAATTGGGTTTGCAACCTTATGAAAATGTTAACTGTAGTGGTGACACGGGTCACAAAGATTTAGAAAGTCGGCTTGGCAACCGACTGAAAAACATGAATTTGGATGGTAATTATCCATGAAAATATAAAAACCGGAGCGGCATCCCCAGGTCATAAAGATTCAGAAAGATTCATAAAACATAGATGAATCCATCTCAGGCATGGAAACTTGATAAAATGAAAACCAGAGTGGCAAAATGGTTCATTAATATAAAGTCAGCTTGGCAACCTGACTGAAAAGCAACTAAATCCCACTTGCATCCCGACTGAGAAACATGTGAATCAGACTTGCAACCCAAATGAAAATGAAAAACAGTGGGGCAGTCCGGGTCTTTTTTGTTTAAAAATATCATATGGTGGAAATTTCATTTTAAGGACTCTCTTGGCCAACCACTTTAAATAAAACCTTTTTTTGAACAAAGTGAATGAAATGTTACACTAGCATGCTTTCAGGGTTAGGCACAAGACTATAGTGTCTTAGAGAAAGGAAGCTAGTGGTTAACGTTATAATAAACCGTGTGCAGAAGATGAAGATAATTTAAAAGTTTTTAGCTTGTTTTGTGAGGCATTTATCTATGCAATTTTAAACAAATTTAATAAAACCTTGCACTAGCATGCCTTTAGGGTTAGGCACAATACTATAGTGTCTTAGAGAAAGGAAGCTAGCCAGGCTAACAGCATATAAACTTTGTGCAAAAAGATCATTCATAAGTTCTAAACTCGGTCATTTAATAGAAATTTTTAGGCTTTTTTTTAAATTTTGGCTAAATTGTAGGCATTTTGTAAGACCCTTCCTTTTGCTGTGTTTTCTCTCTGGGGTTAAAGTGAAACCTGCATGAGAAATGAAAATGAGAAAGGAAGCTAGCCGGGCTCATTTATTGGGTTTAAGGTTGTTTTGTGAAGCATTTATATATGCATTTTTGAACAAATTTATTAAAACCTTACACTAGCATGCCTTCAGGGTTAGGCACAAAACGATAGTGTCTTAGAGAAAGGAAGCTAGCCGGGATCATTTAAAGGGTTTAAGGTTGTTTTGTGAAGCATTTATATATGCATTTTTGAATAAATTTAATAAAACCTTACACTAGCATGCCTTCAGGGTTAGGCACAAAACTGTAATGTCTTAGAGAAAGGAAGCTAGCCGGGATCAGTTTAAGGTTTGTTTTGTGAAGCATTTATATATGCATTTTTGAACAAATTTAATAAAACCTTACACTAGCATGCATTCGCGGTTAGGCACAAAACTATAGTGTCTTAGAGAAAGGAAGCTAGCTTGGATCATTTAAAGGGTTTAAGGTTGTTTTGTGAAGCATTTATATATGCATTTTTGAACAAATTTATTAAAACCTTACACTAGCATGCCTTTAGGGCTAGGCACAAAACTAAAGTGTCTTAGAGAAAGGAAGCTAGCCGAGTTCATTTAAAGAGTTTAAGGTTGTTTTGTGAAGCATTTATATATGCATTTTTGAACAAATTTAATAAAACCTTACACTAGCATGCCTTTAGGGTTAGGCACAAAACTAAAGTGTCTTAGAGAAAGGAAGCTAGCCGGGTTCATTTAAACGGTTTAAAGTTGTTTTGAGAAGCATTTATATATGCATTTTTGAACAAATTTGATAAAACCTTACACGAGCTTGCCTTCAGGGTTAGGCACAATACTATAGTGTCTTAGAGAAAGGAAGCTAGCCGAGTTCATTTAAAGAGTCGAAGGTTGTTTTGTGAAGCATTTATATATGCATTTTTGAACAAATTTGATAAAACCTTACACTAGCATGCCTTCAGGGTTAGGCACAAAACTATAGTGTCTTAGAGAAAGGAAGCTAGCCGGGTTCATTTATAGGGTTTAAGGTTGTTTTGTGAAGCATTTATATATGCATTTTTGAACAAATTTGATAAAACCTTACACTAGCATGCCTTTAGGGTTAGGCACAAAACTATAGTGTCTTAGAGAAAGGAAGCTAGCCGGATTCATTTATTGGGTTTAAGGTTGTTTTGAGAAGCATTTATATATGCATTTTTGAACAAATTTAATAAAACCTTACACTAGCATGCCTTCAGGGTTAGGCACAAAACAATAGTGTCTTAGAGAAAGGAAGCTAGCCAGGTTCATTTATAGGGTTTAAGGTTGTTTTGTGAAGCATTTATATATGCATTTTTGAACAAATTTGATAAAACCTTACACTAGCATGCCTTTAGAGTTTGGCACAAAACTATAATGTCTTAGAGAAAGGAAGCTAGCCGGGTTCATTTAAAGGGTTTAAGGTTATTTTGAGAAGCATTTATATATGCATTTTTGAACAAATTTAATAAAACCTTACACTAGCATGCCTTCAGGGTTAGGCACAAAACAATAGTGTCTTAGAGAAAGGAAGCTAGCCGGGTTCATTTAAAGGGTTAAAGGTTGTTTTGTGAAGCATTTATATTATGCATTTTTGAACAAATTTAATAAAACCTTACACTAGCATGCCTTCAGGGTTAGGCACAAAACAATAGTGTCTTAGAGAAAGGAAGCTAGCCGGGTTCATTTAAAGGGTTTAAGGTTGTTTTGTGAAGCATTTATATATGCATTTTTGAACAAATTTAATAAAACCTTACATAGCATGCCTTCAGGGTTAGGCACAATACTATAGTGTCTTAGAGAAAGGAAGCTAGCCAGGTTCATTTATAGGGTTTAAGGTTGTTTTGTGAAGCATTTATATATGCATTTTTGAACAAATTTGATAAAACCTTACACTAGCATGCCTTTAGGGTTAGGCACAAAACTATAGTGTCTTAGAGAAAGGAAGCTAGCCGGGTTCATTTAAAGGGTTTAAGGTTGTTTTGTGAAGCATTTATATATGCATTTTTGAACAAATTTATTAAAACCTTACGCTAACATGCCTTCAGGGTTAGGCACAAAACAATAGTTTCTTAGAGAAAGGAAGCTAGCCAGGTTCATTTATAGGGTTTAAGGTTGTTTTGTGAAGCATTTATATATGCATTTTTGAACAAATTTGATAAAACCTTACACTAGCATGCCTTTAGGGTTAGGCACAAAACTATAGTGTCTTAGAGAAAGGAAGCTAGCCGGGTTCATTTAAAGGGTTTAAGGTTGTTTTGAGAAGCATTTATATATGCATTTTTGAACAAATTTAATAAAACCTTACACTAGCATGCCTTTAGGGTTAGGCACAAAACAATAGTGTCTTAGAGAAAGGAAGCTAGCCAGGTTCATTTATAGGGTTTAAGGTTGTTTTGAGAAGCATTTATATATGCATTTTTGAACAAATTTGATAAAACCTTACACTAGCATGCCTTTAGGGTTAGGCACAAAACTATAGTGTCTTAGAGAAAGGAAGCTAGCCGGGTTCATTTAAAGGGTTTAAGGTTGTTTTGAGAAGCATTTATATATGCATTTTTGAACAAATTTAATAAAACCTTACACTAGCATGCCTTCAGGGTTAGGCACAATACTATAGTGTCCAAGAGAAAGGAAGCTAGCCGAGTTCATTTAAAGAGTTTAAGGTTGTTTTGTGAAGCATTTATATATGCATTTTTGAACAAATTTATTAAAACCTTACACTAGCATGCCTTTAGGGTTAGGCACAAAACTATAGTGTCTTAGAGAAAGGAAGCTAGCCGGGTTCATTCAAAGGGTTTAAGGTTGTTTTGAGAAGCATTTATATATGCATTTTTGAACAAATTTTTTAAAACCTTACACTAGCATGCCTTCAGGGTTAGGCACAAAACAATAGTGTCTTAGAGAAAGGAAGCTAGCAGGGTTCATTTAAAGAGTTTAAGGTTGTTTTGTGAAGCATTTATATATGCATTTTTGAACAAATTTAATAAAACCTTACACTAGCGTGCCTTCAGGGTTAGGCACAAAACTAAAGTGTCTTAGAGAAAGGAAGCTAGCCGGGATCATTTAAAGGGTTTAAGGTTGTTTTGTGAAGCATTTATATATGCATTTTTGAACAAATTTGATAAAACCTTACACTAGCATGCCTTTAGGGTTAGGCACAAAACTAAAGTGTCTTAGAGAAAGGAAGCTAGCCGGGTTCATTTAAAGAGTTTAAGGTTGTTTTGAGAAGCATTTATATATGCATTTTTGAACAAATTTAATAAAACCATACACTAGCATGCCTTCAGGGTTAGGCACAATACTATAGTGTCCAAGAGAAAGGAAGCTAGCCGAGTTCATTTAAAGAGTTTAAGGTTGTTTTGTGATGCATTTATATATGCATTTTTGAACAAATTTATTAAAACCTTACACTAGCATGCCTTTAGGGTTAGGCACAAAACTAAAGTGTCTTAGAGAAAGGAAGCTAGCCGGGTTCATTCAAAGGGTTTAAGGTTGTTTTGTGAAGCATTTATATATGCATTTTTGAACAAATTGTTTAAAACCTTACACTAGCATGCCTTCAGGGTTAGGCACAAAACAATAGTGTCTTAGAGAAAGGAAGCTAGCAGGGTTCATTTAAAGAGTTTAAGGTTGTTTTGTGAAGCATTTATATATGCATTTTTTAACAAATTTAATAAAACCTTACACTAGCGTGCCTTCAGGGTTAGGCACAAAACTATAGTGTCTTAGAGAAAGGAAGCTAGCCGGGATCATTTAAAGGGTTTAAGGTTGTTTTGTGAAGCATTTATATATGCATTTTTGAACAAATTTAATAAAACCTTACACTAGCATGCATTCAGGGTTAGGCACAAAACTAAAGTGTCTTAGAGAAAGGAAGCTAGCCGGGTTCATTTAAAGGGTTTAAGGTTGTTTTGTGAAGCATTTATATTATGCATTTTGAACAAATTTAATGAAACCTTACACTAGCATGCCTTCAGGGTTAGGCACAAAACTATAGTGTCTTAGAGAAAGGAAGCTAGCCGGGTTCATTTATAGTGTTTAAGGTTGTTTTGTGAAGCATTTATATATGCATTTTTGAACAAATTTAATAAAACCTTACACTAGCATGCCTTTAGGGTTAGGCACAAAACTATAGTGTCTTAGAGAAAGGAAGATAGTCGGGTTCATTTATAGGGTTTAAGGTTGTTTTGTGAAGCATTTATATTATGCAATTTTGAACAAATTTAATAAAACCTTACACTAGCATGCCTTCAGGGTTAGGCACAAAACTATAGTGTCTTAGAGAAAGGAAGTTAGCCAGGTTAACACTATATAAACTGTGTGCACAAAGATCATTTATAAGTTTTTAACTCATTAAAGAGAAATTTTGAGAGTTTTTTATGATGGTGTGTAGTTGTTACTTTCTAAAGCATAATTGCCTTTGTTTAGTTGATTTAACAACCAAAGGTGGTGTGGTGGCCGAGTGGGTAACGCTCTGGACTACCAATCTGGAGGTCTTCGGTTCGAATCTCGGCCGGGGCACTGGATATTTCAGAAACGCTTTTCAGTGTTTCCCACCTATCTGAGGTGAACTGGTTAGAAACCCAGAGGTAGTCTCGCGTGTATCGGTGCCAAGGGGTCTGTTCGTTCAAGAGCTAGGGTCTTGTACCCGGATTCCCTTGTATCTGCTTCAGTGTCTAAAATAAAGGACCACAATGGAAATAAGAGCTTGCTCTTTATTGTGTTATCCTTGGTACTTGGTACTGAAATAAATACAAATGGTGTTTTTTACCTGCAACCCAATCTGGTAATAAGAGGATTAACTCTTTGCGAGTGGGGCAGGTGGGTGTTGTGCTTACCAGTGTTTGGGGCTTTCTTTCTTTATTTAAACACAAAATGTTTCAAATCTTCATGTCTTAAAATTTATACGCCTAAGAATGATCCCAGTATGGTAGACTATCTGGAATCATTTGATTATTGTAGTGTTTAGTCAAAGAAAACATACATGATAAACTTGGTAAAGATTCTGATAATTATTTATATTGATCTGGAAATTTTTAAGTACAATATTTGATTAAGTCTGTTGTATAAAAGTAACAAGTCAGGAAGAGTGATAAGGGTAGTACATATTCATGTAATACTTAGAAGGCAGCTTTATTTGCCGGAATGTATATGCCAAGTTGCATTTTCATTGGACTGCAAATAAAACTGGCCACTAAGTTTGTTTTTTTGTTTCATTTCATTTCAGGTAAACAGAGTCATGATTGAAGATGCTAGTTTTCCTTTGACAAATTCAACAAAGAATTCCAGTTGCCCATCACGAGAGACACCTTTATTTGCCTTTACTACAGAGTCATGATTGAAGATGCTAGTTTTCCTTTGACAAATTCAACAAAGAATTCCAGTTGCCCATCACGAGAGACACCTTTATTTGCCTTTACTATATACCATCCTTTGAAAAAGTAAGTGGATTTTTTTTTTTCATGAGGAAACACTGAACAGTTTTGTTGAGCCTGCTTGCATTGTGTCAACATAATTGTCACTTTGGTGGTATGTGAGTGCTTCCTTCAATCAGGATTGGCTTCCCAGCTGTACGCATTGAAGATTTTTAGCTTACCTGGCTTTGCCAGGGTGAGCTTTTCTGATGGATGATTGTCCATCGTCCGTCAACATTTTGATTCAAATGACATCTCCTCTGAAACCACTAGGCCAATCATGATGAAACTATGCAGGGATGTTCCTTGCATGAAGCTCTACCAAAATTGTTCAAAGAATTTCATTCCATACAGAACTCTGGTTGCTATGGCAACAAATAGGAAAAGCTTCAAAAACCACAGGGCCTAGAGCTTAGATAATTGGCATGTAGCACTGTCTAGTGGACCTCTACCAAGACTGTTCAAATTAAGACCCCCAGGGTTGGTCACTTAGTTTTGCATAGGCTTATATAGGAAAAACTTTAAAAGTGTTCTTCTCTGAAACCACAAGGCCTAGAGCTATGATATTTGGCATATAGCATTGGCTAGTGGACCTCTACCAAGATTGTTCAAATTATGACCCCTGGATCAAAATTGACCCCGCACGGGGGCCACTTAGTTTTACATAAGTTAATACAGGAAAAGCTTTAAAAGTCTTCTTCTCTGAAACCACAAGGCCTGTAGCTTAGATATTTTGCATGTAGCATTGTCTAGTGGGAGCTCTACTACGATTATTCAAATTATGACCCCGGGGTCAAAATTGACCTCTTAGGAAAACTTTAAAAATCTTCTTTTCTGAAACCACAAGGCCTAGAGCTTAGATGTTTGGCATATAGCATTGTCTAGTGGACCTCTACCAAGATTGTTCAAATTATGACCCTTGGATCAAAATTGACTTTGCGGGGGGGGGGGGGTGTCACTTAGTTTTACATAGGCTTATATAGGAAAAACTTTAAAAAATCTTCTTCTCTGAAACCACAAGGCCTGGAGCTTAGATATTTTGCATGTAGCATTGGCCTAGTAAACCTCTTCAAAGTTTGTTCAAATTATGCCCCTGGGGTGAAAATTTGCCTTTCCCTGGGGGGGGGGAGGGGGGTCATTTGACTTTTTGTTTTACAAAGATGTATATATGAAAACCTTTTTGGTATATAACATTGTCTATTGATCTTCACCAGGCAAGTGGACTTGTACCACGGTGAGCGATATAGGGCATAGGATATATGGCCCTCTTGTTAATTGACTTGGCATCATTCACCATAATGGGGCAACTATTCAGTGCAAGACCAAGGTCTGTAGATGAAAGATCAAGATTAATGTTCTGTAAATTTAAAGCAGTACTATGTTGAATATTATAACAAAAGACAGAAAATATGAATTTTAATATTTCACAAGATTTCCTTATTTTGAGAGGTTGCTCAATATGTTTACTTGTACTTTTAAGGTATATGTGCTCCCCAAGGAGAATAGGAAAGCATCTGTATTCAGTTTGGCACTGACAAACAAAGCAATCACTTGAATGTGCCAAGTAGGCCAAGTGGGATATAACTGATGTACGGAAGGGTTTCAAGATGGGATATAACAAATTTTTCCTCTGATCAGGACGAAGGTAAAACATTTAGACCTCCGTAACTATTTTTCTTCCTTAAGTGTGAGCAAATAGTCAACTCCTTGCCATCCATATTTCTGATACCAAAAAACTAACCAACTGACTACCTGTATATATATATATCTCCTGCACTGCAGCCTTATCAATTACTTATAAGAGAAAGATCAATTAAATCATTATTGGTATGCTTATTATTACTGCTAGGTGGACTGAGGCACGTAGTATTGTCAGGTGTCTTGTCTTAGCATATACATCATTTAGATGATGGAGGATTGCACCATGATCCTTTGCAGTTTTATATATCCATTGTGACGGGCCATATTAAGGGATCTCAGCCAAATTAAATGACCAGCCAATTTGCAAATTTAGAGTTGTTTGGTTTTTCTCAGAATTTGTTCTTAAGTTAGTCGTCTCAAAGCTTGCTGTAAATGTTTGGAGTATGTGTCAAGTAATGCTACCTTTAAACTTCAATGTCTGAACTCTGAAGTATTAAACTTTGTTTGAATGTTTATCTGAACAATGTCTCGGAGCCAAGTTCAATATCCAGCCAGATTGCCTATTTAGTCAGTCCAGAGTTATCCCCTTTAATGTGATGTAGGTGATAAAACTTGATTGGTATAATGAAATGAAATCACTCGGTTATTAAAAGACTGCTAACTAAGTCAATATATGTTGTTGTTGTTGTTTATTTTTTAAAGCCTGTTCCAACCTTGGTCATTTTGATAGGCGGACAGATTACCTTAAACAATCGTTTCTGTGTAGAACCAGCACTAGAATTTGATCCTCCTTAAGAAACTGTCAACAGTATTACTTTCTCACAGAAAGAGACATGGCCTGTAGTAGAGCATGTACCCATGGCCCTCAATCTGTCAGAGGTTACAGTGATCCCAGGTCAGCGAATCTAACCACTCGACTAGGGAGGTGTCAAAGCAATGTAGTCGAAGACAGTAACTCTGCTTACCCTGTGCAGTAACATGATTGTGCACATTTTGTCATGCTGATTAACATTTGTGTAGAAGTGTTGAGGCTGTAGCTCAATTCTTTTCAGAATTTAATCAGTTGGCTGGATTAACAGCTGAAAATCTTTATCTGTTAAAATAGGCATCCTTAATTACCAAATTTGTCAATTTAATTTACATTTTTTTTTCCAGTTACAGTAATTGAATGAAAAGAATGAAACACTAACCACACTGATTTCCTTGTGTCTTTCTATTTTCAGGTATTGTAACATCACTGAAGCCAGGTGGACACTACATTGTAACAGTAAAAGTGCCAGCTGAAACAAAGTTCAGACAAACAGAATATTTTTGAACTTTTATTTTTCAAAATGAACACTATATTATACTGTACAATGAGTATGTGTTTAATAGAAAATGGTATGTGCATAAAAGATACATTCCACTTTTCTAAGTATGCAGTTGAAAGATCAAATACAACTTAAAGAAAGTTCTCAACAGTCCTGAAAGACCTAAGATTATCACTTTGAAACCATTTGGATGTTCCTTGCATGAAGCTCTAAAAGTCGGAGCATCCAGAGCTTAGATACTTAGCATGAAGCTTTGTCTAGAGGGTATATATACCAAGAGTGTTGAAATCAACAATAAATTATATTGGGTTTGGAAACTGTGATTAATAGAAAGTGGTATGTGCATAAAAGATACACTCCACTTCTCTAAGATTGTATACAATTATCATTTTGATATCATGTTGCACAAGGCAATTTCCAGACTTGCTTTTCTAAGCTCGGCTATATCTATAAGGAGGCTATTGCACTCGCCCTGACCTCTGCGTCTATGTGGGTTAAAGTTTTTGATAAATGATAATTATATAGTAACATCTTCTATACCATCAAACATATTTACTTCAATCTTATAGGCAATATGGATCACTGTAACAAGTCACATAACTCTGTCAACTATATTTCTTCCATAGTTTTGCCACTTTTTAGCTTGCCTTCAAAGTGCCAGAGTTAGCTATTAGGATTGCTAACTGTCCATCGTATGTTGTAAGTCTCTTAACATTTTCCTTAAAACGATATCTCCTCTGAAAACACTAGGCCAATGATGATGATACTTGGCAGGGATGTTTCTTGCATGAAGCCCTTTCATAGTTTTTCAAATAATCCATTCCATGAAGAAATCTGGTTGCCATGGCACTATGGAAAGTAAAACCCTTGAAAAATACTCTTCTCAAGGAAGGCCTAGAGCTTAGATATTTAGCGTGTGACATAACCTAGTGGACATCTACCAACATTGATTAATTCTAAATTGACCCTGCCCGGGGTCTCTTGTTTCACGTAGGCTTATAAAGGAAAAATTTTATAATCTTTATATCTGATACCACTAGGCCTAGAGCTTAGATATTTAGCATGTAGCATTGTCTAGTGGACCTCTACCAAGATTGTTCAAATCATTTGTCCCTTTCTGCAATGGAAGTGTCTAGCGAACCGGAACTGGTTCCCTAGACAGCGACCTTAATGAACCAGAATTAATATGCATACAAATTATTTGGCATGTCGTTATCGTTACGTTAATTGATAATGCATATGTGTAGACTACCATTTCGCCAGCGTACACATAGATCCTGGACAAAACTTGACCTTTTTCTTTTTAATATTTGAAATTAAATAGTTAACTTAAAGCTGCTTGCTCTCAGATTTTGGTAAAAAATTAAAGTTCTTCAAACTGTATGTAAATAACGTATCTTAGAACATATGGTCATATAAACAGGTTTCAGTATAAATTTCTGTCACGTATATCTCTAAATTTCAAATAATACGCTACCAAATCCAAAAGCGTTGCAAACGCTTTTGAAATTCTAATAAAAATCATGTATAGCGGTGCCGTGTAACTAACATTTTCAATTGATTCCTGCTAATTCCTACCTAAATTTTTGCTTATATTTTTATTCTAGCATTTAGTTTTATATTTATGTATAAGTATGTCAATTTTTAAAAAATATTTTTTTCAAGGGTAACTGAGAGCGAGCAGCTTTAAAGTCGAATTGCTTTTTTCCTTTTCCTTGCGATAAAAAGATAATGCTGTTGTAACTGGGCGCATTATCTTATTATCTAATGATATATTAGTTATATTTCTACAAATAAGCTGTTACTGCTAATACCATATGTGACTAAAATTATGGCACTCATTAACTTTAACCATAATTTTCTCTAACAGTGACTAATATTATATAGTTGTTACATAGTTGTTTGGCATGTTTAGTATTAACTTCTGTAGTGCTAGTTATAACAATAATAAGACCATTTAAGTATAGCTAAATTAATTACATTGTCTCTATAGCTGTATTGATGCCTACACAGTATGCCGATAAGGACACGCTTATTTATTCGTCCACATCATATTAATGCCGGAAGTGCGGAAGGCGAAGGAGATCAATTCGACAATCGACACATTGAAAACAAATGCAGATAAACTGATAATCCCCATTTTTTCTCGTTTAAATGATAGTTTCCACTTTATAATTATTCAATGATCTATTTCCTTATCTCAGTTATCTAATATATTCAGGAAAATAATTCCGGTTCGCTAGTGTGTATACGGATATAGACTAGAGAACCGATTCTGGTTCGCTAAGGTCGCTGTCTAGGGAACTGGTTCCGGTGTGCAAGACACTGCCTTCTGCAGTTGATGACGTATTAAAGCCAATGGTAGCCAGGTGAGCGATATAGGGCGATCGAGATCTCAATATTTCTTCATCAAACTTTGAAATTTTTTTGTTAATGACCACAGTGTTTAGGTCAATGTCACATTTGACAAAGTTATGTCCGTTTTTGCTCTTAGATTTTTTCAAGATAACCGAAAATTGGCTTTAATTTTGCTATTTCTTAATAGTTCTTCACCAATCTTTCAAATTATATATCTTATGACAACATGGTCATGATGTACCCCTTCTTTTTTATTAGTTTGACCTTATTTTAGTATTAAAAGGACTTGAAACTTCATACAGCGATAGAGCACAATAACCTCCACTTTGCCTATTTTTCAATTATCTCCCTTTGTTACATTTTCTAATTCGAACCTTAACTCTAAAAGTTTTAATGAGAATTTGTTCACATTAGATACAATGAGAGAGGACATAAAGAGGAAGAGCTGTGCCAAAGAACCTTACCCTATTTACCTTTTAGCTCACCTGGCACAAAGTGCCAGAGTGAGCTATAAGGATCACTCGATGTACGTCTCCGTCCACCATTTCCTTCAAACGACATCTCCTCTGAAACCACTGGGCCAATGTTGATGAGACTTTGCAGGGATGTTCCTTGCATGAAGCTCTATCAAATTTGTTCAAAGAATTCCATTCCATGCAGAACTCTGGTTGCTATGGCAACAAATAGGAAAAACTTTTTGTATTTTCCAACTCATCACTTATGGATTTGCTCTTGTCTGTACGTATGCCCTAAAAGTCAGATACTGCTCCTTTTACTATATGACCAAGATTCACCAGACTTCAGAGAAATGTTTATTGGGATGAGAAAATGTATACCTGGGTTTTAGTTGATATATTGGACCAGTCACACTAGAGTTACGGCCCTTGGCATAGTCAAAATTAAGGTTGATGTATTGTACTGATGTGGAATTTTGTCCAATTGAATTTCAAATGAAAATAGGTGCACAATTTCGACATTTTCATTTAAAACATCATTTTTAAGGTCTATAAGCCATTCATATTTAAGGAACACTCCACTTCAGGTAGGAAAACTTCTTTAATGATTTCACATTCACTCTCTTTTTCCTTTCTCCCTCCCTCCCTCTCCCCCTTGCTCCCCTACCCCTCCCTTTCTCACCTCACTCCCTTTAGGGAGGAAAACTTCTTTAATGATTTCACATTCACTCTTTCCTCTATCTCTCCCTACTTCCCTTTCCCTCCCTGCCCTTCCTCCCTCCTTTTATCCTTTCCCTCTCCCTCCCTACTTCCATCTCCCTCTCTCTCCCCCTCCCTTTCTTCCTCTTTCCCTCCCTCCCCTCTGTCCTCTCCCAGTCTCTCTCCTCTCTGTCTCTTCCAGTGTGATATAGTCTTGCCACACTCTGTCATGACTGATCATACAGGGGACACATCTGAAGGCTCTGTTTTTGGTCTAAAGATCACACAAGCATTTCTTTGATAAGGACACCTTCACTTTTTCAGACATATGATCACGGAGTCTGTTGTGTCCTGCATGAAACCTGTATAGAATTTTCCCATCTGTCTAGTTGATGCTTTTCATCTTTCTGTGTTTTTGTGCTTGTAAGACCTTTCTTTACAAGTGACTCCTTGTTCTGCTAATAAGTGCCATCTCATTGCCCTGAACACTACAATGTGGGAGTATCCACTAAATGGACACTTTCCACTTAACACTGGGCCTGTTCAGTTCTTTAGCAAGGCATGGCACATTCCTTCTTTGTTCTCATGTGGTGGTCTTGCAAGAACTGGTACTAGCTGGCTTGCTTGAGCACCTTCTCATCTCTTTTACTGAGTGGTGATATAGCAGTGACTTCCTCCTTTGCCTGCATTGGAGTTGCAATATACATGCATTCAGTAAAGATTCTTGAGGCCTGGCTCTTTGACCTTATCCAGCAGCACTTGCTGATTTGTCTTTGCAGCCAACCTCAAAGCTATATTCCTTTTCTCATTTTGTAAGCAAATCTTTCTATGGTGAGGATATAAATTAAATTTATTATACAAGAATTTACATAAAAACTAATATTTCGCCTATCAACAACTATCCTATATACCTATAGAGGAAAAACTTTAAAAATCCACAAGGCCTAGAGTTTAGATACTTAGCATGTAGCATTGTCTAGTGGACCTCTACCAAGATTGTTCAAATCATGAGCCCCTAGTCAAAATACCCCTTCCCGGGAGGTGGGTAATTCACTTGATTTCACATAGGCTTATAATTATAGGGAAAACTAAAAAAAAAAACCACAAGGCAGATAATAGATATTTGAGATGTTACTTAGCATTGTGTAGTGGACCTCTACGAATTATGTTGGAATCATGATCCTTTTGTTATAGCCAATGGTAGTCAGGTGAGCGATATAGGGCCATCATGTCCCTCTTGTTTAGCCTTATTTTTTAAGCATCTCACTTTATTGAATTTTCTTGTCCGGAGCATAACTAGTATTAAAGGGAATTACTTGAAACTTCATACAGTGATAAAGCACATTGAGAGGAAGTGCAGTGTACAAGAATTCTAAGTTCTCCGTTATTACGATGGGCGATAAATACCCAGGGGGTATTGTGTTAAGAAATTAGTTCTACGCTAGTCTTCGAACAGTCGTATCTTTGCTTTGCTATTCAAATTCAAAAGGTTATAGTTCTTGGTTTACAAGATATTGGTGTAAATATGTTGATATATAAAACTCAATATTGAAAATAGTAAAGCAGAGAAAATGTTATGCTTTTTTATGCATTTTCGTATGTATTATGGTGTGTCGTTTGGATGAGAAAATCTCGCCGTCCTATATCAGAGAAGCAGCTCTGCATACCACGGGTACAGGTTTCATCCATATTAATGTAAAAGAAAAGAAGAAATGGCTGTTGTTCCTGTGTCACTTTGGTGCTTCATTGATGGATATATTTGACACATTGTTTACGACTTGGGGTAAAAAAAACGATGTAAAACTGAATAAAACAGGCAAATCATAACGTTATTTATCATGTGCTTACGCACATTTGCTTTACAATGTATATAACAAGAGACAATACTGAATAGTTCATTAGTTTATTTGTTTAGAAATATTGGCTGTTGAAATTGAGCAACAATTTTGAAATTTTATGCATCAGTACTGTTTCTGTGTAAGGATCCTTTCATGAGTAAAGATAAGATTCGCCGTGCAATTCCAAGTCCTATCTACGCACGCACCACATAGTAATTTGGCAGTCCCAGTACATGTATAATAACATGTAGGCGAACATTGAGCAAGGCATGTGTAGGCAACTTAGGAATGATGTACAATGCATGTAAATATTTTTAATATTTTATTGAAAGAAATTAGCATTATGGCAGCTAACGTTAATACAATGCTTGACCCACTTCATTGTATACTTTGAAAAATGTGTGATACGCAATGGTGATACGTATGCAAAACGTTTAATTATGATAGAAAAACTATGAAAATGACCACTTCAAAACTCCAGTATGATTTGAAAAATAATGACTTCAAAAAATAATAGCTTTCTAACTTCAATCTGTTGATGACTCATACTTTGCAGCTCGATATACAAGATCAAAAATACCGCGGTATATAACGCACCAATTGGAGATACATATCTGGTTACAATTTGAATTTGTTTCCCGTTTTCATTCGAAATCTGGAATCTAATTGTGATGCGTGTATGAGGTTGCACTGTCCCACGCGTTTCCACAAAACTGCTCCGAAGTACTTAAAATAATGAAAGAAACTTGTCTCGAAATCATAAATTAGTTGGTTAGAGTGACGCCCTTTGAAACAGTACAGGTCAATCTTGATTTCTTAAAAAGTGATATTCAATGCTGAAATAGGGGACATTAATTTGACTGACTATTCTGAAGACCTCCGCATTTACCTCCCCTGTTTCAGGGGAAATCACTGTCACTGACTTATTTTCAGAGATCAAGATTTACTTCCCCTGTTACAGGGGACATCACTCTTACAGACTTATTTTAAGACTTACACATTTATCTCCCCTGTTTCAGGGGACATCACTCTTACTGACTTATTTTAAGAGATCAAGATTTACTTCCCCCTGTTTCAGGGGACATCACTCTTACTGACTTATTTTAAGACTGACTCAATTATCTCCCCTGTTTCAGGGGACATCACTCTTATTGACTTATTTTAAGACTGACGCATTTACCTCCCCTGTGTCAGGGGACATCACTCTTACTGACTTATTTTAAGATGTCAAGATTTACTTCCCCTGTTTCAGGGGACATCACTCCTACTGACTTATTTTAAGACTTACGCATTTACCTCCCTTGTTTCAGGGGACATCACTCTTAATGACTTATTTTAAGATGTCAAGATTTACTTCCCCTGTTTCAGGGGACATCACTCTTACTGACTTATTTTAAGACTTGCTCATTTACCTCCCCTGTTTCAGGGGACATCACTCTTACTGACTTATTTTAAGACTTACGCATTTACCTCCCCTGTTTCAGGGGACATCACTCCTACTGACTTATTTAAAGACTGACACAATTATCTCCCTTGTTTCAGGGGACATCACTCTTACTGACTTATTTTAAGACTGACTCAATTATCTCCCCTGTTTCAGGGGACATCACTCTTACTGACTTATTTTAAGATGTCAAGATTTACTACCCCTGTTTCAGGGGACATCACTCCTACTGACTTATTTTAGGACTGATGTCAAGATTTACCTCCCTTGTTTCAGGGGACATCACTCCTACTGACTTATTTTAAGACTGACGCAATTATCTCCCTTGTTTCAGGGGACATCACCCCTACTGACTTATTTTAAGATGTCAAGATTTACTTCCCCTGTTTCAAGGGACATCACTCTTACTGACTTATTTTAAGAGTTCATGATTTATTCCCCCCTGTTTCAAGGGACATCACTCTTACTGACTTATTTTAAGATCTCACGAATTTACCTCCCCTGTTTCAGGGGACATCACTCTTACAGACTTATTTTAAGATGCTCAAGATTTACTTCCCTTGTTTCAGGGGACATCACTCTTACTGACTTATTTTAAGATATCAAGATTTACTTCCCCTGTTTCAGGGGACATCACCCTTACTGACTTATTTTAAGATGTCAAGATTTACTTCCCCTGTTTCAGGGGACATCACTCCTACTGACTTATTTTAAGACTGACTCAATTATCTCCCCTGTTTCAGGGGACATAACTCTTACTGACTTATTTTAAGATGTCAAGATTTACCTCCCCTGTTTCAGGGGACATCACTCTTACTGACTTATTTTAAGATGTCAAGATTTACTTCCCCTGTTTCAGGGGACATCACTCTTAATGACTTATTTTAAGACTTGCGCATTTACCTCCCCTGTTGCAGGGGACATCACTCTTACTGACTTACTTTAAGATGTCAAGATTTACTTCCCCTGTTACAGGGGACATCACTCTTACTGACTTATTTGAAGATGTCAAGATTTACTTCCCCTGTTTCAGGGGACATCACTCTTACTGACTTATTTTAAGATGTCAAGATTTACTTCCCCTGTTTCAGGGGACATCACTCTTACTGACTTACTTGAAGACTGACGCATTTACCTCCCCTGTTTCAGGGGACATCACTCTTACTGACTTATTTTAAGATGTCAAGATTTACTACCCCTGTTTCAGGGGACATCACTCCTACTGACTTATTTTAGGACTGACGCATTTACCTCCCCTGTTTCAGGGGGCATCATTCTTACTGACTTATTTTAAGATGTCAAGATTTACTTCTCCTGTTTCAGGGGATATCACTCTTACTGACTTAATTTAAGAGATCAAGATTAACTTCCCCTGTTTCAGGGGACATCACTCTTACTGACATATTTTAAGAGATCAAAATTTATTTCCCTTGTTTCAGGGGACATCACTTTAACAGACTTATTTAAGACTTACGCATTTACCTCCCTTGTTTCAGGGGACATCACTCTTACCGACTTATTTTAAGATGCCAAGATTTAGTTCCCCTGTTTCAGAGGACATCACTCTTACTGACTTATTTTAAGATGTCAAGATTTTCTTCCCCTGTTTCAGGGGACATCACTTCTACTGACTTATTTTAAGACTGACGCAATTATCTCCCCTGTTTCAGGGGACATCACTCTTACTGACTTATTTTAAGATGTCAAGATTTACTTCCACTGTTCAAGGGACATCACTCTTACTGACTTAGTTTAAGATGTCAAGATTTACTTCCCCTGTTTCAGGGAACATCACTGTTAATGACCTTTTTTAAGATATCAAGATTTACTTCCCCTGCTTCATGGGACATCACTCATACTGACTTATTTTAAGATGTCAAGATATACTTCCCCTTTTTCAGGGGACATCACTCTGACTTTTAAGAAAACAAGATTTACTTCCCCTGTTTCAGGAGACATCACTCTTAATGACTTATTTTAAGAGATCAAGATTTACCTCCCCTGTTTCAGGGGACATCACTCTTTCTGACTTTTTTAAGACGTCAATATTTACTTCCTCTGTTTCAGGGGACATCACTCTTACTGACTTATTTTAAATAATGAAGATTTACTTCCCCTGTTTCAGGGGACATCACTCTTATTGATTAGTTTAAGACATCCGCACTTAGCTTCCCTGTTTCAGGGGACATCACTGTCACTGACTTATTTTAAGATGTCAAGATTTACTTCCCCTGTTTCAGGGGACACCAATCTTACTGATTTATTTTAAGATGTCAAGATTTACCTCCCCTGTTTCAAGGAACATCACACTTACAGGCTTGTTTTAAGATGTCAAGATTTACTTCCCCTGTTTCAGGGGACATCACTCTTACTGACTTATTTTAAGATGTCAAGATTTACTTCCCCTGTTTCAGGTGACATCACTCTTTCTGAATTATTTTAAGAGATCATGATTTACTTCCCTTATTTAGGGGACATCACTCTTACTGGATATTTTGAAAACATCCGCAATTACCTCCCCTGTTTCAGGAGACTTTACTGTCACTGACTTATTTTAAGATGTCAAGATTTATTTTCCTGTTTCAGGGGACATCACTCTTACTTTTTTAGATGTCAAGATTTAATTCCCCTGTTTTAGGGAACATCACTCTCACTGACATATTTTAATATATACATACTAAATGTTTGATCCCTTTACAGTCATTCATTACATAAACACCATGACTACCTGTAAACAATGATGCTCTTTTCGTAAATCTTGTTTATAATAGTAATACACAGAAGATAGGCGTGGGCGCTTGTTTAGGCATGCCATTAAAAGGTGTTCCTGTTACCATTGCCTTAAGTAATCAATCTTTTTGTTTCATTTAAATTTTGTATTCAGGCACTGCATTGCTACTGTTAGAACTGAGCTCACCACGAATATATCAGGAAGTGCGAGGTTGGCAAGCTACAAACCGGGTTATGCCTGACATGTGACCTTGGCCTTCAACAGGCAATGTTTATGCATGTAGAAGTGACAGCCCAGTAAAAAAAATACCAGAATATAATCCATAGAAGTTTGAACATCAACTGTCTGTGAAGTTATTTCAAAATCAGTTAATTGCATGTTAAAGTTACAGCCCAGACACAAAATACTGGTATATACATGTAACCATGAATCACATGTTTTGAGCCCAAGTATGACCTTGACCGTAGTAACATGTAGCTCCCCAGATGTGATGCATGACATACGTTGGCAACAATTGCATGAACTTACTTCAATATCAGTCTATACATGTAACTGTAGTTTAATAACAGCCTGGACACAAAGCACTGGTATGTTATCCTACATAACAGATTTAAAGCCCTTAGTGCCGGCACATACAGGTTACCCATAAGACGCCAACAAACACATATAATGTTAAACAGCCAGGTAGCAATTCCGATCGCGAACATCTATGCTAGGGTACCTGGAGTTGATTTTATAGTGCAACAATGCACGTGTAGAGCACATGTTTTAATAAGTGCCAACGTTTAAGACTCAACGTTAAGGTAAGCGCATCATAATTGAGATTAATAAGGGAAAGGGGGGCAGGGGTGCAAAAACGAGTAGAGTGCAGCACCATGCTTAAACGCTCTAGATATTACGCTATACATGTGTATTTTTATGAAATACATGTATATACAGCTCGGTACTCTGACAGACACACACTGTTTTTACTTTTGAAATGTATTACACCGACAAACACACCCATTTGAGCTGTAATATTACAATGGGACTTCATTCCCATAAGCCAAGGGACGGTATATTTTATAAATCGAAGTTTTAGTGAATGTGCTAGCGAAGTGCCGATTAGAGTTTGTAAACACAACATATTTGCACTTAGGCTAATATCACAGGTTTATAATACTCGGCTCTTGGTTTTGTGATATTGCACTTAATGAAAAATCTGTTATTGAATATCATCAGATGTACCATTAGATATTACGAATCAGTGACTTTTGGCTGGATTTCTACGTTTTAAAGAGATGTGAATTCCGAAATAATGACGTCTCTCCGAATTGCTGTTTTGGGAGACAAAAATGTTGGCAAATCGGGTAAGACATCATTTTTCTTGTACTTAAGGTCTGCTTAATGTAAAGGCAAATAGATATGTTTCATTAATTTCTTTTTTGCATGTTTGCATTTTAGAAACTTTATTCACATTTCTTTTCTTTTTACGTTCGAGATATACTGGTACGCATGGTTATTAAAGCTGATCATAGACTTAGGTCTTTCAATTTAATATCAAATACACTCGACAACTACTTCCTATAAACATGACCACTGCTTGCACAGGATGAGGGGTTGTTGGGGTGTCCGTGAACTTTCACCTCTCTCGGGGATCGAACCCATAGTAAACAAAGCTACAAAATGTACGTACTCTCCCTGCAGCAATGTTCTTTCCACAATGGGAATTGATATTGTTATAACATCACCCGAAAAGAAGAGACACAATGATGCTGTATGAACTCTTGAAGAACTGACGAAAATGAAAACTTCCTCCGGTTACAAATTAGTTGGAAACTGCGTAGGTATTGTAGATTCAATATAACGGGGTTATTGAAATTAAATCTATGCAATTACCTGCAAATACAGACACTATCGTAAAAGTTGAAATAAGGCTGTTTACACTTCGTATGGTACTTGACTGTCTCTTTAAACCCTCTCATCTTTAAATTTATTTGCGATGATCATAGGGCCTTGTTGTTTGGAAATCTCAGAGAGGGCGTGTATCCGGGATATCATGTAAATTAATTGACTGCTAATCATATTTCTCTCAAGCTTTGTTGTAGTTTTGCAGACGACGCCAAGGTCAATATATGATCAGCCTGCATGATGGAACAATTGCATTCGTAATTCAAATTTTATACGTTTTGAAAATCACGACATATTGTTTAAGGGATAAAATATTTTGAATGTAATTCGACGTCTTCGGCAGGCTGGTAACTCTCTTTGAAATGTAGTAAAATGTTATGCAAATCTTTCACAGCATATCGTAAAATTGAACATTTATTTTGATCAGTCTATGTATCGTATGTCGGCGGCAAATTAGACGCGTGTTGATCTTTAGAGATATACCAGCTGTCATTAGGTATGAAAATGCCATTAACGCTCGTAATTTTAGATAATATTTGTTTATCTTTTGAGACTGTCTAAAACTTTAATCCGACTAATCAAATGTACATACCCCGTGTGGTCATAATATTATTATTTGCTCGACAAATTGATTTTGATTAAATATTACTTTATCAGCTTTATCAAGTTGAAGTAAGTTGATTGCAGTTTATATTTTAAAGTGTTAAATATTTAAAGTAGAACGCTTGTCTGGGAAAAATATTTTGCTAACTTCTTTTAAATTTTCAAAACGATTTAAGTACAGTTATACCGCTGCAAACAGTCGTCCAGATAACTTGATCTTAACCCTTATCCCGCTGTATTTCTACAATGGACTTGTTCGCCTTTTATTTTTGACAATACCGCTTTTTGTTGAAATGGGTGTTAAGTGATAGCGAACAGTGCAGATCATGATCAGATGTCACGGACGTGCAAAGGCCCTATATCATTTGTCGCCAGCATGGTAAGGGATATGAAGCACCTGCCACATTTCACATCCTGAGCTGCACAAACCTCCTTCTAACAGGAGTTACAGCTATTAAAATTGTGGACAGGCTGCTGAATACTGCTCCAGCTATGCCACAACTATTAAATCAAAAAAACGATAAAACTTATTACATTTTATAGATGTATTTTTCTTCTGTACGCATTTAATTGTGATTAATAGTATAAGCAATTTCTTGTTCAAATGTCGCTGGAAACTAAAACTGAAATCAACCTTTCTTTTTAAATATTTGAATATAACCCGTTGTGTATATGAAAGAGACTTCCAGCATGTTGATGTAAATTTAAATCATCGCAAATTTTCTTATTTTTGACAGACTTTGAAATGGAAGTTTCGTCACGTTTTTTTTTCTCTCAAGAATTTCAATGTTACCCCCGAACAACCTACCACATAAAGCTGCTTTACAAAAAAGTTTTAACAGTTGAAATTATGATGAAAAAACGTTGTTTTGATTTTAACTTTATGTTTTACTGTGGCAGCTATATGATGTAAATTTCTCCTAACATGCAGTACTTCAAATTTCCTCTTTTCCCTTTCAGCGGTGACAGTTAGATTCTTAACAAAACGATTCATTGGTGAATACAACTCAGATATAGGTAAATATGATTTCATAGTTTGCCAGATAACAACCAAATCTATTGACCGATGTCGTAGATATTGTTTACATATTGTTTGCATCTCATTTCGTGGACCAATCAGAATATTTCTTGATTTAATACAGGCATGCGGCCACGCGGCAGCTTAGCATACAAATTCTATTCAGCGCATTTCCATTCGTAGCATTTGATTGGTCCGAAAAGTAGGTAAATCTTATTCAGCTAACCCGACAAAGTCACAAAACTGATTTTGATATTTTTTGATAAATGAAGTTGCATTTCATGTAATGATGAGCAATATTAGTAACTGGTCTTATTATCTCGGCTTCCTGTTCCTTTCGTCCTTTTAAACATGTGACTTATTAAATGATTAATCATGCTTTGCTTTTTCAGATTTACTGTACCGTTCCAGTATTAAACAAGAGGATAACATCACCGATATAGAAATACTCGATACCAGTTCCAGAAAGGTAAAGAATTGTGGTGACAATGCCCGATGGAACAAAATACTTATTCAATTTACAATTTATTATTCAAATATACGACATTGTGTATGAACACAACATTGCAGTTGACATAACATTATTACACTGTCTCTGGTGCCGGATAACCTTTTTCCATTTGTGTAAGTGTCGTGGAAGTCGGTCCACAAATAGTCATTGTTTTTTTTAAACCTGGATGAGCTACAAAAATATTGCATGTTGTATGTATACTTGAAGTCCGGTTAATCATTGAGAGTGATGTTTACAAGGTTGCTATCTGATATGTTTCATGTAACATATAGAGAAAATTACGAACTGATATTCTTTGTGACAGACCCTTTAATTGTATTAGTCGTCTCTTCTAGATCTAGGTAAGGACCGTATTATGTCATAGCAGCCATGTTAAATATACACTAATTAGACTTTGAATATAATGTAATGATACATATATACGTATTAAGCAACTTTGTGTTTTGCGCATGTGTGATTATTAATGCTAACGTTTGTAGCTTTGATTTATTCCTCCTTTTCTTTTGTTTCAGCGAAACAGCGGTCCGTCCGAATCACACGTGCAATGGGCTGATGGTTTCATCGTTATTTATGATATATGTATCAAAAAAACGTTTGAAGTTGCTCGTCAGATCATAAACTCCCTTCACAAAATGAAGTCTCCATTTATTGTCCCTACGCTACTTCTCGCGAACAAACGAGATATCGAACACAGACGAGAAGTTGGTGTAGATGAAGGTCACGAGCTTGCGTTGGAATATGGCTGCCAGTTTTACGAAGTGTCAGCAGCCGACACTTTCATGCCAATAAGTATTGCCTACCAGGCGCTTTTAAGAGACGCAAAGATAACTCAGCAGCAAAGATCGACTATTCTCCGACGCCGACGAAGTTCACTAATGACAGTTTCAAAGAAACTTGGATCAATATTTGGAAAGAAAGAATCTGACTTGGACAAGAAAAGACCATCTTGTGATGCTGCCCCAGATTTTGCATTGTCTATTTGATATTAACAGTTGAAATAGTTGTGTTGTGATATTCTAGCTGTTGACTGACCATTTTGTATTTGAACTGTACGCGGTAGTTTTCTAAGTTTATGAACTATAAATCTTAGAAAACCGCCGAACTTATTCAGTTCAACCTTGTTTTTTATATGGCACATACCTACTGAAATGTCGTATTAATCAACTGGTACATGTATCAACATAAGTTCAAGCATAACATAATTTTCTGTTGTAGTCGTTGATCGTTCATATCCCGCTACTGCATTTCAGTTATGTTTTCAATAAGAGTTTTACTTTCATAATATCTGTGATACTGTGTTGTCTTTATCGTGTTGTGATATGTACGTTTGTAATTAAAATTCAATAAAGATAAAACAATGATTGGTAATGGTTTCCGCTTTCAGTTCAAAACATACAAATAGCTGTCACCAATTTACACGAAATGTGAAACTACTTGGATCATATTACATTTGTTAACTTGTTTACGAATGGCGTTATCTGTGCGAAAATAAAATGTGGCAACCACCCAAAGATCTAAGACAATTGATTAAGTTAACGGTTCAATTTAATTCATTTTAACTTTTCGCCAGTGTAAGAAACAGTAGCCTAGTTGAACAGTCATTAGGTTGTGAGTGGTTCCAGGTTCGAATCCATGCTGGTGCACTCGCTTTTCTGTTCCCACCGTCTAGAACTGATCTGGTTAGAAACACAGAGGTAGTCTCGCGTGTATCAGTGCTATACACCGAGCACGTAAAAGAGTCTTATTGTAAAGAGCTAGGGCCTGGTGCTCGGATCCCCTAGTATATCTGCATCTGTTTCTTCAACCCGCGTCTGTCAGGGGTCACAGCAGTTTCACCTGAAAAGAAACCCTAAGGTCAGCAGGGACTATAAACTATCAAAAAATGAACCCCGTTTCCTTGGTGCAGTGGTAGGGCGTGGAGTGAATCTCGAGAGCGATTAAGATAAGTTGTAAGAACTTGATTTGCAATCGAGAAAAACTAAATTCATATAAATTGAAGTCAAAATGGATAAGTATACTTTATGAACAGTATCGCATAATTTGGAAAAGGATTTGGCGTACATGTATTCACAATGCATGGTTATCATTACTAGTATATAGATTATCACGTGTATATGATTTAAGTTCCTTAGCTGACATTTGCACACTTTGTTTCACACAAAAAGTACGCTGGGTCAACAATGCGAATAATGAAATAACTTCAATCCTCTTTGTATATAGATTTAAATTGATATTGATTTAGGTACATTAGACAACTATGTTTAACGTAAAGAATGTGAATGTAAGTGTCTTCTTAATTATTGGTATTATACGGTTTGCTTTTCATGTACATAACTATCCTTCAAATATCGAATGTTAGTAGACGCTTACAACGAGAGTTTCAATAGTGTAAGCGCCTTTTAACCAGGAGGCGTGTGATGTGGATATGAAATGATATTTTGAAGTATAAACGAAGTTGTAAATTCGGGCATTTTACATATATATCAGAATATAGTTTGAATAACGATTGTGGTATAATACTACATGACTGATGAAGTTATCTTAAGATTCATGATATGCTATGTTCGTAGTCAATGACGCTTGATACTTTGTATACAGTGAAGGATAGTTCTTTACTGAACTGAGGTATGACAAACACGATAAACGAATTGAAATCGACACTTTATCAGAAAGTAAGGACAACTGAAGATGTATCCAGACTCCGGAAGTGCCTTGAAAAGTGTAACAGGGATCAGCTGCTGTCTTGGACAGACAGTAATGGGTACGATATCCTTCATCACGTCATTATGGCTGAGAATATTGAAGCGCTTGGGATGATATTTGCTTTAGGACACTTTAAGCCGCCACATGAACCAAAATTCCATTCTTACATACACGTCGCAGCAAACTACGGCAATAGGTCGATAGTGGTAATGCTTCTACAGGAGAGACCCCGAGATTATTCTACAAAGAAATCAAAATACAAATGGATTAATCCGCCGACAGAAACTCCAGTGTACTCTTCAACTGAAACCAGTATAGTTTCTCCTCTTGATGTTGCGGCGGAAAGTGGCCACGTGGCCTGTGTAAGATCCATTCTGGATGTATCGTCTGTGAAAACAAAACTAGAGTTTGGTTCAGACAATCATTTATCAGCGGCTTGTGCCAGCAATTCTTCTTCTGCTCTCAGGTTGCTACTCAAACAGAAGCCGTCATCGGGTGATCTCAAGTCAGCTGTAGGCACAGCTTTAAAACTTGCAAACGCTGAATGTTTAGATGTTCTTCTAAGATGTAATCCGTCATTGACCTCACTCTTCAGTGGTATGAATTTATATCATGTACTTTACTCATACAGTTTGTCCTTTAAGAAGGAATGGTACGAATCTTTATTGACTGTGACGTCAGTCCTGCTGAAATACAAGCAGAGTCCAGTATCCAATGTTCCGTTCCGCACCTACCCATTGTACAGCTTGTTGAGTCACACCCCAGCTTCAGACTTCGGAAAGTCATCACCTTACATAGTAGCCTGCATGGTTGTTCTGCTGAACGCAGGTGTGGATCCAAACTTTGACGAGGTTGAATTTGAGGCTACAAATGAAACATTTCATATACAAACGGCTTTTGGTAGATCTGCCTATTCGTCTGCGTTACATTGCCTTTACGACAATGTTGTAACGCTACTGAGACATTTTGAAGAAGATACCACAAATATCAGACGCTTTGTTACCAAATGTACAGAAACTTTATTACGTCACAGCGTAGATCCTTCTATACGGGGTCCTATAGGAGACAGACACAGTAATTTGATAGGAAATGCACTTCACTCATTTCTTAAAGTGTCAATCTTACTTGGACTAGACGAGCGTAGCATTACAACATTTCGACTTTTGATTCAGAATGGGTCAGATCCTAACGAACACGCCTGTGGAAAATATCCGCTGAATACATTCTGTGATGAAATTTTATTTCATTCTGAAAAGTTCGAAAAGTTACCGAAATGTGAAGAAAAATCGCAGTTGGATTACATTCGTGAAATTGTTGTCACAATGCTGGACAATATGACGATGACGTCAGTAAATAGCGCGTGCAAATTTGAATTTAGCGGGAAACCAACAAACGAATTGCAAAAGAAACTATTCAAAATGTGTAAAGACGAGATGCAGAAAAGGTCATTGATTGTCTACAACTTGAAAGCTCTTTGTAGACTTAACATTTTACAAATTTGTGGATGGAAATCAACCAAGGTGGTTGAGCTACCGATTCCGATAACTTTGAAAAAATACATTAACAACGTGTAGTGATTTCAATACGCACTAGATCTGGATTCCGGCTTTTGTCTACTAAACTACCAGAAATGGATCATGGTGAGAGAACTGCCAAAATCAAGAGTCTGGTCAAAGACGAAAGAAAGAGGATAACAAGTACCAACGATATTAATTTACTAGACCTCTCAATAACGTTTTCTTGACAAAGTTTTGTCATTTTTAGTTGAACCTTGACTTATGACTGCATGTTCAATGCTAACTTACGAAATTTGGCCTGTTATTAGCACTGTTATAATTAGTTGAAGCCATAGTTCGTTTTCTGTATGCCAGTTTTGCATTTACCACATACAATATTCAATGAATTGGAAAATGAGTTGAGTTTATTTACTTTTTTTCTTCTCTATTGATCATTGGAGCTTGACGTCTAAGTTACAAGCACATGCTATAAATGAATAGAATATACATCGATAAATTATTTCATCCTAATGAAGTTTAAGTCAGAACTCGGTCTTGTTAACTTTGTCAATACTAATAAGAGTAGCTCTTTATAAAGGCTCATGCTGTGTTGGTATATTTACCATTGAATCTCAACTCGCGACAACTACAAGACAGTGAAGAGAAAATTGACTGTGACTCCAACACTTAATTTTTAGTTACGGTCATTTCTCATCGATGGGAGGTTATTTGTCCGAACACTATTACTGACAATGTCTTTATATTTTAAGAGGTTGGCAGATTCTTGCACATGGTAGGGGAATATAGTCTACATAGTACTCTGTATCAACAATCTTGAAAAAAAGAATAACTCAAACCAGTAAATTTCTGTTTTTCTATTCCTCTTAACATTTCGGCGGGGAATACCGATTCAACAAATTTGATTGATTTCTTTTACAGAGTAATTGGGCTTCACAGTCATATCTATAGGAACTTATTCCCTCTAACGTTTGATATTGACCTCATAACTCTGTGCTTAACGACACAAGTGTTACATATATTATGCAAACAAATATATAGATAAAGCGATTATATGTTGTTTCAATCAAAAGATAACAGTTGTAATGTAAGCAGATAAGTTCGTATTTTTAACGTGAAACTACGCAAAACAAAGAGAGTATGATGACTTTTTCGGATATTTTTATGACACTTAATGTTACAATAACGTTAGACGACATTGACGATTATAAGAAACTTGTAAATAGTTTTTGCCATTTAAGTACTTGCAGGTAAGATATTAAAAACTTTCGATTAAATTAAACATAATTTTATTTTGTTTTCAAGCCAAGAGCATTTTTTACGTTTTTGTTTCTAAAATACAGTGTTCGTTTGATAAAAAAATAGTAGCACTTTGATATTATCAAAAAGGTTATAAGTTAGAAAAAGAGCACTCTAAAATATCAAAATTACAATCTATATTGGAAATACATATACATACTACCCTTTTATCAACTGCTATGCTTTAAATACACTGTTTCCTATGATGCCGAGCGCCGCAATGAGGTTGGCACATTTTATACTCCAGGCATTGTTAACAACAATGTGACTAACATTTTAAGACACGAGTCCGTTTCACAAAATCCTGAAACTGGATTCGAACCCAAATTTCAGTGGAAGGACCACAGCACCACAATAGCTTGTTAAGGAGCACTATTGCTTTTAGGTGACGTACTGAACCACAGTATCACAATAGGTTATTATTGACCACTATTGTTATTTTGTGATGTACTGAACCAACGCACACGATGGGTTATTTAAAATGATCACTATTGCTATTATGTGACGTACTGAACTGCCTGAGATACATGTTCCTTTTTCATTGCAGTGATTTCGTAGACAGATATACCGCAGTTTGCCGTCCCAGTAGACCCCGGGTCCTACTTCAACCGAAAAAACGATGGCGCTGAAAAGTAAGAAATCGGTTAGCAAAACGGAAGTCACGACTGAGTTCAGAGACATTGCGACCGATGCGGACGAACCTGTTAAAGGCATTAACATTATCACTGGGGAGCATACTGGATCGAAGGGTGGAGGCAAAGACCATATCGACGATGGGCAAGACGAGGCTGACATAGGATTCAAGGTATGACTAAAAGAGTTCTGTTTTATATGTTACTACCCGCATTCACATACAATGTACACGGTAATGCTTTTGACCTAAACACATTAAAATCTACTCGTACGCCAATCAGTGTGTGTTATACTTTTATTGTCATTGTCTTAAGCTTCAGCTTGTGAGAGCAGGCTTTGTAAAACTCGTCTGCAAGAATATGACGTGCCGGCATAATACCGATTTTATAACTGGGATGATCTCAAGTCAGCTGTAGGCATAGCTTTACAACTTGTAAACGCTGAATATTTAGATGTTCTACTAAGATATAATCCGTCATTGACCCCTCTCTTCAGTGGTATGAACTTGTATCATGTACTATCCTCGTATAGTTTATCCTTTAAAAAAGAATGGTACGAATCTTTGTTGACTGTGACCTATACAAGCAAAGGTCATTATCAAATGTCCGTTCCGCACATTGTACAGCTTGTTGAGTCACATCCTAGCTTCAGACTTTTGAAAGTCATCACCTGACAGTAGGATTCATTTTTTTACGATCTCCTTGAAATATATTTTATGAAACATATCGGTACATTGCGATGAAATTGCTCAAATTTGAGCTCTAACCGTCATTCTACAATAGAACAGACCTTGGATACCAACTGCATTTTAATAAGTGATATGTAGTTGTGGCTATTAGACATAGTTAAGTTATATTCATATTATTAAGCATTCATATTGTAATAGTGTCACAACACAGGTTTCATTCTTGGATATTCTACGTAACGTTTATTGCTTTCCTTCGTAAAATCTGAAAGTAACAAAACTCCTTTTTTCAGGATTTAGAAAGTACTGGTGCCCCAAATATCTACGTCGGGAAACGAAATTTCATACATCAATTAATGGATGTGGCTCTCCTGATGGCAAATGTTTCTCAGTTAAAATCTCTCCTAACCATGGACGAGGGAGATAAGTATTTCTACATGATTCTTACATTTATATGTTGCTCCATAGTGTTGCAGGTAGTTTTTACTATATGCATGTTAATAATCTGGTCCATCGAGAAGAAACTGCAAGAGCATCTCACAGAAACACCAAAGGAGAACCATCCGCTTGATGATAGGCGAAGAATTCTTTCAGAACGTTTGGACAAATTGGGAAATGTTTTGGTGTTATTGATCATAGTGTCGAATGTGTTTATAACTGGATTTGGCGTAGAAGAACACGGAATGGGTGAGAATCAACAGACCGCGGTAGAAGAGAACTTCCTTTTGTTGTCCAATGGAACGAAAATTAAGCTTTGACAGCATTCAAAACAATGTTTTAGTTAACATACATTGTATAACAAAACGCTTCATGGCTTTTTGAATGTATCGTTCTGTCCTAAACACTGATCGAGATATTTACCATAATAATTTCGAAACATAGTCACAGATTCGGCCGAGGAAATGACTGATACTTACACATAATGATAGTTAAGTTAACTGGCAGTCGTTCATAAAAAAAAGAATCTGAAAAAAATGTGCATTATCCTATATGACATAGTTTTTCATTACATTATCAGCCGAAATTTTGCTACATGTAGGACATTTTAAATTTATTAGATATATTGTACATGATTCGTTGTTGTATAATTGATCATTATTTGAAAGAGTGATTTAACTTTTTTAGATATAGATATTTGAGGAGGAGCACTGGTATTTGATCATATACATCTTATCTACAGCAGTACACAACAAGACAGCGAATTTCAATATGTGATAAATGTCTAAACTCTTTTTGTAGCAAAGAGGGAAAACATAATTGGATATGAATAGTAGAAATACTGTCAAGTACGAGTATTGTCAACTATTCTAGGCAAATGACAAAAACTGAATTCTGCAGTTTTATGATAGCATTTATTGCAGGAAATTCGTTTCTTGTGCAGTGCATTATATAGTATATATGTACTCAAGTTATGTTTGCTGTTATGATTGTTGTAAACGATAGTACCATATCGCATCTTGTAATGCCAATGCGTTTTTGCCTTGTCAATGCGTACAGTATATGATAAATGTACAAAACGTTTCAGCGTGCAACATTTCAGAACAACAGTATTGAATCATGGCTCTAGACCGCATTATAAATAAAACAAAATCACGAATGAAGTTTACAGAAGAAGCTTTACTGGCCTTTGTGTAGCAGTACATAATGATAATCATCTTTTTGTTTCTGTTTGAAGGTCTTCTTTTTTTATAGTGCTTTGTAATCGTTCTTTTTTCTGTGACGACTAAGGAACTGTTCTTAGGTCGACAAACAACGATAAATTATATCCTTAAGAGAAAAGGGACAGTGATTCGAACGATTCATTAAAAATCTACAACGTCCACGGTAGCAGAGTATGTTGTGCCGTGGGCAAAAGTGATAAAAAGTACAGCGTTAATTTCGGCGCCAAGAACGGTTACTTTGGTGCCGGGCGCACTTCGTTTTTGCGTAAGTTTTCTTTGAATTATGTTTAAAGATGGATACCTAAAAGAAAGCCCCACGTTTTGCTCTTTGTGTACATGCATATATGCCCTTCCATTGGGTATGGTTTGCTATTGACTCCCCGCCGACTGATTAAAAATGAAGTTTTCCAATGGATAGTACATACATTTAAGTACATTTTTTGTCCAATAGCTGCTGTCCGTTAGAGAAAGAGATAGTTTTTTTTTTTTTACTGTAAAAGAAAACTACGACGAATAAAATCGGTGTCTATATAGAGGCATGTCAGTAGAAAAGAGAAAAATGATAGGTCGAACAGAGTCCGGGAATATGAAAGTACAGCAAAACACGATAGTCGTTACTAAACGGCTTTCACTCGGAGAACATTCCGTCTGCTCGTGCACGCAAGAGATAGAGATTTCAAACTACGATTGTTTCTAATCGAAAGCATTTCTTAGTGTATATTTTGTACGGCTTGTGTTTTGCTTGAAAATGTCCATTTGAAGAAGAATGAATGTTGCTATTACCTAGCTACCATGAACAACTATGAATGCAATTTCATCACTACACATGAAATGTAATTTATTGCACCTGAAGAAAACGTACCATAAAGTCGAAACATGTGCAAAAAAGCATTGTGATTTTTTTCACTTCTTAGTGCAAAAGAAATGCAATTAAATATACAAAGACAGTATGTACAAAATCATAGTACGTTTTATTCATACGAAGTCATTATCAATGTTTTGTTCAGTGATAAAAGGTAAAAGTGAACCTACAAAATCGCCACTTCACAATATTCAAAACTCTATCATAAAGCAAATCTTGTTTAATATCAATACTGTTCTCCACAGATGCAGTGTTTTCTTATAACTATGTAGTATGAATAAAATTGGTTGTCATCGAGAAATGCCAGATGGCGTCCAAAACGGTTGCTGTTTTTTTCTTTGATTATTCGTATTTTTGAGTAAGGTATCCCACTAACACGGTTGTTACCACTCATTGATGAAGAGTTTTGTACCAGTCCATATGCCTTCGTCTTTAAAGTTATATTACCCTTCAAAATGGTCACATTGATTTATTGTTTAGAATGATGCTCAACACACAGTGGATGCTTTAAAAACATGTAAGAAATAATGTTTATCAAGTTGTTTCTGTTATTGACAAATACATAACCAAAAGAATGGATTTTTGTTTATTTAGTCAAAAAATATTTCTACAGATTTCCTCTATATTCAATGTGAATGAAACTGTTATACAGATCGTTAGTTTTGGGTTATAACTATGGCAATGTTTATTATTCTAGGAGTATAAATCACTGATTAATGTTTTATTTGAAATTATGATGGTCACTTTATACGGTAATATGACTTGAAAGGCATTGCTTTCAGTACTTGTTTACTGTCTTGACAGAGTTATGTACGCTTGTTGATGGGGGTAATAATAGTTAACAAGAACTGAAGTTTCAAAGTAATATTGGCACAATTTTCTCAAAGATCCGCCAATATTTTATATCTTGCTGACAACCATTTTAGTACCCACACCTACCCTAGAGGCGTGCTTTCATGCAAACTTGGTGTAGGTACATCTGACATTATTGTACATTTGTATTTTTTTTTTCTGCATTCATAGTTGTAGTTATTATAGATAGGATATTACATCATGAATTATAACTATGCATGGGAATACAGAACATTGTCCGAGTGAAAGCTGTTTAAAATTTAAAAGTTTGGTATGGTTCATATGTTTTATTAATATTTAGTACTTCCATTTTTTATGAAGTGGATCGTCAGAGCCATCGGTAATGGTAAAAATCCGCTGTTTCTGATATTTACATACGAACCCTGTGATATTCGAGGAAAAAGGCGTTTCGGACTGGGCTTTGTTATATCAAGAATTATCGGCAAAAATCCATTCACTACCATTAACATTTGAAGATAATTATATTTTCAAATTGTGTTCAATTTTCATAGAAATGCTCCGCTCCGGCGTCAAAAAGTAGCCTCACAGAATAAAATGACTCCTTACACAGATTTGATGCAATACATAAATTTAGAAATGTTCTGTAATTTTCAGACTAGGAAGTAGAAGTCCACACATGATATAGAACCGTTCAACATATAACGGGTGAACAGGGTAGCGTACTTGTAACCCAAACGCGAATTGGTGAAATTGCATCTTCTAGGAACGACATGTTCGACGGAAAATTAAAAAAAACTCTCATTGACATGATTTTCTCTGTACAAGCTACTAGTACTAGATACAAGAATCTGTATGCAAGGTTTCAAGCTGAAATAGTTCATATAAAAAAAGCTGCAAGAGATGGAATGTATCAAACAATTATGAAATGTATGCAGTTGAGATACACAGTGTTTTAGATTAAAAGACAATGAACAACATATAATACTACATCATCCTGATTTTTAATCTTTGTTAGCATTGTGTATCAATACTGAAGAGAATTTCACCTAAAGAGAGAAAAATCATTCTGAAATACATATAAATGGGATATATATGATATATCATTAATACTTGATCGAGACATTTATCGGTGTATATACAATAATCTTCACAAATTGAAGAATAATACTCGTCTCCGTAACTTCTTACAAATAAAATGTAAATAAAATCAAATCTTAAATCCTCTGCATTAACTTCTCTCTCAATATATTAGCGCTCAGTTAAATTTTAATGTGATATTGATCGGCAACATCCGCTGTCTCTGCTTCATCATTATCCAGTATGATAAATTGTCAATTCAATGTTGTTAAAGTCCCGTTTACAATGCCAATATACTTAGTTTTGCCAACGTTCACCGAAGAAGCATGTGTGTCACCATTTAAACCAAAACCAAGTATTAAAATATTGAATATTATGACAAACACAACTAAAACATAACCAATAACATTAAGCCATTTGAGCTTCCTCTTAAGAGCATATTTGTTTGTCCCAGCTCCATCCGTATTACTGTTCTGACCCTCTGTCTTCGTTTTGTTGCTCTGACCCTCCGAGTTATATTCTTCAGGTTCGGGTTCAAAAAACCATATTCCGATCATATTAAGGATGAACGCAATTTGAAAAACCATTGAAAGAATAACCAAGGTCAAATTCACTTGACTAAACTGACCTTGCTCTGAAGTCAGAAGGACTTTCAGCTGAGATGCGTTTGCTAACAGCAAACCAACATCAATCATCTTGTGGATCAAGGTACTCCTGCTCTTAAAACCTTGCTGCCCTCCCGAAATTTCCTGAAAAGTATTAACGACACTTTTTATGACGGTATGTTTTGCTCAATGCATAATACGGTATGATTATGAACTATGAAACTAGTGTAGCTTAACATTACAGTGTACAAATGTAGTCAAATGAACTAAGTAATGCTTTTGATTGGATACGGAACAATGAGATGAACATATGACCAAAGTTTCATTAAAATCCTTCAACAAGTAAAGGGGATATAATCTCATGACCTTTAACATTGAAGAATGACCTTGAACTTTGTTGTCGATAAGATGAGCATTTGACCAAAGTTTAACAAAAATCCTTCAAGAGGCGAAGGTGATATTGTCTGTTGACCTTCGTCCCTTAAAGGTGACCTTCACTTGAGCTAGCAGATTTGAGACATTGACTATGCACGTCCTCTACATAAGATAAATATTTAACCCAAGTTTCATAAAATTCCTTTCAAAGGCTTTTGAAATACAGTCACGACCTTTGATCGCAAGAGTGACCTTGATGTTTGACATCATGACGAGAAGAACACTGGCATTAACATGAAAAGCTTTCAAAGGGTAAAGAAGATATTACCCGATGAAATTGACCTTTAAGTGTGATCTTGACTATATTATCTAAACTTTCGCCTCGTCACTCTATATACAGGTCGACGTGTGAGCTTGACCTTCAAGGTAGTTCCCTGAATGTCTGCATGACACATATTTAGGGCACGGACAGCATTTGTATGAAATTTTAAAATGGAGTTATGCATGTTGAAGTTACAGCCCGAATACGAAATACAATATGTTTTGGTATATAAAACTACATTACATGTTTTGAACCCAATGTATGACCTTGGCCTATGAGGTAGATACCTAGATCTGTTTCATGACACACCTTTGTGTTATGGGCAACAATCATGTGATGTTACTTGAAAATCGGTCAATGCATAAAGAAGTTACAGCCCAAGAAGGACGTGCGAACGGATAGACAGAACGGAGCAAACCTACAGGTTGGGGACTTACATGTTTAACGTTCAAATTGTTCTTATGATGTAGAAACAACTGTTTTTAACTGACACTACACGTTATTTCTCCAGTTTGATATATATTGTTAGAACAAATCAAACTTGAGCGCTAGACGGACTACTGTAGCCATTCCTTTCTTAAAATGGTACAGAATTATTTCCCATGCTTGCGCAAAGAAAGGTGCTAGTTAAAGACAAAACTAAACTTTTAGCAATCTTTTAAAACGTCAGCAGATTTATCTTAGATTCCAGCAGACATTTTCTTTGTGGACATTTATATTGTTTACTGTTTACCAAGACTTAGTGAGAAATTTACCCATTATTCATAAACGAAAAATGTATCTGATTTACCAACGGGTTATTCTGTATTGAATTTTCTGCAGAGCATTTGAGTGATGGCTGACGGAGAGAAACAGGCCATTCGGGTTTGCATCCTCTTCATCGCCGTTCTCCGATGATTGATCACCTTTGCAGAGACTCCTGCATACCATCTTTTGTTGGAGTTTGAACAGTAACTGTAATAAGATGCAGTAGGTCGAGCAATCCTCAAATAATTATGTAACCTAACGCAAAACGGCAAGGCTTCCTTCAGTTACAGCGAATTAAAACGGACACTTAGAGAAATGACTTGCTAGATAGAAGTGGTCTTTAAACAGTTATCAATGTTCACAGAACATCCAAACTGACCATGAAGCAGGTCTTTTACTGGCTCGTTATGCCTGAATTTAGTCATTGCATTTTAAGAGTCTTTACTGAAAAGACTGGTCGATCGACATCTCATAGTCGCCGCGAACACCTATGCCTAAACACAATTTTAAATGTCTTACCATTATATGGTAACAACACGTAAGAGGTAGTTATTTTATATAAATGTGCATAAAACTGAGGGAATTTTGACCAGTAAGAATTTCGCCATTAATTTATGACAACTTAATCTAAGATATCAAGAAATATAAAGCAGTTTATGGACATACTGTCTTGTGTTATGTAATGTAAACGGAACAGTGTCAACACAGACAATAACGGACTAATACTTACGAGTTATGCTAGACTTCCTGAAGCCCGGACCAACAAGCACAGTTTAAGATATACACAGTTTTTGAAAAGGTGTCTGTTTATTGTAGCAAATCATTGGCACATTCTATTTAATGCTAACTAATGAAATACTGTTGTCTACCAGTGAAATATTTCCGTTTTATATCAGTCAGATTGTGATGGTATACATTTCATATCACGGTCACATTGTGGTGATATAGGTCTGCCGGAACTACTTTTTTCAGTGGTATATATATACATAATGTAGTTATCTTGGGTATGTACATTTAACTACACATAAACAAATGAAAATGTGTTTGTTTTGACTCTACTCAAAGTGATACAATTTTCACATCTTCAACTGCGCTTCGCACTCGTAAATTAAATTGTATTACTTTTCGTAAAGATATGTCCCATATCTACTCAAAACAAACAAATAACCGCTATATATTTCATTAATTCCTTTTTGAGAACGCTTAATATTCACGGCAAAACATGTTCCAGTGAATTAGTCATTCTGACAGTCAAGTACATGATAAATTAGAATACAGTTACAAGGGATGATCCAAAGATTGTAGCAGAAACATGGAGTACAATATTCAGCGTTTTTATAGTATTATATTTTGATGTCGAAGTTTGGTGCTGCGCTTCATATAATAGCCGTTACCTGATGCTATATCTGTCAATTTTCAAAATATCAACGTTATACTATTGTACAGTTTGGAATTGTAGTTTAATTGACATCAGGTGTCCACGGAAGAAGAAGAAAAAGAAGAAGGAATTAATGAAGCGGCAAGGTAAGTCATTTTATACTCAAATCATTTATTTTATGGGATGATTTGTATAGATATGTTTTAATGTTAGCTTGTCATGTTATTCAATGTTTTGTTATCTATAATGTAAAAGGTCTCGGTCGTTTCAGAGTCTATTCTCGCACTGTTCTCAAATCTCAGTAAAATTTATATGTGAAAAATCTGCATCTTTTTCTGATTCGTAGCTTTGGAGCTGTTCAGTGTTAATCAGTATCGGTTACGTATCATGACATTTAGAACAGCAGCACTGCAAGTCCTTTTCGACGAATTTGCGCATCATGACGACGACGTTATTTTTCCACCGCTATTGAGCTGGCCATAAACACTATTTTAAATCCTAATTTCTTTGTTATTTGTTTCGGTATGACATAATCAGACTGTTAGCATTTCAAATAGACGACCACTGTTTAAACATGTGTACACAATCATCTAGATTACCGCGCAATGCAGTCTGCACGCCTTATCCACGTGAGATGCATTTTTACCATTTGCACAGTTTAAAATATGGGCATGCGGATTTTAAAATAATAGTTCAAAGTGTGCGGCTTGTTTCTAAAAAATACGCCTACGTCAGGTAGGAACGCTTTTTTACATGTTACGGTACTAAGTGAAAAATGAAAAGCTGAAAATAAAATGTATTCAAGATACGAATACAAACTGATAATATAATAATACAAACATCTCGATTACCGCGTAAGTGTACCTTCAGAACTGACAATGAAAAAATGAATTGACACTGATGATACTAGCGATTTTAAATTGCTGTTGATCGATATTTATGAACTCAATGTAAAAATATGAATCCACGCGCATTTTTAAAATGAGGACTTTTCAAGAATATTTAAAGAATACGACAGCGTTAATAAAATAATTTGGTCCAGAAAGAATGCTTAAAGTTAAATTATTTCACCGATAACGCCAAAAGTCATATTGTTATTTCAAGTTATATAAAAATTAAAAAACTAAACTACAATCATACCTTGAAAGTCAGATCATTATATCCATGGTCTAAACAAGGAAAAAAACCCAAGAAATTCACATTAATTTTTAGGAAATATTGCCAAATACATATCAAACCATTCCATAATAATGCGAAACTCCCTTAACTGATAATACTTTTTATGAATAAAAAGAAACAATGCGGTTGTTTGCATATTCAATGAACAGTAGGAAATACAAGTAGATGATTTATCAACATGGACAATAAAAGAAATTGAATATCCACACGCGTTTAAACTGTTAACGTGCATTTTCCCTCTACATATTAAGACCCTGATGTATATTAATGAAAATACGAAAATCGCTTTAAACACGTTTGTAGAGACTGTAATATAGCCCGCATGAATGCTCAATGACAAGCTAGGGAAAAGTAAAGTTTTTTTTTTACAGATTTATAGGAAGGCGCACAAGCGACTTAATCTACCATGTCTTGTAAGTTAGGGTCGGAGTAATACCTGAGAACCACAGTTGTGGTAATCTAATTATTTAGAACAGTATAATTGTAGTTTCATGAAGATTTTATTATCACTTCCCTGGCACTGGCTGCAGCGGCTCTTAAATACTACCAGGTCTAACGTGCTCATACCTTAATATTTTATCAATTGGGAATAGATTATTTGACCGAGATTGTTAGCGATTAATATATTGCATAATATTCAGTGTGTCAGTACCGGACTATACTACAGTCACCCCATATTTTCTTCATAGATCCGACTGCTTTCCTAAATATGTTTCGAAAAAGTGAAGTCTGAAAAATAAAATGAAACAGTTTTCTAACAAGACGCGTCGATATTTTGTTACCATGGCGATACATGCTGAAGAGCACATGTGATATAGATGCTAGATTTAAATTTCTTAAAATTACATTTAGGGTTTTATTGACTATAACTCTTTTCTTGTATGTTTGTAAATTGTAGGACATGGGTGCTTAATAGATTTATTATCATTATGTGACAAAACAATACTGTTCTCTAAAAGAGATATTCAGTAGGTTCTTTCTGTCTGATTTTTCCAATGTACACTGTTTTTAAACCAAAGAATAGTATCTTTAGAGAAACACGGCGTTATCATCCATAAAGCGTAAAAGAAGAACTATCACAAGAAGATAATTTGAAGATTTTCATATCAGTTCAAAAGTTTATACATGACACTCGAAGGTTTTAGCGCGAAACAGTACTTTATTTTTGTAGGTTTTCGGGTCGTACACTGGGCGCGGGCACCCCTTATGTGATACAACGTTTTTTTTCATTCGTAACTAAATTGATACAAATGATACATTGTAACTGTTTATATATGTAGCTTACAATGCTTCTTTGTAATTATTAATTTGGGAGGGCCGTTTTATAATGTGGTAAGCACTTGTGGCCCAAACCATTTGCTATGTATATTGGCAATAAATTATGTTTAAACTAAACTAACCGAGCCACAAGTAAAACATTCGACTTAAACCCATGCTTTTTATTTTGTAAAATCTACATTGCAAAAGTTTAAACTGGCAAAAGCCTAAAAAAATGCAATTGAGTTGTGCGAAAAGTTACAGAAATGTGAAGAAAAATCGCAGCTGAATTACATTCGTGAGATTGTTGTCACACTGTTGAACAATATGACGATGACGTCAGTGAATAGCGCGTGCAATTTGGAACTTGGTGGTAAACCAATAAACGAATTGCAAACAAAACTATTCAAAATGTGTTAGGACGAGATGCAGAAAAAGCCTTCGATTGTAAACAAGTTCTATGTAAACTTGATATTTTATAAGCTTGTGGATGGAAATCAACTAAGGTGGTTGAGCTACCGATACCGACAACTTTGAAAGTGTTTCAACAGCGTGCAGTAATAACGCTATGTACTAGATGTGGTTATCGGCTTTTGCCAGTTACTGACTGGGGAAAAAGATTGAATTTTCTTTCGTAGGTTAAACTACATGTGGATGAACAATTTCTAATCAACAGGAAACAAATAATGATGAGAAAACTACCAAAAACAAGATTCTCATTAAAGACGACAGAAAGGCTGATAACAAGGATCAACGATTACTTACTAGACCTCTCAATTACGTTTTCTTGACAAAAAAATTGTCATTTTTTGTGTCGCCCTTTCGGAGAAAAGGTGACAGATAGGGATCGCTTTGTCCGTCCGTCCGTCCGTCCGCCCGCGCGCTCGCCCGTTTGTCCGTCGCATAAACTAAACTTTGGCTATAACTTTGCTATTTCTTAAGATTTCTTCATTAATCTTTACAATTGTATTGTTTATGATATATGGGTCGTGATGCCGCCAAATTGTGTAAGTCAAGGGTAATGCTCCTTTTGTACTTAGCTTTTGTCATGAAAACTTAACGATAGCTATAACTTTCCATTTCTTAACCTTTCAAATTGCATTTCTTATGACATAAAGGTCGTGATGCTGCCAAATTGTGTAGGTGAAGGTCATATTTTACAGAGTTATGCCCATTTTGTACTAAGATTTTGGCTATAATTTGGCAATTCTTAAGATATCTTTTTCAAACTTTCAAATTGTATTGCTCATGACTAAAGGGTGCTGCTGCCGTCAAATCTTGTAGGTCAAGGTCATATTTGACAGGTGTATGTACCTTTTGTACTTTGTATTTTGTAACAAAATTATGTGCACATTTTATGTTTTAACCCTGTTATAATTTACCCTGTTATAATTTTTCTTTCTTGCCTTTGCCACATCAATTTCTTATTGAAAACTAATTTGAGTTCATTTACATTTTGTACTCTGTAATATTTCAGCTACATGCATCGGCTATAAAGGAATAAGATATACACCGATAGTATACATTATTTCACCCCAATGTACTTTATGTCAGAACTCAGTCTTGTCAACTTTGGCTAATACTTAATAGAATTACTGTCGCTCTTTAGAGAATACTTAAGATAAAAAATCAATCGGCTGGAAGCATATACTAGTTTGAACTTCCAAATTTATACTAGTAACTTGAAATGAGGAGGATCCAAATTTATGCTTTTTTGTCCAGGGAACATGCAAACCTACACTATATGTGTGATTGCTGATTGGCTGAAGATAAGTGGATGCGTACGGGAATAGTTCTTTTAAAATAATCGCAGGAACGGCGAGATAAAAATCTGGATAAAATTACAAATGAAATATTTGGTATTTGAAAATACTGACACTTTTTGAGGTCCTAGGTCCGAGCGCCGATACCGGCAATGTCTTTAAACATTTTTGAAAATTGGTAGGTTCTACTATATATCAACAATCTTGAAAAAAAGAATCACTCAAACCAGAAAAGGAGTGTTTTCTATTCCTTTGCATGCAACCTTTAGGCGGGGGATACCAATTTGCTTGTTTATTTCTACAGCGTAATAGGGTTTCACGGTCATATCTATATCATTTCCTCTAACCTTCGATATTGACCTCATAACTCTGTGCTTAACGACACTCGAGTATTACCTGTATAAGTAAACAAATATATAGATAAAGCGATTATTTGGTGTTTCAATCAAAAGATAACAACTATTGTGATGTAAGCAGATAACATCGTATTTTTAACGTGAAATTACGCCAAATAAAGAGGGTCATGATGATTTTTTCGGATATTTTTATGACACTTAAAGATGCAAAAACGTTAGATGACATAGACGGTTATGAGGAACTTGTAAATAGTTTTTGCCATTTAAGTACTTGCAGGTAAGATATTCAAAACTTTCGATAAAATTAAAAATATAGGTAATTTTAAGCCAATAATAGTTGTTCAGTTTTTTTTCTACATAACAGTGTTCGTATGATAAATTATGAAAATTATAGCACTTTGATATTATCAAAAACGTATAAGTTAGAACAAGAACACTCTAAAATATCAAGATAATAATCTATACTGTAAATTAATATCAACACTCTACATTTTTATCAACTGCTTTGCTTTAAATGCACTGTTTGCTAATGCCGAGCGCTATGATAAACCGGTTTAAGCTCCCCAGTGGTGTTTTTGCCACTGACCGTTCCAAGGCGGTGCCCCACTGTGTTCCGTTAATTGTTCGTTTTGTCCTCGTGTGTTTGCTTTGTATGCTTGTGTGTGTTGGTGTGTATGTTGTGTGTGTACGATTGTGTGTGTGTTGTGTGTGTTGTGTGTGTGTGTTGGTGGTGTCCTTCTGGGTGCTGTGGGGCTCTTTTGGGAGGCTCTTTTGTCTGCTCCCTTTTATTTTTGTTTTTTTGGTACTTTGTATACTCAAGGCAAGAATGCGACTAACATTTTAAGACACGAGTCCGTTTCACAAAATCCTGAAACTGGATTCGAACCCTAATTTCAGTGGAAGGTGTTTGACCACAGCACCACAATAGCTTGTTAAGGAGCACTATTGCTTCTAGGTGACGTACTGAACTGCCTGAGATACATATTCCTTTTTCATTGCAGTAATTTTGTAAACAGATATATCGGAGTTTGACTTCCCAGTAGACCCCGGGTCCTTCGTCGACTGTATTCATGATGGCGCTGAAAAGTAAGAAATCGATTAGCCAAATGGAACACACGACTGAATTTACAGACATTGCGACCGATGCAGACGAACCGGTTAAAGGCATTAAAATTATAACTGGGGAGTATACTGGATCGAACGTTGGAGACAAAGACCATACCGACGCAGGACAAGACGAGGCTGACATAGGATTCAAGGTGTGTCTGAAAATGTTCTATTTTTTATTTAACTACAATCATTCACAGACAAGGTAATGCTTTTGACTAAACCCCATCAAAATCAACTCGTTCGCCAATCAGTGTATGTTATTGTCAATGTCTTAAATTTAGCTTGTAAGAGCAAATTTTTTCAAACTTATCTGTAACAATATGACATGCCGACATAATAACGATTTTATAACAAATAAATTTTCCGTCACTTTTATCGTTACACTTCATAAATTATTTTGCTGTTTCTTTTTCAGGATTTGGAAAGTACCGGTGCCCCAAATATCTACGTCGGGAAACGAAACTTTGTACATCAATTGATGGATGTGGCCCTCCTAATGGCAAATGTTTCTCAGCTAAAATCTCTCTTAACAATAGACCAGGGAGATGAATATTACTATATGGTACTGGCATTTATTTGTTGCTCCATAGTGTTACAGGTAGTTTTTACTATATGTATGTTAATTATCTGGTCAATCGAGAGGAAACTGCAAGAGCATCTCACAGAAACACCAAAGGAAAAACATCCGCTCGATGATAGGCGAAGAATTCTTTCAGAACGTTTGGACAAATTGGGAAATGTTTTGGTGTTATTGATCATAGTGTCGAATGTATTTATAACTGGATTTGGCGTAGAAGAACATGGAATTAGTGAAAATCAAAAGACCGCGGTAGAAGAGAACTTCCTTTTGTTGTCAAATGGAACGAAAATTAAGCTTTGACTATGAATAGCATTCAAAACAATGCTTTGTTAACATATGATAAATACTTCATGTCTTTCAGAATGTATCGTCCAGTCCTTAATGGTGATAGAAAGTTTTACCATTTATGCAAATTAAGGTCGAAACATAGTTACGGAGTAGGCGGGGACAATGACTATCAGCCTAAATCCTTCTACGACATTGTAAACTTTGATTATGCATACGGATGATTCGTTGATGTAAAGTGGATCTATATTTAAAGGGACACACCCTATAACTGATGTCGAACTAAATAACCTCAAAATATAAATAATAGATACTTTGCAAGTAATATTATCTTAACCTAAAAGTTTCAGCTATATATTCCCAGTCATTATCGATAAAATCAGCGGTTTAAAGTATACTGCAGTGCCGTTAACCATTCAATAATCTATGTAGTGTTGTTGTTGTACAATAAAAGGGTGGATGTGATTTATTACAGAAAGCCTCTATATTGATTAATTGTGGTAAAATGAAGCATTTTTCGCCATAGGTTCTTCTTTGACAATGTATTTATTTATCATTTTACGTTTTTTGATCACATAATCTATGTTTCGAGAATATAATCTGCTAGATGTAGGGAGTGTCTCTTTAAAGGAGTAATTTAACCTTTTTAAATATAGATATTGTTTCTTGAGAAACACTCGTATACACATCTTAACCAGAGCAGTGCATCATAAGACATCGAACTTCAATGTGTGATAAACGTCTAAACTCGTCTTGTAGAAAAAAAGCAACGCATAGTTGGATTTGAGTTGTAAACCTACAGTCATGTATTGTCAAACATTCTAATGCTTATATCTCACCAGACTAGAAAAAGTGGCATTTCATTCTTGCCAAAACCTGAATTATATAATATGTTTTAGCCATTCATTTGACGCAACATGAAAATACGCGATGAAAAACGATGAAAAATTATACCTATCAGGTCTGAGTATTGGGCCTTTAAGAGATTGTGCATAAAGATGATTCGTTGATGTTGAGTAGCAGTGCATCACAAGACAACGAATTTCAATTTTGATAAATGTCTAAACTCTTCTTGTCGAATAAAACTGGATTTAAATTGTAAATATACTGTCATGTATTGTCAAACATTCTAGAAAGGTTACATTTACTGAATTCCGAAGTTTTGTGATAGCACGTATTGCAGGAAAAGCGTTACTGGTGCAGTGCACAAGTAATGTGACTATCTCATCATTTCACAAGTTGCTATTATGATAATTGTAAACAATAGTGTCATATCGTATCGTAATGTATCTTATCGTATCACATCGCATCGCATTACCTTGTAATGCAGATGCATTTTGCCTTGTCAATGCATATATGGATAAAGCCATTTTAATAGGACCACAGCATTATGAATCACACCTCTTGACTGCATTATGAATAAAACACAAACTAGAATGAAGTTTATAAAATATTTACTACATTGTAATCTTGTTATAGCAGTATATAGATGAAAATGCATTACGTGTTAATTAAATAAATTTTAATCAGTTACTAAGTGCTTATTTAAAATCAGTTATTAAAAGCTTTATTATTGTGCTTTCTGCATAAAACGTCAAACGTAATTCATATTACTAGTGTACAGTTATTTCAAATGTGTTTTGGGAACAGTCAAACTCACTGCCCTTTGGTTCGGGACGATTAAGGAATTGCTACTAGGTAAACAGACAACTTAATATCAGGAAAGGGAAAGTGACTAGAAATCCAAAAGATTTATCAAAAATTTAAGTAAGGTACGGTCAGATACGATTGTATAGGTGAATAAAGAGCGAACACATTTACACATGTATGACAAGTACAAGTAAAAAAGCTGCAAAAGTTTAAGTGTATCTATTAACAGTAAACTAATTCATGCAATTGAGATACAGAAGCAATAAGATAATAAGACAAGGAATAACACAAAATAAAATCATACTAAAACAGTTTTTTATGCCAACATGTGGACACGTACGCAAACTGAAACTAAATACTACATCATCATGTTTCAAATGCTTTCGTCAGCATTTTATATCACTACTGTAGAGTATCAATACAAGGAACATTCACACAAAGAGTGAAATTGATACACAGAAATGTATAATTATCAATGAGGTATATTGGATAAAATATTGCCTAATATTGATCGGAACATTATCGTACATTCCGTTTATAACGAACTCATAGAGACTATTTAAATTTGTTCCTTTTATCTGGATTATGTTTTATCCAGAATACATCTTCATATGAATAAACTAAAGAAAACAATCGGGGGACCCAAACATTTGTTCCATAGATCTGGAATTTAGCTATATCCGGAGTAGTTATATATGGAGTTCACTGCATTCATTGTCAACAATAATCTACACAAGTCATGCAAGTTGCAGTCCAGTACTCGACTCGGTAACTACTTATTAACCATAATGCAAATTCTCGAATGTTCTAAGTTAATAAAACCTTTTATCCACCGTATTAGTTTAGAATAATTCTTTTATCTCTCAATGTATAAACTTTCGGTTAAACTTTCACGCTATATTGACAGACAACCTCCGCAGAAAGTCCATGTTCCACCATCCAGTACAATAAACTGTCAATTCAGTTGTTTTAAGGTCCCATTCACAATGCCTATATACTTAGTTTTGCCAATTTTCACAGAGGAAGCATGATTGTCACCATTTAAACCAAAGGCAAGTATCAAAATATTGAATATTATGACAAGGGCAACTAAACCATAGCCAATTCCATTAAGCAGTACCAGCTTCCTCTTTAGATCTTTTATTTTTCGCCGCCTAGCTCGCTGCTCTTCTTTTATCTTCTGCTTCTCCTCTTTGTTTGTCTCGGCTCCATCCGTATTGTTTTGACCTTTTGTCTCTTCTATGTTGCTCTGATCCTCCGCGTAGCATTCTTCTAATTTGGCTTCATAAACCCATATAAAGATCATACTAAGGACGAACAAAGCTTGAAGAACCATTGAAAGACTAACGAAGACCAAATTCACTTGGGTAAACTGACCTTGCTCTGACGTCAGAAGGACTTTCAGCTGAGATGCATTTGCTAATAGCAAACCTACATCAATCATCTTGTGAATAAAGGTACTCCTGCTGTTAAAACTTTGCTGCCCTGCCTGACCTATGGTCTGAAAAGACAAGTGTTAATGTTACGACACATCCTATAAAAGTACTTCTTGCACAATGCAGAGCGCAATTTAATCATGAAATATGAAATCATTGCAACTTAATACACGGGTGGTTAACTCTCCCCACCACCACAAAATGAGGTGAAAAGAAATTGTGAGGAGCACACTTCGGAGGTGGTGGGGTTCTACAAAAATAAACAAGAAGTGTGAGTATGACTTTTGTAAACTTTGTTTTAAATTATTTTGTTGAAGAACTTTCAAAAATCGGGCAACGTAGTTACCAGTAGAAATGTTGAGACTACCGTTTGCACGAATTGTGGAAACAAAATTCCATAAATTGTAGTCTCTAGAACGTTTTTAAGTTGGCGAAAATCTCGATTTTCAGTAACCAAAGTTAAACTATCCTTATTTTTTTGTCCAAAATCCCGTTTTTCCAAATAAATTTTACATGCAACATACGAGTACATGTACAAAATAAGTACAATGTATTTATTGTCACTAGATGATCCGGTGAGTAAATAAATTGAAATTACAGCCAATTTCTCAAATGAGGTGGTGGGGTGGAGTACGAGGCGGTCGGGATTTGGAGGTGGTGGGGTGGTGCTATACATGCAACCAAACGTTTTATCTGGTTTCGTGATAGTTTCTCGGTTATCATGAAATCCTCTTACCTGTAAAATAATTGATTGCGCAGTTATGCTTCTGTAATGGATATTCGTTAACATTATAAAATATTTAATACAGGTCATTATTTGATAATGATATCCGACCAGAAACCACGAAAGATAACAAAAGCAGCATGCATTTTCAAAATAAATTGTCAGCGTCGAGCACTGTCATTTCGCAGTGAAGATATACGCGAGATAATAAAATAATTACACTGACATTCAAAATAGGAATTAACAAGACACTTGCAGTATGTATAGCACCACCCAACCACCTCCAATTTTGTTTCCACAACTCGTGCAAACGGTAGTCTCAACATTTCTACTGGTAACTACATTGCCCGATTTTTGAAAGTTCTTCAACAAAATAATTTAAAACAAAATTTACAAAATTCGTACTCACACTTCTTGTTTATTTTGTAGAACCCCACCACCTCGGAAGTGTGCTCCCCACAATTTCTTTTCACCTCATTTTGTGGTGGTGAGGAGAGTTAACCACCCGTGTAATAGTACAGTGTAACAAGTGAACGAATTATTGCTAACCAACACAAAGTACCTAGTTAGATATAAAACGTTGGGATGAAGATACGACCAAGGTTTTATTAAAACCCTCCAACAGGTACAAGAGATACAGTGTCATGAGCTTTGATACTGAAGAATCACTTGAACTGTGTCAGCATGATAAAATAAACATTTGTCACTAAAAACCTTCAAGAGGTGATGTTGTCCGATGACATTCGACCCTTAAAGGTGACCTCTAGAGTAAGCTAGCACACTCTTTGAGACATGGTTTATGTACTTATTATACATAAAATAATTATATGTAAATAACCTAAGTTTCATGTAAGTCCTACGAGGGGTTGGGGAGATGAGTCACACGGCCTTTCACCCAAGGAGTGTATATGGCACATACTTTCAGGATGTAGGTGACACTTGTCTGAAGTCATTTCAAAATCAATTTATGCTTGTAGAATTTACTTAACGGATGCGAAGTACACGATATAAAATAATACGATGAAGATATGACTAGAGTTTCATCAATGATGACAGGTTTTGAACACAAAGTGTGACCTTTACCTTTGAGGTAGATACCTAGATATTGTGCATGACACACCCTTGTATTATGGGCGACAACTGTGTGGTATTATTTGAAAATCGGTCAATGCATATGGAAGTTAAAGTCCGGACACGGCGTGCGGACGGACGGACGGGCGCAACCTAGCAAATCTGTCTTTGACCAGTTAATGACTATTAACTTAAAGAACTGTTCTTGCGATGTAGAAACAACTGATTGTTTTACTGACACTGCTAGAAATAACTTCAACCTGGTATATACTGTTAAAGAAAGTAGCAATGACAAAATCAAACGTGAACGCTGGACAGACTACTGTATCCCAATCCAATCTTAAAGTGTTACATAATTATTTCCCTTACTTGTGCAAAGCAAACACCAGAAAAAATCGGCAAGTTAAGAAATTATCTTTTAACGTCAGTAGATTAACCTAAGAATCCAGTCAATGTTTCTGTCAACATTTGTAGTGTTTAATTTCTATGTGTAATGCAATAACAAAGGTATAAATAAATGTATATCAATGAAACCATAAAATGACAGCAAATCCCATTAACAGCTGCTACCAACAACTAAGATTATCAGCGTTCCTTACACTAGTAGCAAATAAATCTAGAACTCATCTCTACAGTTAATGCCGTATATGATATTCTTGCTTTATCAATAGCAGAAATGTCTATAATAAGTAAGAGTTTTGTCACAGTTTTATGGTCACTTAAAATTGTGTGCCTTATTAACGAAATGATAAAGCATGAATTCATAGTAACTGTTCTAATTTTAACTTTGATGCCATGTCCTTACTACATTAATTAATTTTTGTTTCGTACATGTAAGATTTAATTACACAGAATATGAGACGTTTGAAATGATCTGCTGAAAACATCTTCAAAACTTAAAAATCTGAAACAAGACATCACTTCCTTAAAAAAAAGTTTAAATGTTTAGAACTATATTGTAAAGTTACAAGTTATGTTTCAGTTTCTTTTATAACAGTAATTCTGCTTCATCAGTGAATAAATGGATTATTTTGTATACATTTGATCCCCAAGGAATAGTTTTACCAGACACATACTGTAAGAGTTCTGAATTAACATACAAATTATAGCTTTTTTAGACGTAAAATACTTATTAATTTTTAAATCACCAATGGGTAACTCGTGAACAGAAATAACATTATCTGATTTACCAAAGGGTTACCCGGATCATCTTCTTCATCGCCGTTGTCCGTCGGCTGAGCACCGTTGCAGAGACACCAGCACACCATCTCTCTGTTGTTGTTACAACAGTATAACTGAAATAAGATGCAGCAGGTCGAGCAATCCTAACATAATTATGTAACATAAAACGGCAAGTCATCTTTCAGTTAAAACAAATTACAACTTACACTTAAGAGAAATAACCTGTTAAACAGAAGTTGTCTTTAAAAAGACTTCAGTTGTTCACAGAACCTCCAAACTGACCATAAAGCAGGCCTGTTACTGGTATATGCCTAATTTTATTCAATGCATTTTCAGTGTTTGTACTGAATAGACCCAATTGATCGACGCGAACACCCATGCCTTAACACAATAATGCACTGTATGCAAAATAATGAAAGGGTTACTTTCCACGTTTTATACAGATTGGAAGAAGTTTTCCATTCATCTACTTTCATGTATGTCAATTGAATGTAAGATATCAAAAAATATAAAGAAATTTTTGAACATATTTGTTTAAGGTAAATCTAATGTAAACGAGACAGTATCAACACAAATAACCCACAATAACAGACTTATACTCACGAGTTATTCTAGACTTTCTGAAGCTCGAACCAACCAGCACAATTCAAGATATACACAGTTATTGAACAAAGGTCTGAAAAAATACACAAAACAATACTGTATGTGTCATTGTAATACGTACACTATCCTATCAACATTCTTAATACATGTAACACATTATATTTTATTTATTTCCTTTTTGAGAGGAAAAAGTCTATAATAACTTAGTATTCTGGGAAAAAACTTGTTGTATCAGTCATTTTCACATACTTGTACTTATTTTATACTAATTCATTTACTCTCGATTGCTACACAAGTTCTTATAACTTATATTAATCGCTCTTGGGGTTCACTCTATGATGGAGTTAACCTCAGAGAGAGAGAGAGGGCGGAAATGTGGAGTTATCTGTAACTGGCCCGAGGACACTGCCACTACTTGGGCACTGGTAGAGATCGAACACGGGACCCTTCGATACAACTGCATCAAGGCGGCTTAACTGCTGTACAGTGTAGTACATAATATATTAGAATACAGTGTTAACACGTTTACCAGGGATGTTCAAGATATGTTCATTTAATAATCCTTTTGAGTGAAGTTGCATCTGAGTTTTTTGTTTTGATTTCGAATGTTGAAGCCGCGCTTCAAAGTTTATACGTCAGTTGGCAAACTATCAATGTCATTCTCTTGCAATTTATTTGCATTGTGCTATCCTACGGGAATTGAAAATTACCTTATTTATAGGGGTTTGAAGTTTTAAATCTTATCTGACCAGACGTTGTGTTGTGTTCTAGGGGATTTATTATAATCAAAGACACACAACAGTTAATATGACTTTAGTCTGTCGGTGCCTGTAGAGAAATTAATTACGCAAAGAGCATAAATGAGCGCCAAGTAAACGGCGTGCAATTTGATACGCACACAGATATGCATGCATACACTACACGTTTAAGTTTACTCTTCCATGTCTAATAATTATCAATGAGCAGACAGCAATTTATAAAAGTTATTTCTACTCAATTAATTTATTTTGTAGGATGGTTGTTACAATGTTTATGTAAAGTATAGACATTTTCATTGTTTTTCTCATGATATCAAATGTTTTGTTATTCATATCATGTAAAATTCGCTTTCAAATTGGTATGTTTGTGATTACATGTAATTTGAAGATTTGCCATGTATATTTCAAATGTCATCATTATTCTGTATGTCGATTTTTCTAATTGTATTTTCGACATTTAAATGTATGTTTCTATGACGGATTTTATTATTGGTTGCCTTGTTAACAGAATAACAGAAAATAAAGTGGCATATTTATCTCAAAATAACGCAAGACATACAATCGGATAACCCATATAGTTAACCGAATTAAACGGTTGTTTTTATCTACATACAAATAGTTGCAATCAGCCCATAAGTGCTACTACTGTACATATAATATACATGTTACTTATAAAATACATTTTTTATGCTAAAACTAAACATAAAAAAGATAAATACCTTCCCCCTATGATTTAGTCCATACAACTGATATATGCAAATACCAACTCGCTGAGTTACCTGTGTACTACATACGTGTTTTGACTGACTACACATTTACTAAAACACATTTGTACAAGTATACAGTTTACTTACTACCAACAAGTCATTCACATTCAAATAGTTTATGTCCGTTTCACAAAGCTAGTAAGCTAGGTCGCCTGTATATACAGATAATGATATGATACGTTTTCGCACGCTATAAAAAACAGCTAGAGGTATAAGTAGCCTAAATATATTTCCATAGACCTACATTATTAGGTTCTCACCGAGTGCTGAAATGCACTTTTTTGTAGAATCAGACTAGTCCTACATAAAAATAACAAAATTTATACATGCTACCCAATACTTTATGCCAGTTATTTGGAGCTGAATGACCCCACCCCAACGCTCGCCCCTCCCCTCCCCTCCCATTCTTGTGGCAGTTTTAGTGGTCACCGACCAAATATGTCGGCTTATATCAAGATTTTTCTCTTTATATTTTATATGTGATCTATCGTCCAGCGATTATTTCAAAACAATTGTTCCTGTCTGCATCCACTCAGTTTCAGCCAATCAGCAATCAAACACATATAGTTAGCCTCGCCACCAGGCTAGATGATAGGATATTTTCATTATTCAAGCAGAATATTTTCTGGCCCATATCAACTGACAGGGCTTGATCATCTTACATTTTTTGGCAGCAAAGGGAGTTAATTGAGTAAGAAATAGTAAATGTTAGGACTGAATGCCAGTCTAACATATAGTGTATGTCCGCATGTTCCCTATACAAAATGGCCTGCTTCCGGTTTTCACCGATTTAGGCTTCTCATACCTAAAGTTAAGATATATTGAATTTAGCGTTAACTTATAATATAGCCACACTATAAACTGGCATTCAGTCCTTACTTTTACCATTTCTTACTCAATTAACTCCATTTGCCGCCAAAAATGTAAGATGTAGATGATCGCGCCCTGTTAGAATAAAAGGCTGAAAGTATCATCTAGTCTGATGGCGAGGGTAAGACACACTACCGTATGACATCATATGTTATTTGACAGATGCCGATTTTTCGTCGGTTTTATGTAGTGGTATCAAGAATTACCTCTAAAAAAGATATTCGGCGAAATTTTTAGTATATGAAAGCGATTGTCAGATAGATTTTTGTATTAAAATTTAGTTTATTCAGTCGGAAGGCGCCAAATGTCACAATATGAGGAAAAAAACAGGACATTGATCAGGATTCGAACCCATGTAGTTGTGCTTATGCTCTCCCGACTGAGCTTACCAGTCACTTATCAAATTTGTCCCTTGAATAGAAATTGAATATCTATCGCGACACATATCAGAAAAAGAAACTTAATCCTTGTTTTTCTTATAGATACATGTACGAGTGCTACTTGAACTATTGACCGTTATTCACTGGCCGGGAAAGAATAACTACTCTACACTTAGTATTAGCATTAATTTGGAGGGAACAATTATTATGTTGTAAGTTATGAATCATATTCTTGCTTAATTTATTAACCCATTCAAGAAAGACTCAAAACGCAAGAGTATTTTATTGTCTATTCTCTTTCTCACTATATATATAGGTCCGTTGATAAATACAGAAATTTGTAAATATCGTTTGACAAATCAAGTTAAATGACCAAAAAGACCGAAAAATAAATATTGCCGACCAAAAACAACTTGTTTTTCTAAAGAAAATATTATATCGCTAGTATATACTGATTGAATATTCAATATTTACAAATTTCTTCATTTATTTAAAACCTAAATTATAAATTATACATTATCTTTTGAAGAAAAAAAAGTTGTTTTCGGTCTGCATTAACTGTTTTTCGGTCCCTTTTCAGTCTTATTCGGTCTTTTTTTGTTGTATTCGATAATTCTATGCACCCTGTATTATCCAGTTAGAAGGTGTCTTACAGCGTAAATTTCTCATTTCGAAAAATGTTATACATTGTACTCATTTTCTGGCGGTTGAAGAGATCAATAACTTCCGGTCGAAAGTGAGCTGGCTGCGCCGAAACAGAGTACATACAAGACAGTTTAAAGGACAGCTATATCCCCCGCATTGAAGGCATTGTTGTTTCTGAGTGAAGTTAGCGTGGATTTCTTAAAGGCAAATGTTCATCGTCTTAAAATAGCGCAATATTTTTGAAGAATTTTATAAAAACGGTAGCTTTGTAAAAATGTTACTTACCACCTTGGTAGATAAATACAATGTATGTTAAATGCGACCGCTGTTGATCTTCAATTGCTTTCAAATTGTCAGAAAATGACTTTTTACCATTTTTTTGGGTATTGTTTCATGATAGGGTGTTACACAGGTTTTCTTTTTTGTATTTTGTTAAAATTACAGGGCAGTTCAGTACTCTGGTGCAAATGGGAGCGGACACGAATTTTGAGTGTTAAGTTTTGACTTTGACCTTGAGTCAGCGTGACATGTCAGAAATATTTTTTTTGGAAAGTAATAAAATACGTTGCATTAACCATGCTTTACTGTGTCTACTGTCATACACCTTTATACAATGCACACCTTAGTTTTATATATCAATGTTTACTGGGTAGACGGGCCTTAACGTGACATTCAATACATGGAAAAAATGTGTTAGTTGATGAAGGCAATTGTCAGCTCCAGTCTCTAGGAGCTATATGCAGGTGCAGATACAAAACCTCAGATGCGTTTATTTGGAAGTCTTCTTGAATATCGCTGGAAAACCTGTAAAACCAGGGAAACGCTGTTTTACACAGCCTTCTAACAAATAATACATCAATATGACCATGTATTAGGAAAATAATATTTCTTCACAGCTGCCAAAAAATGAGATTAACGTCTTTTTAGATTCCACATAAAATAAACATTTGCAATATTGAACATGATTGTTTACGTAAAGTCTGAATATGGCTACGTAACTTCAAACGAATACATGAACAATTCGACAACCAATTTAGGCAAACAATTAAAAGATTCAATGAAAGCACTCTCTAATAGACCAATAATATTTACACCTATTCTTGTATTGTGGTCTGGTTTTATGAATTTTAGTTGTAAATTTAGCTATTTTCCTTTTTAAATGTACATGTACAATGGCAGTCACATAGAGCCAGCGGATTTTGATAACAGGTGTTGCTGATAACTTTATGATTATTCAAACTCTTATTGTCTGCATTTAAAGGCTATGGAAAATTGTCACCCGAAAAAGAACATTTACAAAGTTTCACAGAAAAAAATTATTGTCAAATAATATTGCTTTACTGTGAAATAAAGAAAAACATGAGATCAGTTTATTCAATTTCAGGTTAGCTCTATATTGTATTGTTACAAAAAAACCGTAATAGTTTTACGATGATTGAAAGAAAGGCTACGAAAACAGTATTTAGTACAGTATTTTCCCTGAAAACGGTACAACTGCAAACTTTCTAGGAAATTCTCCTGAATAATCAAAATCACGGAAAATGTTAAGTAATGATCAAGGTTCACTTCCAATTACCACTTGAAAATTGTAATTGTAATACAAATTGAGTGTTAAGTGTTAACGTCAATGTGTTATAAAAATCTAGTATCAAAAGAAGCTAATATATACGTTGCCTGGTCCCGTACAGGCAATAGGAAGAAAACGTCAGCACTTCAGAAGTGCACGAGGTTGCTTATAAAGTTCAAACAAGGTCGGTTCCGGTACGGTATAGCATAACACATTAACCAGTTGGTTTAGTCCAGTCCAGTCCAGTCCAGTCCAGTCCAGTACAGTACACAAACTCTTAACTTCTTTTATTGTGAAATAGTACCTTTTAGGACACGCAAACACTTTAATCGCCAGTTTGTTTTATAAAGCATGTGCCCAGTAATTACAAAGATTCCTTATCGTATCTTAGCATAGAACAATCAAATGGTATTCAAGTTGATATCGATGTTTTAAACTTGAAGTAATTCTTCACTGCCTCCCTTAGCTAATTTACGATTATCGATATACTATCTACATGTATTTGTTTCCGACTGTCTGTCGTCGAATACAATAATACAATGTACTTGGGTTTCGACAACAGTTACTGTGATTTCATATGATAAACCAAACATTGCCAAACCTCTTGTCGACGATTTGTGAAATATATGAAACCTGTAATAACTGTGTAAACGTATATTTGGATTTTCTTTCTTTCGATAGGACTGGCTTCTTTAATTGTTTCTTTAGGTTTATATCGTTGAGAACTGTATGAAATAAATGCATTTTGATCCACATGCACTTGTTTGATACGTTCTAAATGCAAACCTAAATAAAATATATTGTTATTACTACAGGTGTTATGACCATTGTCGTTTCATATTATCGCACCCTATCTATATAGTATATATGGTATTACCTGTCACAGATAAAATTTTCACATGAAAACATTGATTACTAATGTATACAAACATTTTTATACAATTGTTATCAGTAACGCACATATTAATAGGTATACTTATTAGCAAATAGCTTAAAAAACTGAACAAACATTTAACACGTAAGTATTTAAAAGGAGGACCTCTAAGATATGTGACTAATTTAATCTAAATTTGATTTATTTTACAGCAAACAACTTTGAAACAGTTAGATTTATTTCATACCGTATATCACTTCTTATCAACATATGAGAAAAATCGAAGCACAATTATATTAAGTTTATTTTTAAAAGTTATGTCAGTCCTCTATTACCGTACGTCGCAGAAAGTGAAATAATAGCATGCCTTGTGTTCAGTAAAGGATTTTATTTCAAAGTTTAGCTTTCTCTCACTGATAACTTATTGAGAATGAGCGCAGGTATGAAATAAATGATTATGTATTGTACAGATCACTATTATCAGACTATATATAAAAAATTAAATTAAACATTGAGACATTCTTTAACTAGATCTGTGTTTAACAATTCGTTAAATTTTGATTAAAAATATGATTCTTGGCACAAAACACTCAAGTCTTGTAGAATATTTTTTATTTCACTTCCAAGGGCTTTCTTGTTTTATTTTGTTAAACACGTACTTTTGTTTTAACAAGTTAAAATTAATCGACAGTTTAACCTAGTAAAGTTTTGAACAGCTAGGGTATATGATGGGTTTGTCATGCGAGTTTTCCTACATGTAATTCCGTACATAAACTTTTTGTAAAACACTTAAAACTTATTCTCATTAAAGTTATCACCATCATCAAATAAGAAAGAAAAACTTTGCTGCATTATAGAAAATGTCTGAATTTAAATTTCAGATACTATGTCTTAACAAGTTCTTGATAATATGTTGCTTTAATGCGTCCAAGGGGACGGGGCGAGCCAAGTGCGTTTTGTTCACATAGTATTTTGTCATTGATTTTTGTGTGTGCAAGATTCGTATTGCTTTCGCGTCTCAGACTGTAGCCTCACCTGCTGTAAGCACAGACGCTTCTTAGTACTAATTTCAGTTATATTTTGAGTTTGACTTTACACTTTATATTGCGGTCAAAGAATGGTCAAAACTTTGTTTAAAACATCTAATTTACACCCAAAGTTAGTAAACAAAATATTCAGGCAAAATCTTAATGGTGTTTTGATATTGTGTACCTCGCGTATTCATCAGTAGCTCCGCTCCATAACGTTCGCGAATGAATCATAGCTTGAAAAATCGCTTATTATTGGGTCTGAACTAACTCTACTATGTGTGCATGGCTCCATATGTTTTGCTCAAAAATAACAAAAATGAGATTATATGAAACGTTAACAGAAGCATCGTGGTCAGTGTTATCTGTAGACAATATGACACGGACACACAAAGTTGCTTAAAGTCAAATAAGTGCGCAGGCGTTAGTCTGACTGCTTGAAACTTCACTTGCATTATAATATTAGAATTGCCGCGCATGTCATCAGAGGACTTAACTCCAACCGTAGTTTTGTTAGAAGTATTTAACTTCTCGTAGGTAACTTATAATTCGAGTAGAATCATATGACCATGTTAACACGCACATTTAAAGCTTCTAGTGCCTTTATACTACTGCTCACTGATTATGTTCCATGTACATGCATATACAGCAAGTATAGGCTACAGTATCAATACTTTTTAGCATTTCAATTTACCCTGATGAGAGTGTGACTTTCATTTTCAACAAAATAATTTTATCGAGTCGAAATACAGATCAAATGGAAAGACTACAATAACAGCCACATTGAAATGTAATCATATATCATTGACTATTGTAAGTTGCTGCCCGGGACATGGTCGGTTCACTGAATTGAAATATAATGAGTAACAGAAGGAATAAACCCATGAAACATGTAATCAAAGGTCGAGTGTTCACTCGCCCTGTTACTTATACCTGCCGGAGAAATACTTTGCAACGCTATATTTTGCCTACTAGTTGGTTTGACACTAACTGACCAATGATATTCAGAAATAATTTGTTTGCCCGGACATTGACCGCGCCGTCGCCTTCGCCGTTTTATTCGGTCAGTTACCATTAGTGAAAGTATGTTTGATATGAATTTGAATATTTTGAGTAAAAGTGTGAACGAATATCAATCATTTCAGTTAAGATATTGTAAATCAAATTTTATAAATGTGTCTTTGAACATGTCCGGGTGAAAAGGAGATAAACTATTTCTTGTAAGTGATCACTGTTGTAAACTAGGGCACTCTTTAAGCTTTTCCTTTATTGAGTACACTCATTTTAAAAGCAAAAATGCAAGTAATGAACTCAGAACATATATTTATATGTAAAGAAAATGACGAATATGCGAATAACTCTTTTTCTATATACGCTTCTTGTAAATACTGGAGCGACAAGGCATTTCAATAAAAATACACGACTCGCTGGAAAAAAGGTGGCGGTGTATTGCTTTGACCTGTCAGTCGGTACACCCGCCCTGACCTCTTATATTTAGACAAGAACTTTAACTTATTATTCAATGGTAATTTCTATTAAATTCCATTTAATGATTTTGTTAGTGCCAAGGAGCACGTGCGTCAGTCGTATGATATATTATAAACAAGAAGCTACTTGTATTTTTCATTGTATTCCAACCTACACGGAAACGTAGCTTGTGATTGCTAATCATGAGGTACTTTTTACCAGTTTTATAATGAATGAATCAAATGAACAAAGCTCAAGGAGAAATAGTAAAAATAATAGTGTAAGTATGTAAGATGTTATAGTAGTATACTGCTCTTATCAGGTTATCAGTGCATGAAGCAATTAATATCAAGACTTGTAATTCACAAGATTGAGAGCCTATATCCTAAAGTTTAAGTACATGGGTCGAAAAGACTATATGTGTTTACGGTCATATAGTTTGGCTCTATTTAGAAAATTAACCGGCTAGATATTTTTTCGCACAAAAAAGCAGATAGAATACAATAATATGGAATCACTGCAAAATGATAATCTCAAAGTACAACAACAACAACATTAACAACAACAACAACAACAACAAGTTTATTGCATAAAACATACAAATATGCTTATAGCAACAGCAAATTACAAAAAAGGAAGCAATAAGGTAAATATTACATAAAATCGTGGTCTATTATACCACTAAAGAGTGAACAACATGCAGCACGATATAGATAACTGAATGCAATATTGACAGGCTGACACAGTTCATTTAAAAGATGTATTAATATCTAATTACATGGCATAGGTTTTGAATGAGGATATTTGGATCATTTAAGCTTCCCACGAGATAAGTTGTTACCCGTCTTTGCTATGACTTATGAAAGTGCTTGCGTTTGCCTCATTCTAAGCAACCCACAATCGATATTCTTTCCTGAGACGAGTGCATGCGCTACTCTGATATTAAATGAAACATTTTAAAAGAAAAGGCAAAAACAAATCCATAATCTTTAAACTTGAAATACCAACCTGTTTAGAATACTTCTACGTATTTCTTTACATATCTTATATTGATAATTAAATCGTTTTGTTACAATGTACCTATATAGAGACAGTAATTACCAAGTGTAATGAATACTAAATATGATGGTTACAGAACCGAATTTTAATTTTGGCCTTTATGTATCCAAAGTACGTGTGAAGGTTGTTAACATCTTGTGATGTCAATGACCATTGTGGGTTTTCCAGAAGAGTTAAACTAATACTTTAAAAAAAAGAATGATTAATTTTAGAAATAAAACTTTCCATAAATGTTTGAATAAATATACTATGTTTCCACAATTGACGATCAATACACTGTTATACCTTGTGCCAATAGCGTTCACTTCTGTTTTGTAAATGAACTTTATTTTACTGACTTTTCAAAATGTTTAAAAATAAACCATTGTTTTTGTCAGACAGTGCTCTGAATAATAGCATTAAGGAACAGGGATGGAGGAAGGGAAGCCCTGGTGGGGATGCAGACAATGCAGAGACAGCATCAAGGGTAGACAGTAATGAAATAATAGCTGTGCCGATGGATGGTTTGCCTGCTGGAGAAGAAGTTGACACTGGTAGTACTTTAAAGGTAGTAAATCTTTGCATACGATTTTACTTAGAACTCTTTTACAATTGGGCAATAGAAACTTCAAAGCATCAAATGCTTCTCCGTCATAAATGATTGGGTAAACACGCATTATCGGTCGATTGTGTAACGATGAAATAAATGCTCTTTAACAAAAAATATTGTCAAGCGGATAAAAAAAGTTTCCATTTAAAATATAAAGGATAATACTCTGTTTTCACTTTAAATGATAACATCTAATGGAGGAGACATCTATCGTACAGAAACATTGATCGTTTAATGGTAACTCATAGCTTGATCTCTATGTGCACATGCAATCCAGGAGACTGCTTGCCTCGTAGAGGTCGACAACATTGTTTAAGTTCATAACGAATAAAGTGTGAAACAAATGTATATTTTCACAATTAGATAAAACGATTTGAACGATTTTCATATATTGTAAATAAACATTGTGTACTATATTTCAGGGCTCAGCACTTAAACCAGTCTCTAACGCCTATGTCGGAAAACGTAACTTCATTCATCAACTGATGGACGTCGCTCTTATAATGGCCAACGTATCACAGATGAAAGCCCTCCTTGCCACAGAGAACAACGACTACTTCCTACTTATCATGACCTTTATTAGTTTATCTATCATTCTACAGGTTGTCTTCACTATTTGTATGCTGGGAATAATGGCTGTTGAAAGGAAACTCGAGGACAACAGCAACTCCGAGTTACCTAAAGGTCATTGCCCTAAAACGGAAAAGAAGAAATGGCTCGCCATTTGGCTTGACCGAGTAGGAAGCATACTTGTGTTATTTGTTATTGTTTCTAATGTGTTTATCGCCGGATTTGGCGTTGAAAATCATAAACAGAATGTTACTCCGCAGCCAAGTCCACAGTAGTTGCTTTCAGGAAACGGAAGTACGCATGTGTTAAGAAAAGATATAAAATTCTATTAAATGATAACAGTAAAGACGAAGGTAAAACTTTTCATAGCATCCATGAATAGATGGAGCCTTATGGCATTGTAAATGACCTGCTGCCTACGTTCAGATATATCACTATACATGGCTTTTAATAAAATGTTGTGTGCCTTTGCAAATTATGTATATAATATAAATTTATATTATAAGACGAATTCTGATAAGCGTCTGTACTGTCCGTTGTATCTTAATGTTAAGTTTTTATTTCTTTTGACTGCAAACAACTAAAACCTAGCATGTAATATCGTATATTTTATGGCGCCAATGTTTCTATGTACGCGCAGATCGATGTAAGTTTCTGAAGCCATCACATTGGAGGCTGACATCAACATTGTTCTATATGCTTCTATTTCTATATTATATCCTCGAAGTGATCTCTCAAATAAATCAAAATTAACAATGTGAAATAGTTTACACCGCAGACAACTGTAAATTTACGGTAGAAGTTCTGTATGAGTTATCGAGGCCCTATCTTGGGACAATATTGTATTACAAGAGATTTAAGTTGATCCTATACTTTTATTTATACATTTTATTATAATGTGCATAAATGATATATTTTGTATATATATTTTAACTGTGATACTTTTTGTTATCGTTACTTGAAATAAATGTTTTATAAACGTTGTGTTTTGTTTCTTTTACGTCATACTGTGTATATATGAATATTCTAATTTGCATATTTAAAGGGCATACCCTATAACTAGCTTATAATTAAATCAAAGAGTTTAATGCACAATTACAAAACTTTAAGAAGAACGTGCATCTAAAGTGTCTTTTCAGTGAAATATACAGCGACCTTCTAAAAACAAATTGCTATCCGTTCAACTGTTATCGAAGGTTCAACGGCATTACAACATATCTCCTTTGCGAATAGTACCGGTTATTATTGCCCTTGTTAATTGAAACTCTGACGGTTGGTGCCAATTTTACGAATTAATGTCATATCTATAGTTTGATGTTATTCAGAATTGTATCCATATCTAGGGTGTGTCCTTTGAATGTCTCATTGTATTTACAATAGAACTAGAGTAACTAGAGTTATTAATTCATCGTCACATGTTTTTTATCAAAGAAGTTGTCAAGTTCAGGTTGACCATATTTTAAACTAGATGCGAAGATTTCAGTAGAATATGATTAATATGGTGTGAATGTGTTTGTTTTAACGTAGAAGTACATATACGTGCAGCTAATCACAAGATTCAGTTTCGATTATTTATTGTTTCTATTGTATTTTATCTTTAACATATGAGTCAAGAACACTTTTGAAAAGTAGCGAATATACTAATTTGCTTGGTCTTTGAGTCATTAAGTTTTGAATTGTTCTTGCTAACTGGCTGATCATATGTAACTAAAATGATTACTGTGAATGGCGTTTGAACGGCGTTTGAATGAAACATAAATTTTAAGTACATTAGAATACGATCATTATAAGATGTATAATGAGGCAAACGTGACAAATGCTAATACGGTAAACTCCGTTTATAACGAACTCCTTATGTGTTTGTTATATCCGGAGTTTGTTATATCCGTATAACATTTTCATATAAAAAAGAAAGCAAAAACACTCGGGCAGAGAAAAATTGTTCCTTATATACGGAGTTAACTGTATTGGTACGTAAGTACTTGTGGAAAGTACGACTACCATCCATCTTCAGTCCGATAGTTCATAGACATGAATTCTATAGCTAGCACCCATCAAACTGTTCAATTAAAACGTTTTTTTATAAAAGAATTGACAGAGATGTTTAATACACTACAAAGTATACCCTACAACATATTTTCAGCAAACGGAAGTGGCTTGAGCCCCTCTTACCATTAAACACGCATTTACATGTCGGTTTCTTCCGCGAAGATGTTCCCGGCATGCACACGCATCACGAAAGATAGGAAACACCCGAGCTAATTCAATTTCTTTAAAAGGCGCCAAGAGGCATACGCTGACGTTTACAATAAAATGGAATCTAATTTTCATATGGGCAGTAGCACCTGCCACATAGTGTGTTATGATTTGGTAAATAATACTGTGACTTATCTAATTTCAGAACTGTTTTTGGTATGACTTTGTATAAATATCTATAAATAGAAACAGGCACTGGTAGCATGGTGATACCTCAACAAGTAGAATAAAGAGCTTTCTTTGTCATCAATGCAAACATCTTTTTAAGAAGATGAAAGGTTTGGCATAAAAGTCGCAGATTTTATTGTACATGAAAACGCCTTTTCCTGTTTAGATGTGTCATATATAATTAAGTGGCAAGCATTCACATTCTCAAATAATCCGAAAGACGAGACATTTTCTTTTAATGACATCAGTCAGACACTTTTAACCATGAAGATTCAAACTAACCTTAATAACTGTACCCTCTCGACATTAGGACTCACCCTACCTTGTGGTAATGTCTCAGACTAGCTTACAGATATCGCTGCATAATATTAATCAACAGTACAGTCACTGGGCAAAACTGTTTTAGCAAATTTGTATGACATGAAACTTACAGCGTAATGACCAGTGATACACTTGTCGAAGAATGTAAGCAATTTGAAAGGTAGTTCAAAATAATATGTCATTTTATAATACCTGCATGTAACATAAGACATAAAATACACAGGAATTATTTGCATAGTTTATCAAATTAAAATTAATACTGTTTCCACCAAACGTCTATGTCAAAGATGATTTGTATATACATTTTACCAAAATAAATTACATAATTTACATGGCCTTTCAAACATTTCTCATGTTTATCTGAATCGGGCTTATAATGTAATTCAAATGCACCCAACTGTGTGTAAACCAGCCTTTTTACGTTTATAACAAATGTAAAGAAGTGTTATCATTGTAGAAAGATACCTTTACTACAATTACTTATGCTGTCATGTTACTCTGTCCTGGACAAGCAGTCAGTACGGATGTGCAAGCTTACATATTCCAACTGTGGTCAGAATGTGTCGTTCCAATCATAAAATATATGTTGGAAACTGTATTTCTATTTCATCAACAGAGACATAAATGAAACAATAAATCTCATCGCAATGCATTCTGTCTTACGTTAACTCAAGGAGACATAACGCGTTGGCTTCCACAAGTGGCCTTTATGACGCGAACGTTTTAAAAACTCTGCAAGTGCTTAGAAACTCGAAGAGGATGGAAGTGTTATAAATGCACAGACGGATGGACGCATATAATTTTGTACGTACTGCCAATGAGATTAGATAAACAATGAAACTTTTTAGAAAGCCTGAGACAGAAGGCGGCGACGAAATACACGGGTTGGCCCGTTCACCTGAAGTTGTGATAACGACATTGATGAGTCGTAGTTATAACATGGACTTTGTACGTCGTTTTAACGAAATGAACATTTAATCAAAACAAAACAACTATTTCAATGCATTTAGGAGATATGGGGTGCACATTCTATGATGCAGCTTGTCTTTGATCTTGTTCATCATAGAACGACTACACACTAATAAAATGTCTCCTAAATATTTACAAGTACCAGTCTGTCTTCTATCTACTCTTCTATCTGGCGAATATTTTCAGAAATATTTTCGGTCATTTGGCCTTTACTAAGAGTAGGATTTGAATGTTCAGTGCTCGTCGTAAATGTGTCTACCAGGATCAAACAACTTAAGATAAAATACATTCTTTATTGATATAAAATGTTTATACATGTATATAGCCTATTTGCACCGTCAATAAATACAGGGTGAGACTATAAGATAATATCTATATGGCTTTAGAATAATGTTTTCTACTATATAATGATTCTAATTGACCCATTGACAAACAATGACATACAAACTAAGGTAGTTGTGCTGCTAGGTACTTACAAAGGATAGTTGAAACGAGCGCACTCACATGTAACTACTGAACATTGATTCCACCTTGAGGTTAAAGTCGACCTGATTCTTATGTGAGACGGTGAACAGTGATGAGAGTCTACTATGGTCTACTAACCGCTTGTACACTTATAATTAAACCTCATACACATGTAGATGATATCGGTTAAAGTAAAATATGATTCAAATAAAAGTACATGACTTGTTGACCAAAAAGTGAAAATTACATGGCTTCTAAAATGCCGAAAGTTACTCGGTGCGCAATTCGATAGACATTTGACATCATATTCAATAGTTAGTTTAATTGAATGTTGCAAGATTACTTCGTGAGTGCAAGCGTAATATGTATCACATCATAATAACATACACTGATCGCATAACTAAATGGTAGTGTCCGGCCAGTTACATGAGGAGTAATGTAATAGTATAATAGATATATATCAGTATAATGGGATTGACGATTTTCCTTGTATTCGAACTTATATAGAATTTTAAGTTCTTATGTTCAGCAAGTTGCACTTTGAACAAGTTTTACAATGAATGAATCATGGGGTTAAAACGCGACTGAGAAATAAAAGAGAAAGTAACACATACATTGTTGCATACCGACCTTATTAGTGCGTGAAACAATATTAAGTCAAACAATTAATAAGATTGAAAGCCGACATCCCTAAGTTCAAGTACATTACGTTTATTTATTGGGCCAAACAGACTATAATAAAAATTATATGGTTACGGTAACATTCTATTTTCTACCTACCAAACCAAATGGCTACATACGTATGCACTGCGAAGGTAAAGATATTATGGAGTAATATGAAAACAATATCATTGCATATTGTATATGAAAATGGTTAAAAATAAAAAATTAACCAGTGTAACTGAACATAATATAAAGTGTGGGACAACCGTTACAAATTTGTAACCTGTTAGAACTTGTTTAGAGATTCAATGTTTTCAATTATAACGGTTTTCGAGTATCAGTAGCTTTTACTTGTGAAAAATCAAATCCATGTGATGCGTCAAATATTCAAGAGCGTTGTTTGATTGCCACGTCTTCCTTTATATCCTTATGTATGAGGGAAGCCGAGTGCGAAATGATCCCCTGCCAATATACAGACTGTTCATGGACAGACCTCTGAAATGATACAACGTGGTGATACACCCCAACCGAGCACCTCACCACTAAAGGCTGAAATGCAAGAGTCTAGAGGGAAACCTGGTCGAAGATTTGTGGTATTTAAGACCCATCGGCGTTTTGACATCTTCTGGTGCCCATGAACAGCAATCCATATACTTACATGTTAATAGCTACGATTCCGACCCGTGTTTTTCCTCTGTGTTCCGAGGAAATGTGTTAAGGCGTGAAACTAAGATTGTTACCCCGAGAAAAGCATTGACAGCTAAATATAGATGTACCAGGCGAGTATAGCGCTCTTTAACAATCTGGTACAATATATACTCACATCGTCTACAAAATCGTCGAACTGTATTTACACAAACTAAAGCAATTCACATTTAGCCATTCCCGTGACAGATGATGGTGATAAAAATAAATTCAATAAAATAATTTTATTAAAATTATATGATCCTAAAAGAGATGCAAAGTAAAAAAAGGAAAACTATCAGTGTTTGACCATCGCACTTTCCAGCTCTTAATTAAATAATTGCCGTAAATATATAAAATAGTTAGCATTGCAATACCAGTCTGTGAAGTTTAGTTATCCATATGCATGTGTATATGCATTCATTTTCAATTCATATTAACTGGGTCCATGCACATACATGTTATAACCAAATATTCAGAAACATAAATGTGGTAATTCTGGCCTTAATTCATCGACCGAAAGTGAGTAGGTTGTCTAGTTCTTCAGTGTGAATGACTTTGTGGGTTTTCCATAGAATATTAATTTTCGTTTTTAATAAGAAAGAATGAAATTATTTTTAGGCATAAAAGTTTCCATAAAACTTAGAATAAAACTACACTGCTTCCACAGAAGGTAATCATTGTATCTTATTACAATATTGTCGTCTTACTTTGTTAACATATTTTAATCTATCTTGCCTGTTGAAAATGTTTAAAAATAACGCCACCGTATTTTCAGACAGTGCTTTAAATAATAGCCTTAAGGAACAGGGATTGAAAGGAGGCCTGCATGGATCTACCAACGACACAGAAACAGAGTCAAGAAAAGACAATGCAGAAACAACGTATGTACAGATAGATGATTTATCTACTGGAGATGAGGCTGATGGGGTAAACATTTATGCTAATTGCTTTACATTGTTAATTGTTTATAATTTTTCTTCAATGAAAGTGTCAATTACAACCGGCTTAAAAAATACTATGGACAAAATTACATAATTATCTCCATGTATCTGCAATATGACATTATACAATCAGTTTTCAAAACCAACATTACCATTAGGTTCATCTTATGTTGATACTGTCTGTTAATGAATTAGCAAATAGGCATTACAAATGTATTTCTATTTAGTCCAAAACTAAGCGTGACGGTTATTTGCACCACCACTGTTGAATTATGTACAAAAGCCTATGATTTTCTGAATTTATATTGCGAAGAAGATATCATTTCGAACAATTTACTCAGAATATTGACATTTTAATTTTTTTTCCTGTATATGGTGTAGCATAATTGATGCAGAAAGAGTATATATCCGTCTCCAAACAACGTTGCATCATGCGCACAATCATTCAAGCCACGAACATATCTAAGTGCAACTACCTAGTTTTGTTTTAAAAATAGAATACTGAAAGCTTTTCCCACATTATAACTTTCTTTTTGGTTATTTCAAAGCTATCATTTTCGAAATGGCCGTTCGTTAGTAAACACTTGCCAATGGTCGTACAATTATTATGTTTTCATTCTATTATTCAAAATGAAGGCCTTTCAATGCAATTTATGTTCTTTTCGTTTAATGATCCAGTAATTTCATTTAATTTTCAGTGTTAACTTTGTAATAATCACATAAACTCTTTCCTGCCCTTGCCTTATCACATGTATATTACTATCTTATGAATATATAAGTCTTAAAAGAACTAGTAGTCCGGCATGGATTTTCGTTTGCTGATCGATCTCGCAGTTCGGTCATGTACACAATAAAATCAATACAAAAATATATACATTTAGAGAAAATATTTCATGATTGTCACACTATTGAATTACACACTATATTATATTTTAGGTGCCAGCAATTGAACCTGTCCCTAACGCCTACGTTGGAAAACGTAACTACATTCACAAATTGATGGACGTCGCTTTCTTGATGGCCAACGTATCACAGATGAAAGCTCTCCTTGCCACAGAGAACAACGAATACTTCCTTCTTCTCCTTACTTTTATTAGTTTATCCATCTTTCTACAGATCGTCTTTACTATCTGTATGATGATAAACATGTCTATTGAAAAGATAATCGAAGATGACAACAACTCTGAGTCACCTAAAGGACACTGCCCTAAAATGGAAAAGAAGAAACGGCTCGCCATTTGGCTCGACCGAGTAGGAAGCATTATTGTGTTATTTATTATTGTTTTTAATGTGTTTATTGCCGGATTTGGCATTGAAAATCATAACCAAAATTTTACTCCGCAACCAAGTTCACCGTATTAACTTTTAAAAAGTGGAAGCTTGTAAAATAAATTGTATTAAAATGCCTAGGCAATTGGGGAATTTTAATGATCTGACTTTCGAAATTAAAGTAAAGAGCTTCAGATCGGAGGACCCATGGTTTTATCCCCACCATTGACAGTGTCCTTAAGCAAAAACACTTCATTCCACACTGCCAATTTCTCTCGTCGGTGATTCCATCTTTAAAGTAAAGAATGTTTTTATTGAAATGGCACCCTATGGCATTGTGAATGACCTGCGTCATGTATTTAGCAGTATGACCAGATTATACGTGTATATATGTTCCAATAGTATGTAGCTTGCAACTGTACTACATGTCTATTGTTCTGTGCGTTAGCAAGACATGTATGCATTTGATGCTATTACATGAATTTAGCTTTACCTATTAAGTGAGTTTTAATTATAACCGTCTGCTAATAACAAACATCATAGAGTATATTCTGTAACACCTATGTTCTACATGTACGAGTAGGCAGATACAATACCACAATATACACGAAGAACAGTTTGGTAGACAGTCCTTGAAATGATAGAAAAGGGCAAACGTAACGTATTAGTTTTATTTGAATGAGTAATATTTTACAACTCTGGTAATTGTAAGGCACAAGTTCAGTGGAGAAACATATGCATTTGTTACATGTACAACAGATTTACGGCATATTTATGTATTATTTATAAAATTTGCACGGTTGTATGTCAATTTTTCAAGTTTAGTTTAATCATATTTTATTGTAAATTGATTTACATATACATAAACATAAAGACAATTTATACATGCAATTTGTCATTTTTTCAACTGTGATATATCAATTATTTGTTATCGTAAAGTTAAATAAATGTTTTGTAAACCTTGCGTTTAGTTACGACTACTTATACTTGAATATTATAATTTGCATGATTGTCTGTGACTAGGACCATTAAATCTTCTCAACTTCTTCTTTCTTCAAAAGAAGTTGTGATATGTTATAACAGCCTCCAGCTGGAAGAGATTATTTTATGGAAAAACTTATGTCTTTGTATGACAATTACAATTAAGGGCCTCTGAAAAGAAATCATCGAATTACAAGATTCACTTTCTATCTTTATGTTATAAATTTATACGTGAGGCAAGACCGCTTTTGAACAATAGCGAATATACCATTCTCGTGTATTTGTTGTTTCAGTCACAAGGAGTTGAACTGTTCTTGCTTATTGTCTGATTTAACATTGTTTTGATAATTACCACCTGTTGGAGTTCGTTGCAATATGTCCTCAAAAGTGTTTGTCCTTCAAAATACGAGTTTATTTAATCATTATTTGTCGACAATCATACTTTTGTGAAAGGGAGACAAATAAACTAGTACATGGTAGATTACATTATAACATTTTCACTGTGAGTTAGAACAATTTAGGAATGAATAATGTCTTTATTTACATCACATATATACACATAAGGGCACAAAAAAGAACGTTCTTTGTAATCAAAGAAAAATGGACAATTCAGTAATTTAATAGAAAAGGACTCATCGGAATGGATATTTTTCCATCATATGTTTTCTCGCTTTAGGATTTCAAAATCACACATTTTCAGTTTTGAACTCTCTTTTATGTGTAAAAATGTAGTAAACATTCGTTTAAAATCGAACGCGAATGAAAATAGCATACAAATATGTTTAAAACAATAGACTACCAGACTTCCATGAAAAATAGTAAGTGAGTAAATGAATAAACGATGTTCTAAATTGTCGTGTGAATTTACTTTGAAATGGTCAAGTATACTTACATCAATTATCTATTAATCCTGTAAAGGGACGAAACCGCTACGACGACTTAATAGAGTTCACGTCGTAATTACTGCTCCGCAAGTCAAACTAACAGAAAGGCAATAAAGAAAGGAAAAACAACCAAATCTACCTATTAGTAAGTAAGTTAGACTGTTTAAGTAAAATGTAATTTGCTTATTTTATGTTTTGCGAGTGAACAGGATAATGCATTATATGCAAATTTGCTACACCGGGTGAAAATGTTTTATTTTGTGTGGAAGACGGAAGCACATTTCTTATTTTGTAAAAAATTTGAGTTCCTCCTTATGGTGCTTCCTCTTTATTATCATAATTTTTTTCATTTTTAGCTAAATAGGTTTCTACCTTAGGTGTATATACAATCTATACCTACAAAGCAAAATATATACAAAGAAAAAATGCATCAAGTTATCAATAGAAACAGCATTTTGCATAAACGATAGACAGCATAGCCTTATAAATAACATTAAATTATATACTTAGGAAATGGATTTTACTTTTGAGTGATATACCGGTTACTTTATCACTGTGTGGAGTTTAGATGCGTATTAATCTAATTACGAAGCATCTAAACGACAGTGATAAACAAACCGGTAAGTCACGCTAAAGTAAAATCTTTTCCCATTCTAACACGTTTACTTGGATAAAACTATGAATTATTTTATGACACTGAGCTGAGGACTTCCAGGCGACAGCCAACGCAAGAACAGTTTTGCTGTTCCCAGAACCTTTACATCCCATTTCTATAATGCATTAACTTGTTTTAAAGGAATAATCTTTATATTAAATTTGTTTTCTTGGATTTCATGTACGTACTGTGATACAGCGGCAGATTGTTTCAAAACCAGCTCAACTATGTTCAGTGAAATCATCTGCATGTAATTGTATAACTTCGAGAAGCTGAACGCTTACGGCCCTAGGTTTAAACGTTGATGACGTCATAGATATAATATAAAACCCCCCCCCCCCCCCCCCCCCCCCTCTAGAAAATATAAAGCGTGATCAACGCCCCCCATAATTGACAACAACCCACAAATTAAATATGCCAACACTACGCCCCACACCCAGGTAAAATTAAAAAAAAAACTGTAAGTTTTGTGAACATAAATTTAATATATGCAGTTCGAACACAAAGACAACAGTAAACGTTTGTGAACTTTATTATGTAAAATCGCGGGGTAATTATTAAAAGCGAATGCCGGCCATGGGAATTCGTTTTGTCCGCCACCTCTTCCAACCCTTCCACAAATATATATCGTTATAAAAACAAAAGAGACCCAAAGTTTTATATTTATCCATTTTATAAATTTCATACCAATAACGTTTCAGCTAGGTTATCTAGAGAGCAATATTTTATAAACATTTTTGAACCAAAATTGAATAGCGTTAATTGACGTCCTATTTTTAGACGTCATCAATATTGACGTCCGTTGTGTACGTTTCTAAGCAATTACACATATTTTGACGCCATATTTGCCCTGATGAGCATGAAAGCGAAAGCGGTTGGCAAATAATAATTTAATTGTCTCATGGATTGTGTTTTTATCTTTTAATATATATATATATATATTATACGGAAAATTATAACAGTCGGTTGATCTGCAGCGTCGTATCTTTTGAGTTGGCTGCATAGTTCCGGTTCTCACGAGAGGCGGAGCCTCGAGTGTGATGCTGATCTATGCATCCAACGAGAAAGAGACACACGCAGGTCAACCGACTGTTATAATATACCTTTTATTATATACCTTTTACCGAATATCATTTGTTTCATTAATAACATAAAATCAAATAATGCGCTATTTCGTGTCGCGTTTTATATGACGTCATTTACGTCTTTTGTGTCTTCCATCTATAAACAAACAACAGTAATAAAAAGGAAATGCAAAATGTAAATCATCTTTCTGGTTTATTTAATGCGAAAAAGACATTGTATATTCATTTGTCTTCTAATGTGACATTAAAAAATGTGACGACAATAAAACTAAACATATTTTACTGCAACAATGTGGATCTATTTTTTAACTTTTAGCGTAAGAATATGATATGAATATGCAATTGTGTACAACTTACACGGTGGACAGATAAGATACGGCTAAATTCATCTGATACGGAAAGTTTGATACGGGATGTTGTATTTTATTGCACAAATACCAAAGAAAATTCAGATAAACATTAGTAGGTATATAATAAAACTATTATACAACAAGGGAAATAACTGATCAATGGATATTTTGTTTTGAATACCTACGTACGTTTTAATGGAATATTTTGTATTACTGTATAGTAACTATACCGCAAGGGAAATAACACTGTCTAAATGTTCTGTACGCATCATTGACCATTTTTATGCCTTATATCCACCATTGACTATGTTCTGTACCTTTACTTTCAACTCAAAGGCATATCGCATTTTGCTTGAATAAACTACCTATCTACATGTATATGAGACGAAATGGAATTAGTGTATAATAATAATTAACATTAAACAGCGAAATCATTATTAAGCAATGAATCCCATTAACAGAGCTTCCGCGACGGAGAAATGTAAACTATGGTACAGGACTATTACTCTACCAGCCTATTTAAATTGTGTTAGTATCGTTGTCTCTCAGTAATACTGTATTATAAGCTGCAAATGATTGCATCAAGAATGATACCCCGGGAGCAATTATGTCTGCACATTTTTCAAATGTTACCAAGTTTGATACATGTATTCTGTTATCAACACATCCCTAAAGATATTTCAGCTGCAATTAGTTTGAGTTTTTGCAAATAGTCCGTAAGGGTCGGCTACAAGACATTTTTATCAAAATCTAATTATATACATAAAAAAGTAAGTTCAGTATTTTTACAGTAAACACTGCAAACAGAACTCCCTACAAAAAGAAATGCCTCTCTCTGCATACAAAAAAGGCAATGACATTTATAGAAATGTCATCAGTTCCGCAAACAGAAAAGGAAAAGACATTTATTGAAATGTCATAAGTTCCGCATACAGAAAAGAAAATGTCAATTATAGAAATGTTATTATTTCCGCATACAGGAAAGCAAATGACATTAAAAGAAATGTCATCAGTTCCGCATACAGAAAAAGAAATGACATTTATAGAAATGTCATCATTTCCGCATACAGAAAAAATGACGTTAATAGAAATGTCATCAGTTCCGCATACAGAAAAAGAAATGACATTTATCGAAATGTCATCATTTCCGCATACAGAAAAGAAAATGACTTTTATAGAAATGTCATGAGTTTTATAATGCAAGGTTTCATTAGAGCCGCTCGCCAAATGTTTGACAGCGTCAGTTTAAAATGTACGGAACCTACTAAATCACACATGACTTGGCCCGATTTCCATCTCGATTGTTCATATGAAAGTAAAGCCTATTTACAGAAAAATTCATGTAGATGAGATTTTAAATCATATTTGTCCAAGATCCGAATTATGTTCGTTACGACTCATTTAATGTGTTTTTGAACTGTTATAACGATATTGGAGCAATCTGTTAAGAAACATTTATAGTTTCTAGACAACTTCTGAAGATCTCATTCTTCCAGTCGAACCTACGGAATTCAGTTTTTGCTGCTCTATGTATGTTTCTATACATGTAAATCAAAGGAAACCCTTTACGTTGCCTGAACATATCCTGAACTGCATTGACAGAATACGTTGAAGACAGAAATGATGAGTCATCTCCAAGTGGCACATGTCCGCACGAGTGATGTTTTTCGAAAGGTCGCAACCGAAAAATGCTTTCGGAAGGACGATAGGAAGCTTTAATTGGGTTAACACCACATTTGTGATTACAGTTCAGACCGAAAATGTTGTTCTAGATAATTGACGTACGCTGCCTTTACTAGAGGGTGTTTTACTTGATTTACATTGTTTGATATCCATGTGTTTATATTCGCTTACAACTTGAAGCAGTGTACTAACATACATTTGTACTTGATATAGTTATAGTCTAGGTGCCCATGAATATTTTGAGTGTGAATATGTACAGCGCATTTCTTGGGGTTGTAAATATATCGCTATTTATAAGCGTATTTTAACAGAAGTGTATGAGGTCGCAAAGTCCCTTTTAACTGAATGATTTCAAAACTATTTCATCGGCCTGTATTGGTTCGCGGAGTGGATGTCATTTAATTAATTAACTGATTTAGCAGTTCATCAAGTAAGTCGAAAATGGCGCACACATACTGCCTTGTTTGATGTTGCACTTGTTTAAATACATGTACAACGGTTTGGATAGGTTCCCGATAAAATTCTGAGGGGTTTCCCTTTTGATCCTAAGTTGAACAGTTTATACAAGACTACGTCAATCCAGGTCATGTCGAAGGCTTTAATGACATCCATGGATCAAGTGTATATGATGTAATCTCGCTCCTGGCACTACTTGTAATTGAAAGCTTCTTTGTACGTGTGTGGTACCATTCCGCTGGGGTTCCCTGTTTATTTGAAAATGCAAGTAACACACCAGTGCAGAAAGGGGGGGGGGGGGTAGGGGGGGCAGCACAATAACACCGGCAACAACACTAACTCTCAAGTGTAGCTACCATGAATCTTTGAATCTCCTGGGATAAACTCCCTGTTAATTATGCTCAGCTTATCCCAGCCTTCCCTTATTTATTTCATTCTTATCTACTAAACCAAAACTAACTCATTTTGTCTGCGGACGCTATGTGGACGTAGACGATTCGGATATTGATACCACATTGATGATTTCCTGGAATGTAGTATCGATAAATTAGTAAATGCATTCAATGGAGTAATAACAGTCTATTTACAAAGCTTTTACAGTTTAAAAACAAATCGATGTTTTCTATTAAGTTTGATCTGCTATCGGTCTGTAAACATGTCTTCTGTGAGAAATACGCAATAGTTTCATATTTCTAACTAAATGAGACGGGTTCTACAATATTTCAACTAATTGGGTTTGGATCTGTAAAAATCGAAATTTGATTGTACGTAAAGCAAGATTTTACAATGACACGTAAACTTGGACCTTTTGTTATTATTCTGTTTTCAACATTTATTCTTACACTTAACAGTAAGCAAGTAGCAGGAGAAACGATTCTTGACGTCGATAAATTGTTAAAAGACAAGTTTTCTCCTGCTGTATATAACAAACAAATTCGAGGTCAAAATGAGCTTTCGAAGACGATGAATATTACTGTAACATTTTTACTGCAGCAATTACTTAAGTTAGATGACCTTCAAGAAACAATAGAAATTTTAGGCGTTTTGAAGACAGAGTGGATTGATGAAAGGTTAATTTGGGATCCGGATACATACAACGGTACAAAAAAGGTAAGTTTGTTCAAATGATTTATCTGTTATAACATGACAAACTCGTGAAAATCAGATTTAACTATCTGTTATAGGCTCTAACCTTATTTTCCTTACATACTTGAAGGTGTATGTTGCTGCTGATAAAGTCTGGATACCGGAAATTGTGGTTGCAAATCCATCATCGACAGTTCGTTTTCTTGGTGATGACATACAAAGGCTTGTAACGCAGCACTATTATACTGGTTTAGCCACGTGGATTGTTGGTAATATATTTAATAACTTTGAAAACGCAACTCATGTGATAAGTCTTATCTTTTCAGCATTGAGTGAAAGTGCTGTTTTTGCAAAATTGTTGACGTTAACAAATAAGATTAAGCTTGAATGTTGTCATTTACTTATTGAATAAAGCAAAAGAATTACAAAATACACTTGCAACTACGAGCAAATACACGGCATACACCTGGTTACGTTTATAAAGTTGTTAAATATAGATTAGTGATTTTAATGAATGTTTAAATATTTGAGGAATGTATAGGAAATTAGAACTTCATGTGAATCTTCATCAACCTTAGATATCTATTTAAATATTAATGCAAATTAAATAAAATTTTGCACAGTTTTTATTGACTTGTTAAATGTTTTGCCATTTGGTGTTTATGCATTTCAAGCAAGAAAAAGACATGGGAGTAAATCAATCCATCACGAGCATTGATCTAGATATATGTCTATTGTGCTTGCAAAAACGCTGCTTGGATACTGTAAAGGTTGACCTATTCTCAGTTTAACTGCACAGGATAAATAATTGTATTCTAACCTCAAGAATATATGGCTCAGGGCCTAGAAATATGGATTGGGGAACTGTATGTATATGGTTCGGATACATTCATAAGCAAACATGCGCATGGTTCGGACACATTCATAAGCAAACATGCGCATCTCTAACAATTGATTCCTTTTGTTACGTCTCTACAGGTGACGTTTTTCAGTGCAGCTGCTCTGTAGATTTGACGGCGTTTCCTTGGGATGAACAGAACTGTACAATTAAATTTGTGGTCTGGGCCTACCAACAAAATGAAATACAACTGGTGACTAAACAAGGAAACACTGAATTGGAACAGTTTGAATCAAATGGACAGTGGGTATTGCTGAGTACACGAACTTATATCTCCAACGATCACATGAAGTCTTTTCTTGCTTTTGAAATTGTGATGAAGCGTCGGGCTGAATTCTTTATTGTAAATATCCTATTACCGATTTTTACATTAAGTGTACTTAATTTGATAGTTTTCATCGTACCAATCGAATCAGGCGAAAGAGTATCTTTCTCCATAACCCTTCTGCTTTCTATTGGGGTTTTCATAACGTTAATCAGTGAAAATTTACCACCCAGCGCCGAAACCATGGCAGCCATTTGCTATCTCCTGCTTTTTGTGCTAGTTCAAAGTACTATTATTTGTCTTTTAAATATTGTAAGTCTGAGGATGTATTTCAAAGTCGATGGCGAATCAGAGCCATGTAAATATTTGAAAAAATGTCTAGTATTTTGCAATAAAATATGTTGTTGTCTGTCAAAATCCCAAGTTCTCAAAACAGATAAGGCTCGAGAGAAACTCGACGCTGAGGACGAAGTAGACATTAAAAAGTTTGACTATGATGAATCTGAGAACAAACCTGTTTCTTGGAAAGATATAAGTAATATGTTTGATAAGGTTTTTTTAGTGATGATGACATTAGGCCTGATATTTTCATCCACAATGTTTACATACCATGTATCAATCCCAAAGTAAGACAATAAGTCAAAACACATGTGTATTTAGGCAAACTAAAGTTTAGTTACAAACAGAAATCTTTATATATATCCAAAGGAAAGTAAGTCTTAAACAACTTTGTAAATTGGACTAGAGTTGGACTAGGATCTAGACAAATATAATCATTTATTTAAATGGTTGTAACATAAGTAGTGGCACGTTGATTGAAAGATGACGTGATTGCAAGAAAGTTCTCTAAAATGGGTCACCATCACCGACTGAAAGAATGTCATCGTTCTTGAGTAAACGGGAAATGAATTATAGATTCAGTTTATAGAAAAAATAACCAATGAGTAACAATCGATGTATGTTAACAGAATTTGTCTGACGTAAATGAATTCAAGTTGTTGAAACCTAGAAATGAAATATGTTGTAAAATGCGTTAACGTATGTGAATAAATCTTTTGAAATATATATCATATTCAAACTTTTATTTGTATCTTTTGTTAGTTTTTTATCAGATCTAGTGATCTGTTACTTGGAACACTTATAAAAGGTCATACTCACTGCTGCGCATGCAGTAATACTGATTATTTCTGTTTCTGTGTAATCAAAATCATCAAGTATAAACAAAAACCTTCTCGACATAATTTTAAAGATGGTGTTTCGGTGGCAAAACATAGTAGTAGATCAATTTATAGTCAACAAGTATCTGTTTTCGTAGCATCAAGGTGTCAGTTTCATTGTAAGCGTAGTACACATACGGTAAAGCCACGTAACCAATACTATCGGTACTTTCATTGTTCCCGAAAGGACAAGTGGGTCAATATTGACAGCGGGTCATGAAAAAAGTGCCATATCAAATAAAAGAGCATGTTGTTTTTTGAGTAAGTTTGCCTTATGTAGCCTAAGTATGCAATGATCTATAACATGTATAAAACAATATCTTAAGAAAAGGACCATACCTAGTAAGCCGTATGTTATAGATAAGAACATAGTAGAGAGCCGCCAGAAAAATGAAGATTGATACGTGTGTTTATGATGTTAGACGACAAAACGAAGCTAAAACAATTCATCTCTGTCTTAGGAGGAATATAATAAGAATCGGTGCACTGAATAACATCGGGCTTCTTACTGGAAATTAATATTTAATGCACAAACATTCAGACTCTCTTTCAGGCAAGAATCAGCATGATAACTGAGTTTATTTACTTGTGATAATCTTTTGCAGATGTTTTTGCAGATATTTATTAATATTTCTCTGTTATAAATTGATAAATCATGACCACAGTTTTGTGGTACTTCAACCAGCCCAATGTTGGGGATCATACAAAACTATCGCTGTTTCATTGTGATAAATGACGATATTATTGTTGTCTCGTTTTCATTTGATCTCTTTGCATTGTATAAGATACTCTATTCATATTAGATGGATAGATAAGACTAAGGTTGAATGTTAATAAATAATCTTTTTTTTCATTTTTGATTTATGATTTTGAAATTACTTACTTTTAGTAAATGCATAGTCCTCCCGGTCGTCCCACTTTTGTGTGCAGCATCACTGCAACAGAATAGAAGGGAATAAATTAAATATTTGTTGATAGAGGATAATAGAGAGTGCAGTAGTCAAAAACCGTAGCTTTAGCTTCGTTATTTTATTAAGTTACTGCCCTTACGGGGCAGAGCATAATTCGAAACGTATAGAAGATAATCATAACTTAAAAATTATAGGATGTATTTGATATTAAAATAAAGGAGAGTGCTCGCCCCCGACGTCGCTACTCATGACCCACATTTCAGCTGCAAAATTTCATGAAATAGAGTGTGTGCTGAACTTATTTTGTTCAGCTTGAATACAGAATATAATTTAATAGAATTTAAATGGGTATGATGATCAGAGTATTTGTTAAACAATCTTTCCCTCCAATTCAAGGTCAGGATTTTGCAAACATCGCGTATAACAACTATTATGCCTGTATTTCTGTTGAAATAGGAAATTCTCAAGTCCTATGTTCTGAATCGCTATGCAAGAATAATACGAAAAGGTTTTAGGTTATTGTACTGTTTTTATTAACAAACTTTGCGTAAATATGTTTCACTCGCATTCTGATTATCTGGTAGTGTTTTTTCCCCATTTTACAATTGACTCAATGCAACAGAAAAACAAAAACCTTTGAGAATTTATCACTTGACCCCAAGAGAATGTTTTAATTGCAGTCACTTGTTGCTTTAATAGATGCATGGAACATTAATGTTTGATAGAAGAGATATGAAACACCTCTTTTATTTAAATAGTTTCTCTTTAAATTATATCAAATGAATCGATATCTCATCAACTGGAATCTAAAGCACAGGGTTTGTATTAATCATTATAATGGCTTTGAACAATGGTTTGATATTCTGTGATCTGTGTGTGATAAGTAAAAATTGAATATCATGTTTTGCATAATTTGCCTATTCCATTTTAAGCTCTGGCTTAAGTTTTATGTGTGTCTTACTTAAGGACACTACCAACATAATAGTTTTGGTAGGGGTCGAACCCGTTACCCGAGGCGAACGCGCTACTACAGTGCCACGGCGGCTGTCCTTCAGAAGTCAAAAGAATCAAGACTTAACAGCGAGCTCTTTCCTAACAATTGTGTTAAGCTTATGTTCGAGGAATACATAAAATACCAACAATGACTATATTGTTATGTCACTATAGCTTCACAAAATAGACCTTCAGTAGTGGTAAACTTAAATTATACGCATACTGTATGTTTTTAATCAGTGGTTTTCGCATCAAGAGACTCCTTTATGAATATATAAAGTGGTATTGTTAAAAATTAAACAGAATCTGCATTTAGCGTTTCATATATCTAGATGATATTTAGAGCTGCAATGATTTGATTTTCTGCGACTAAATAGTGTTGGATAGGAAATGGCATTCATACATTTAATTTACCAGGCTCTACAGTTTTGATGCTGGAGTGGGTTAAAGTTTAATTGTTTTGATACTATCAAGAACAACACTTACAGAGAACTTTATATGAGTGTCGGCAAAATAGTGATGAATTATTTCTCGCACTACATACCAGATTGTATATAATTATTGCAAAAGACCGTATATTTTGTGTTCAACTGAATTGTTCACACCACACATACACGCATACATGTACATGCACGCACGCACATACACATTATCAAGTCTCAAAAAGCAACTATCGTACAAGTCAAACCCTGCATAAAATGCCTCTGCTTGTGAATGCAAATATTATATTTATAATCTTTTAAACACACTACATTTTCAAAAAAAAAAAACTCACAAATTATAAGTGAACTTCCTATGTTACTTGTGAACACTTAATTAACCAGTAAATGCGTATGATATTAAAGGCTTTTACAATCAATTTTAAATTAGTGACTGTTAAATCATATATTGTATTACCCTTTTGGCGTAAAGTATACACAATTTCAAAGGTTATGAACGGATTTCTTTCCCCCTGCTCATAAAACTAATAATGCATTTTATATTTGTTCTCCTACGGTATTTTACTCACAAGGAACACTAGCCTATCCGATTCAACAAATTTTGTTGGTGCATTTAAAGTAATAATACCTGATGAAGTGACAATCAAAATTTTTAAAAGATAATGCTTTTTGAGAAAATGAATATCATTACAGCTGCTACTAAAATATATGGAAGCGACTTTTGGTGGGAAGCTTTTGATGTGAAATACAGTAACACTAGCGCCAATTTATGGTCAAATGATGTAAACGGAGTAATGACTCTTTATTTTTAAAATCAAATAACGCTGTCAGTTTTTCTTGTAATTGTTGACAACTTCTCGAAACCCCTATGACTAGAACTTGGCCAAATTCTGCTGTGTGTCGGAGACGCACTTGGTGTCATCTTGATAAGTTCCAAGTCAAAACTGTTGGTCGTATGTCAACTAGTTCATTCCTTACAGAAATTTCCTAAATATCCTCAATATCAATGTCCCCAAACAGCTGTCCATGCCATTTTTTGGTATACAATTAAAGTTATGTTAACTTTCAAAGTGACTACATTGGGTTATAGGTAAGAATGATGCTGAAAACACAGTGGATGCTTTAAAAACATATAAAAAATAAGTTTTACCACGTTATTTCTGTTATTGACAGATACAAACTAAGATATACATAACCGAAAAAGTGGATTTTTTATTTTTGACTAGGATAGTCAAAACGATTTATACAGATTTCCTCTATATTCAGTGTGAATGAAATGCTATACAGATCGTTATTTTTGGGTTATAACTATAGCAAAGTTTTATCAATCTAGGAGTATAAATCATTCATTAATGTTTTATTTAAAATTATGATGGTCACTTTGAACGGTTATATCACTATTTAGCACTACATGACACTAAAGTCAGTACAGATAGAAGAAGTACAATATTAAACCCTTGAATACTTAATTACGCATATAAACATATATCACATGAGAACAAAATAATAAAACATGGTGTAATTCATAACTAGAAGAGAAAAGTACAAAGACTTTCTATCATAGCGCTTGACTTGTTCTGTACACGGACACCCCTGCATGTAGATACTAATCATTGTTCAAAGCTTTTAATTTGTACTCGTCATTGTTCAAAGCATGTTACTTTTACTTATGATTGCTCAAAGCATGTAATTTGAACTAATCATTGTTCAAAGCATATAATTTGAACTAATCATTGTTCAAAGCATGTAATTTGTACTTATCATTGTTCAAAGCATGTAACTTATACTAATGATTGTTCAAAGCATGTAATGTGTACTAATCAGTGTCCAAAGCATGTAACTTAAACTAATCATTGTTTAAAGTATATAATTTAGACTACTTATTATTCAAAGCATGTAATGAATACAATCATGCAGCTTGTACTAATCATTTTTAATAGCATGTTAAATATGCGAAAGTAACACGTTGCTGGAGTAGACAAAAAATAGATCAATAAGGTCAGTAACAAGCAGTGTGCCTGGCGCTGTCAAATGTAAAACACGAGTGAGATTAATAATCTGTATCATTATAAAACTTAGTACCATGACAGTATCCCGTGTGTGCGTCATATAGATGCAAGTAATGTAGCAAGTAATATAGATGCGATTAATAATGTGTAAATGCAATTATGTAATACGAGGATAACTTAAACATTATATCAAGCACTAGATGTGCATGAGTCACTGTTCCTGTAAAATAGACGATCACTGATTTGTTTGATATATTTTGTAAATATATAAATAGCACAAACTACTCATACCAACTTGTTATTTGTTTAAGAAAGATTTTATAGTAAGTTAAAAAATGCCATAGATATACTGATTAATCAGGCAGTCTGTATACAATGTTTAAAAGATATCTCTTCTATTTACAGAGATATCTGGTTGACATCATATATTTCTATTTTTGAGATATATCTCTCAAAGTTACAGAGATATCTCTCTTAGTTTTAGAGATATCTGTGACGTTAATAGATATCTCCCCTATTTTAGGAGCTATTTATATGAAATCAGAGAGATATCTCTTTTTTGAGTAAACTGTAAATTAACTTGCCATATACAAGAAATAAAAATTGATCTGCACTTATCAAATCATTATAAAGAACTGAAGTAGTGGTATACATTGGTACACGAATAAAAATAAAAATTGCGATAAACTATTTGAGCATAAAACATAAATTGTATGCGATGTGTAGTTCATCGTTTAATGCAGATAATAACACACGATACGATGCTTTAATTGATGAAGAAAAGAACATTTAAAAGATCAAATATAAAAACGACAAATACATAAAAAAACACAAAACTGTTTAAATAAGGTATGTTTATATATGGAAGGGTATTTAAGTAAATATTCTGTTCATGTAACTGACAACTGTATTCGTCTAAATGACAAGTGTCTATATTTAAGTAAATATTCTGTTCATGTAACTGACAACTATTTTCGTCTAAATGACAAGTGCAATTGATTTGTGCCTACTTATAATTGACTACTGCATCGTGTATGCGTACAACTTTTAGTTGCCTTCCATTCATTGCTTAATGATAATTGCCTACGTTAAACTGATAAGTACATACGTATTACTACTTAGTGTCTATGTGCATACGCTATGTGATTACGTGAAAATGTTAAGTGTTTACTTTCATTGACAACTGTGTTTGTGTATATATTAATACATAATCAATAAGAGTAAGCATATAGACGAATGCAACTAAATGAATGGACTTGTAAAAATGAAATAGAAAGGGAACCAATAATACTTGTACCCTGCCACTGCATAAATAAACTAAAACGGGCACCAATAATACTGGTACCTTTTGAAACCACGAACGAGAACTTTTGCGAATAGTTCTAAAGAAATTGGCTCAATTTAACTAGAATCTATATTACAAGTTCTCCTTAGAAATATAGCGCAACTCTACAAAGTGTGCCGTATTTTTTCAGATCTGATTTATTCATTTGTCATTCCCACAAAGAAGAGTAAATAAACAAAAAAGTTCACATAAACAAACTTCTAAATATGTTTAAGGTTAAAGTTATTTAGTTTTACAGTTTTGACATAGTTAAAAAAAATCTTTTTGGAACACTTGGATTAAATGTACTGTAGTTTGTGTAACCACGTGACGAATTCAAGACGTAATTTCAACATGGCAGGTTCCATTGTTTGTTTCCGTTAAAAGTAAACACATGCAAGCATCAGCATTTTTGTCAAACTTCTGTTGGTTCTATAGTTTAGAAAATGGTAGTTTGATGTAATAAATGCATATATTATTGCATCATCCTTATATTACTACAGCTGTATGGATTTCGTGCGTTATTTTGGCGAAAGCTAGTCGGACCGCGCTAATTTAAATTATGCGTCCTTGAAAGTATGTCTCGAAAGCAAACGAAGACATTTTAAAAATTGTTTTATTTACAGAACTTGTACAGTGCTTAAGTATTGCATGTATTCTGCATCTAATGTTTCCCCGTAAATATTATTTACGGTAGAAGGGAATCACATCTAAATATGGAGACAAAGTATACGTGTTAGCGAACGATACAATAACACATTGAAAGTGTGATAAAGGTTGTTTGCAATGTAAATTAGGAAATTAAATTGATGCAAAATGGAACGGTTTGATTCTATTTTATTTCTGCGGCATACTGTTTGAGCACAGAGAACGCGTAAGTATTGTCAACACCCCAAAACAACACTTAACGTTAAAACAGAATACAATTCATAGTACATAAAAGTCCATATATAACGACTCCGAATATAGCAAAAATCCAGATATAAGGAACAAATGATCTCTACCCGAGTTTTTTTCTTTCTTTAATTTATTTAAAAATGTACTTCGGATATAAGGAACAACTTTAAATGGTCCGAAAGAGTTCGTTTTAAACGGAGTTTACTGTATAATGTTTTTAAAGAAAGCATGTCACAAAGTGATTATGAAGAATAGTACATGCCTGTTTGCCCTATATTTGTAGTTTATCTTGAATTTAAAAAGCAATTAGTAAGGACAGCAACTGTTAACTATCGTGCTCAAAATTGAGTTAGAACAACTGTCTCATTTTATCAAAAAAACGAAAAAAAAATAGTTAGAACTGTTATTTTATCTAACCTGCCTCAACTGCTTTTTCTCAGTTGTGCTCCGAACAAAAAAATGAAAAAGTCAGATAAGTAAAACGAACTCATGCAATAGTCATGGTTCTTTTACACTGAAAGTTGGTTTTAATATCTTGTACCTACATCAGAATTTCGGGGGCTTAAAAATCACTTTAAGCACTTGTACAGCCATTATAGCGACACTTTTATCTGTAGTGTATATATTTGTTTCGTGTAAACAAACAAAGTCTGTTGCGTGAGTTTGACTCTCGAGACTTAAAGAAATCCGGACCCAGTACTAATTAGACCATTCGAAACTAGAATGAATAACAAAAGATAATTTGTGTTCTCGTCAAGAAATTGTTTACACATCTGCTTCCTTCTGAGTTATTTTTCTTCGGCCATTTTATTTAGCTGATATCCTGATTCAGTATATATCTGGTGGCTAATCATTCTTAAAATTATCTGAGAGGGTTCAGGGTTCGATTCCCGTCAAAGTCATGACAGTAGTGTTTTAGATAATACACTTAGTTCCACATTGCCTCTCTCTTTTCGATATTGATTCCATTTGGATTTAGTTTCGAGAGCGATTAACTTAAGTTAAAAGAACTTGTTTTGCAATCGGTTTGGATTTCGTCCCTTCATTACCTTATCTAAAATCTACGCTTTAGTACACATATTTGGAAATTTCATAGAAACTGAGCAGGAACCAACAGTATTGGGTAAAAGCAGTTTACGAGAAATGCCTTCGCTGCAAATGCACTAAGCTCAAATGCGAGTATTGTAAAAGGAAATGACATTTGTAACATTGACGTTTAGTGTTTTTTTTTGTAAAATAGTGCATTCATATTTATACGCCTTAGCGTGTTTAACGATTTTTTCGACTATTATCGCAAATTTTATGTTTATACTTTTGTTATGAAGATTCCCTTTGGTACTTAAAATTCGTACAAAGGATAAATAAAGCTAACGCTGGATTTGTTTCTGCAAAAAATTTGTCCTTCTTTTTTTTTTGACGGATTTAGTCTGTAATCTTCATTAGTGAAGGCATAGTTGGTATTAAGATATGAACAAAATGCAACAGTATAAATATTTTGGATCAATTGTTTGTTTCTATTCCGGTAAACAGGGTTTCCACTGTACTAAAAAAATTTTTGCCCTACGGTTCTACTGTCAAAAATGAAAAAAAAAGTACGGCGCTTCGATAACACAAACAAGGGCAAAGCACCGATCAATGGATCTATTGTTGGATTATAGGGTAAATTGCCTTCTACTTAAGACAATCACCACCTATGAAATACAAAAAATCGTTTAAACACGACATTAACGTATCCTAACACTTGTTTTCTACTTCAGGTGCTCACGCGTATTTCTAATACTATAGGAACGCAGACTAGCTCGTGCCAGGTCCGCAGAATAAACATATAGCAATACGGAAAGTTATAATTACGTCCCTTGCCGCGCTTGAATAAAATTTATGAATGGATGGAAATAATCGTAAAAAGAGAATGTGTAAACATGCGGTAAATATTTGGCTGTTTCACAAACTATTTCAACTTAAAATGACATGTAGACATTTTGTTGTCACACGAAACCCCAAAACATTGTTTTCTTTCCCACAAAGCCCTACCATCACGACTATTTTTCTGTTCGATATTCCATTTAACACTACACAACAATTACGTGAATTGTCCCTTGATCAGAGTCATCAGATATGCATAACTTCAATTAGTGAAGCACGTTTTAAACAAAACAATATTTCCATACACCATGACTTGACACAACTGCTTTGAAACATTAATAAATAATAATAAAACGTTAATACAGTTCAGGCTTGATTTCCATTGTTGTAATGGTGACATGAAATGATAACGGACTATTTTATGTTTTTAGAACGTATTATATCCTTATAAACAGACTTAGTGAAATTTATCAAATATTCTGCCCGGATTAACATCAAACAGTATACCGAGTGTTATAGATGCCAGAAATCATACGACGACGATGTCGTAAAAGTGACATCATGCGTTTTAATGAGTTCTGATGATGACGCTCCCGGCGATTTTCGATAAAATTCATTGAAACAAATTCAACAAAAGTAGCGTTTTAAACATTAAATGAACAGAAAAAAATATTGCTATCGTTGTAATTCCACGTTAATTTCACTCATAAAAACCAAAAAGTAGTTATTTTCCCTCTTGGTTGCGCCACTCGTGAAAATATCACTTTTGGTGTCGGCACGGGGAAATCATAACGTGATATTACACCGAAACAAACAAATATCCTCTGTATAAATTAGGCCGTCATCGATATTACAAAAACGAAAATTTCTCCCATTTACGTAAAGAAGGATTAGAGCGTGATATACCTTACTAAGTATGTCACTCTAGACGTCCAGCTCTATTTTGGGCTGCAGAAATTCCCTCACGCGTAATTTTCACAGAATATGTACTAGACCGTGAACATGCGTTATTACGCTAGACTAGCATTGTTATGAATGAAATCACGTGAACTAGACAAATCATAGTAAAATTTACTACACTTTATTATCAGCAACAAAATATTATAATAGTGTTTTAATGGATGAGTTAAAAATAACAGTCAAAATTCCACGGAATGCAGGGAATGCTACGATTTCAAAGCAGCGACTTCGTGTTAGCGCAGTAAATAGTACCACTTTGAACTTTTTGTTTAAATTAACGAATTAGAATGGAAATATATTTTACTTTTGAGTGATGTACCGTAATTGATCATATACATTGTAGGTTGGCATTCGTCATTAGATTACTACGCATCTAAACTCAACACATTAATATACTAACAGGTATATCACTCAAAAGTGAAATCTAAATATTTTATCAAATCTTATATTAAGACATATCCTATGCACATAATCCAAAATTTCATAAATACCTGTGAAAGTTAAAAGAAATAGTGTCTTTACGAACGTTTTGTGGACTTCGGAGTGCCAAATCATGGATTATCTATTTGTGTTTAACGTAATATGCAAGTATCATTTTATTCATTGCAATTGATGCATGTATTTGTGTAAATTACATATTTTGCACAATCATGCACTATTTCTGGGCATTGCCTGGGCATGACATATTGTTCCTCAAATCTTGTTTTGACACTAAAATGACTAAGGACATCGCGAGTGAGTGTTGGAGGCTCAGTTGCTTGTTCGAGAATATGTGAATATGAATAAGTTCCAATTAATTGGACCAAAGAATTTATTCGAGCAAATGTCGACGATATGCACAACTAAGCTTGGTACTAATCACTCCTATCAAGTTTTAAAATATCACATTTCCACTAATGGATTTATTACAAGAATGCTCTGCTATGTTTATATCTGTCGTTTCCATATGGCAAAATTGAACGCGCATGAAAATATCATACCAAAATATTGTCCTTCAACTGTTACAGACAACAAATGATTTTTAAGCATCATTTTAAAAGATCTTCAATGAATAAATTAATACGAGTAAGTCATGTTCTGTATGAAGTTGTTATGGAATAGTCATACCTTTTTTAAAACATTTACTAGTACAGTAAACTCCGTATATATCGACTCCGGATATAACGTAACTTCGGATATAACGAACAGTTTTTTTGGCCCGATTTTTTCCCTTCTTTGTTTAATGTAAAAATATACGGTTATATCGTACACCGGTTATAAGGAAACTTCGGATATAAGGAACAATATTTTCTGGCCCAACAATGAAAAATGTACAGTAAAGTAATCGTATATATCGAACTGCAAATATGTTCAGAAGAGTTAAAAAAAATCGAAAAAAGTTGATTTTGCATTTTTCATTTGCCGTCTGTATTGTATTTTTCATAGCGCACTTGTAGCTATTATTCATAAAGGTAAATCCTTACACATGTGTAACGTTTTGATAAACTAGTTAAATGAGAATACAAACATAATTGCTCAGTACGATATTCAAGTGATAATATGTTACGTTAGTTTCTTAAGAAGCATGCAGACCGGATGAAATCCCATTATGGGAAAAATACCTTGTTAAATATTTCAGGTTATGGGAAGTGAGCGAAAATAAGCTTTCTTCAATTGTTTTTGTTTAAGTATTGCCAATTAAAAGATGAACCGTCCTTTTCATGTTTTATTAATCTTTGAAATATTTTACTTAGGTTTACGGATATAGAAAAGGATAACAGTTATAGATCTTTATAAGTCTTCAAAAGGAAGTAAGAAATTCAAAAGCAACTATAAGTTGATGGTTCGGATTTTATTACATTTGCCTATAAAAATACTTGTTCGATATATATTTTAGTTCGATACATATATACATCGTATATAAGGAACTTGTTCGATATACTGATATAAGGAACTCCGGATATAAGGAACAGATTTGATAGGTCCCGAGGAGTTCGTTATAAGCGGAGTTTACTGTATTCATATCAAGGGAAGTAACCGCTAAGACGACTATTTATAGTTTTCAGCGTTCTTACTGCTCAGCAAGCCAAACTAAACATGAAAGCAATGTAAATGGAAAAAAGAAATTTCCCTAAGTTAATGAGGATGTTAAAGTAAAATCTGTTTTGCTTAACTGCTTTATTATATTTTTTGCAAGAGAAACAAAATAATGCATTTTGGGCAAGTTTTGCCACATCAGAAGAAATTGATACATGTTTGTGTACATAATGTAAAAGACGGAAGCACATTTCTAAATTTGAAATAATTTTTTGTTCCTTCTCTTTATAAGAATTATCTTTTTCAAACAGGTATTTTCTACCTAAGGTGTATATACAACTTTATATCCTTAATGAAAAGTCACATGATTACGAAACAAAACAAAGTACAAATAAATAATACAAAGTTATCAATAGTAACTACATTATGCATAAATGAAAGACAGCATTACCTTATAATCAACATTAAACGGTACACTATTTAACATTAAACAACGAAACAGTGCTTAAGCAATGAATCCTTAGCTTCCGCGAAAGGGAAATGGAAACTATGGTACAGGACTATTACTCTACCAGCTTATTTAAATTGTGTTATTTTCATCGTCTCACATTTGTACTATTGTAAAGTATTTGAAAATAATCACATCAAGAATGATGCACCGGTAGCAAGAATGTTTGATAGTCTGTTATCAACATATTCCAATAGATATTTTAATTGTAAATGGTCTGAATTTAGGGTCTGTTAATAGTTTGTAAAAGTCGGCAGAGAGAGTAGACAGTGTTATTAAAAAGTAATCACATAAAACAGTAAGTTCAGTGTTTTTTTTTCAGCAGAACATTACACCAAGAACTTCTTTAATGTGCCCCTCTCCTCATACAGAACAGATAACGGCATTACATGTTTTAATATCGGGACACAGCGTAGTTTCGCTAGGAATGTCATCAGTTCTATACTGCCTGGTTCACTAGAGCCACTCGCCAAATGTTTGACGGCGTCAGTTCAAAGTGCACTTGTAAGAATCTACTATATCCTGACCATTTCTAGGCGCGATTGTCACCTTGACTTTTCATATGAAAGTAAAGCCCGTTTACAGGTATGTTTCCAGGTGGATTAAAAAGGGGAAGTTTTTTTTTCAAATTCATGCAGATTCTAAATCATACTTGTCTAAGATGCGAACAATGCCCGGTATGAAGCCTATTATATGGCTCATGTCCGCACGAGTAGCAACCGAAATAACTTTCGGATGAACGGTAGACGTGTGTAACCGTGAAGCTGTAATTGGGTTAACTCCACATTTGTGAATACAGTTTAGTCCGAAGGTTCCTCTGGACAATTGGCTACATTATAGGGGGTAATTTCCCAGGTGTTTATATTCGCTTACAACTTGAAGCAATGTAATTAAAATTTTGTACAACCTTTTAAAACAACCTCATCAACTCTCACAAAAAAAAATCGAATTTTACGTCAGTAAAAAAGTATACTTTGTATATACATTTAATGCAAACTTTCAAGCCTTGAAGGAAGCTAAATACACATGGGTTAGTGTAGTAACCAGAACAGCAAAGTTCAGCAAATGGTTGCAAATATAACTGTACGTTCTGTAGCACATCACTACCCATTTTCAGTTTGACATGAGGCCCAGACATGGATATTACTTATACATGTAATCTAAACGTTACCTTTTGTGTTCTCATTTGATTTTACCATTGATAATTTTAACTTAAACTAATTTCATAGAACCACAGAGATTTTGTAAAATATCAGTGTCTTGCTAACTGTGTGGGAGTTATAAAACCCTGCATATATCAAAGGTGTTCTAGGGTTGCCTGTATGTCTTCAAGTGTTAGACAATTAAGAACAACATAGACCCACATGTACAAATTAAAATATACATACATTATTATTATGATATATGAAAACAAACAGAGATTAAAATCACGCAAAACGGGCAGTATACTGCGAAGTAGGAAGCGATATATAAGATATTGAATATACTCTCTTTTATTTATCTTCAAGTTGCAATAAAAGAGCCTCCAGTATAAACCCTTTGCAATTAAAGCAAAAATAGATCAACAGTAGAATCCAAGCAGTGTTTTTACAAGATCAAAAGGCATTCGTCTAGATCCATGCCCGTAATGGATGGATTTACTCCCATGTTTTTTCTAGCTTGAAATTGAGAAATTTATACATTGCACCAAATGGCAAAACATTTAACAAGTGAATAAAAAATAATAATTTATACACAGAGTTGGTAAAAGTTATTCAGTGCGCTGTGCAAACTTTTATTGAAATTGCATTAATATTTCAAGAGATATCTATGGTGTATGGGGGTTCACATGGAGCTCTAACTGCCTATACACACATACTTGATATTGTTATGTTCTAGGTGCCCGCGAATTATTTGACTGCGAATAAGTAAAGCGCATTTTTCGGGGTTGTAAATATATCGCCATTTATTAGCGTATTTTAACAGAAGTGTATGAGGTCGCAAAGTCCCTTTTTATTGAATGACTTCAAAACTATTCCATCGGTCTATGTTGGTGCTAAGAGTCGAATGTCATTTAATTAATTAATTTATTTAGCTGTTCATCACGTAATACTTATTCGAAAATGGCGTACATATATTGCCTCGTTTGGTGTTGCACTTGTTTATATACAACGGTTTGGATAGGTGTCCGACACATTTCTGAGGGGATTTCCTTGTATTCCTAGGTTGGACAGTTTATACAAGACGCCGTCCGAAGGCTTTTCTTGAATCCATGAAACAAGTGTATATGACGTCGAGATATCTATGGTGTATGGGGGTTCACATGGAGCTCTAACTGCCTATACACACATACTTGATATTGTTATGTTCTAGGTGCCCGCGAATTATTTGACTGCGAATAAGTAAAGCGCATTTTTCGGGGTTGTAAATATATCGCCATTTATTAGCGTATTTTAACAGAAGTGTATGAGGTCGCAAAGTCCCTTTTTATTGAATGACTTCAAAACTATTCCATCGGTCTATGTTGGTGCTAAGAGTCGAATGTCATTTAATTAATTAATTTATTTAGCTGTTCATCACGTAATACTTATTCGAAAATGGCGTACATATATTGCCTCGTTTGGTGTTGCACTTGTTTATATACAACGGTTTGGATAGGTGTCCGACACATTTCTGAGGGGATTTCCTTGTATTCCTAGGTTGGACAGTTTATACAAGACGCCGTCCGAAGGCTTTTCTTGAATCCATGAAACAAGTGTATATGACGTCGCCTCTCTCCTGGCACTGCTCGTAATTGATTGCTTCTTTGTAGGTGAGTGGTACCATTCTGCTGGAGTTCTCTTATGTGGACATAGACTATTCTGATATGAATACCACATTGATGATTTTCTGGAACACTGTATCGATATATTAGTAACTGCGTTCAGTAATGGAGAAATAGTATTATATTTACAAACCTTTTTACAGTTTAAAAACAAATAAATGTTTTCTATTAAGTTAGATCTGCTATCGGTCTGTAAAGATTTCTTCTGGAGAAAAACGCAATGGTTTCATATTTCTAACTTAATGCGATATAACGGGTTCTATTATATTTTAACTAATTGCGTTTAGATCTGTAAAAAATCGAATTTAAATCGGACATAAACCAGGATTTTACAATGGCACGTAAACTGGGACCCTTCGTTATTATTCTGTTTTCAGCATTTATTCTTACACTGAACAGTAAGCAAGTAGCAGGAGAAACAATTATTGACGTCGAGAAACTGTTAAAAGACAAGTTTTCTCCTGCTTTATATAACAAACAAATTCGCGGTCAAAATGACCTTTCAAAGACGATGAATATTACTGTAACATTTTTACTGCAGCAATTACTTAAGTTAAATGATCTACAAGAAACAATAGAAGTTTTAGGAGTTTTGAGGACAGAGTGGATTGATGAAAGGTTAATTTGGGATCCGGATACCTACAACGGTACAAAAAAGGTAAGTTTGTTCAAATGATTTATCTATTATAACATGACAAACTCGTGAAAATCAGATTTAAGTATCTGTTATAGGCTCTAACATTCTTCCTTTTTTACTTACTTGAAGGTGTATGTTGCTGCTGATAAAGTCTGGATACCGGAAATTGTGGTTGCAAATCCATCATCGACAGTTCGTTTTCTTGGAGATGACATACAAAGGCTTGTAACGCAGCACTATTATACTGGTTTAGCCGCGTTGAATGTTGGTAATATATTTAACAACTTTAAAAACGCAACTTTTGTAATAAGTCATAGTTTTTGAGCACAGAGTAAAAGTGCTGTTTTTGCAAAATTGTTGACGTTACCAAAAAAATTAAGATTGAATTTTGTAATTAACTTGTTGAAAAAAAATCAAAGAACTACAAGTTGCACTTGCAATTAGAACAAAATACACGTCAAACTCCTGGTTGCGTATTTACCACATAACAATTCGGTATTTCAAAATGCAAATTGAATTTAACATTTAATCTTCACTATTTAGTTTTAAGTAATTACAAAAACATGACTTCGTAATTAGCCTTATTTCTTTATAACAAAAGGCATTTCAAATAAAACAAATAATATTTCCTATTTTTGAATATTTCGTTTATCTTTCGAATAATGTAATTGTCATTTTTTGCACCAAAAAAGAAGCGTACATTGTGTATATGTACAATTAGTGATTATTTGAAACGTTTGCACGAAATATTCTGTTTACAATACTAAAAATATAGAAAAATAGTAAAATTCACTGCATCATGTACGATTCGAACCACATATCGACAGATATAACCCGTTTCTCTAACTACTAGAACTTAAATTCTTATGTAATACATAGCAATAAGATTATTTGAAGTTTGATTCTGATGGGTTTACTTCCCATGAAACATAGCAAATAAAGCTTTAACCCGAGCCAAACACTGGAAAAATGAATAAATATAAGAAAAGGCAACAGACAAGGCACAGAGAAGCTATAACACTGGCAATACAATGGCAATGCTGTGGCAAAGTGAAACAAGTAAAGAACAACATATAAACATAACAGAAAAAAGATCACAAACAAAAGAACAAAAACAGAATAATGAATGATTAAGAAATAGATTGAATTGTCAGTAAAAATTGGGTAACTGGGTTTTAAACCGATTTGCAGTATTCTAACATTAAGAATATGTAGCTCAGTGCCTAGAAAAATGGGAAAGGGAGCTGAAAGTCGATGGTTCGGATACACTCATAAGCAAACATGCACATCTCTTACGAACGAAAAGATAGTTAAAATTTGTTACATCTCTTCAGGCGACGTTTTCCAGTGTAGCTGCTCTGTAGATCTGACGGCGTTTCCATGGGATGAACAGAATTGCACAATTAGTTTTGTGGTCTGGGCTTACCAACAAAATGAAATACAGCTGGTGACTAAACAAGGAAACGTGAAATTGGGACAGTTTGAATCAAATGGGCAGTGGGTATTGCTGAGTACACGAACTTATCCCTCCAACGATCACATGAAGTCTTTTCTTGCCTTTGAAATTGTGATGAAGCGTCGGGCTACATTCTTTATTGTAAACATATTATTACCATTTTTTACATTAAGTGTACTAACTTTAGTAGTGTTCATCGTACCAATCGAATCAGGCGAAAGAATGTCTTTCTCTATAACTCTGCTTCTTTCTATTGGGGTTTTCATAACGTTAATCTGTGCAAATTTACCAGCCAGTGCCGAAACAATGGCAGCCATTTGCTATCTTTTACTTTTTGTGTTAGTTCAAAGTACAATTATATGTCTTTTAAATATTATAAGTCTGAGGATGTATTTCAAAGCCGATGGCGAATCAGAGCCTAGTAAATATTTGGAAAAATGTTTAGTACTTTGCAATAAAATTTGTTGTTCTTTGTCAAAACACCCAGTTCACAAAACGGAGAAGGCCGAAGACAAACTCGATGCTGAGAACGAAGAAGACATAAAAAAATTGGACTTTGACGAGTCAGAGGACAAACCTATTTCTTGGAAAAATATTAGTAAATTGTTTGATAAGGTGTGTCTGTTGATGATGACATTGTTCTTGATATTTTCATACACCACGTTTACATACTATGTATCAATCCCAAAGTAAGATAATGAGCTCAAAACACAGGTGTAATTAAGCAAATCTAATGTTTAATTGAAAAAAAGAAAGATTTGTGTGCATCCAAAGCAAAGTAAACATTAAACAATTTTGTATATCGGACTTGATGATTTGAACACGGAAATAGACAAATAGCGTTTATTTATAATAATTTGTTGTAAAATAAGAAGTGGCACGTTGTTCGACAAGATCTCGTGATTGCAAGAATTCTGTCAAAGAGCGGAATGTTAATAAGTAGGCACTGATAACATTAAATTGCCCATATTTATACTACATTAATATTACTTAACAGTGATGGTACGAACAATATGTAATTAACTTCTATATGTTATAAATAGAAAATGCATTACTGTGTTTCATGAGTCCTATTATAAAGTTGGGGTAATCCCAAAATGAGAAAATGCTTTCGATGGATTTTCTTTATAGCAACTGAATATTGTTTTTCATTTAAATATACAGACCGCAAAAGTTGGTCCATAACAATAAAATGTCAGTTGTGTGAAGGGTAAAATATATACAAAAGTGTTCTCCAAAATGGGTCACCATCACCTCTAAAAGCTAACAGAATGTCATCATTCTTGTGTAAACGGGAAATTAATTGTAGATACAAGTTGTTGAAAATAATAACCAATGAATAACAATCGGTGTATATTAATGTATATTAACATACTTGTCTGAATATATCTAAAGTAAATGAGTTCAAGTTGTTGAAACCTAAAAATGACATAATTATGTTGTAAAATGTGTTAACGTATGTGAATAAATCTATTTAAATACATATCATATTAAAACATTTATTTATATCATTGTTTAGTTTTTTTTTATCAGATTTAGTGATCTGTTACCTGGAACACTTGTAAAAGGTCATACTCACTGCTGCGCATGCAGTAACACTGACTGTTTCTGTGTAATCAACAGCACAAAGTTTTGACCAAAATATTCTCGACTAAATTTTAAAGATAGTGTTTTGGTGGCAAAAAAACAGTAGCAGTACAGTTTATACAGTTTTATGCCAGAAAAATGAAGATTGATACGTGTGTTGATGATGTCGGACGACAATACAAAGCTAAAACAATTTATCTCTGTCTTTGGAGGAATACAATAAGGATCGGTGCACTGAAAAACACCAGGCGTTTTGCTGGGAATTAATATTCAATGCACAAACATTTAGACTCTTGTTCGAGTGAAAATCAGGATGGTAAATGAGTTAAACTACTTATGATAATCTCTTGCAGATATCTATGAATATTTTTCTGTAACAGTTTGTAAAATAATGACCACAATTTTGTGGTACTCCAACCAGCACAATGTTGGGGATTATACAAAAATATCGCTGTACCATTGTGATAAATGACAATACTATTGGTGTCTCCTTTTCATATGATCTCTTTGCATTGTATTGATATTAGTTGGACAGATTGGACTTAGGTTGAATGATGGTTTTCCAAGTTTTTATTCATGATTTGAGATAATGCTTATTTTTTTATGCCCCTGCAGAAAGGCGGCGGGGCATATAGTAGATGCATCGTCCTCCCAGTCGCCCCACTTTTGTGTGCAGCATCACTGCAACATAATAGAAGGGAATCAATTGATACTAAGTTTGTTGATAGAGGATAATAAGAGAGTGCAGTGCACGAACAACCGTAACACTAGCTTCTTTATTTTATTGAATTACTGCCCTTAAGTATCTTTTGCAGAGCATAACACAAAATGTATAGAAGAGAATCAATTGATACTTCATAAATTGATAGAAGGCAATGAGAAGAAGTGCAGTGCTTACGAGACATTGCTCTAGCTTTACTATGTTTTTAGGGACGGTTCTTTTCTTTTTGAGATTCAATTTATACTTTTTATACTCGAAGGCAAAATAAACACAACTTTACCATACAACTTGAAATATATAATATCCAGTGCATTTTATAAAGAATTCGCCTGGAACAGAGGTTAAAAAATGTCTCTGAATGAATTATCGAATTGTAATTTCATGCAGACAGGTAGTAAATCAAACTTTATTACTTATTACACACGTTTTAAAGAGTAAGTATACACTGACAGTAATAAGAATTCGCCTGGGACAGAGGTAAAAAGAAATAATAAATGTCTCTGAATGACTTATCAAATTGTAATTTCATGCAGACAGGTAGGAAATGAAACTTTATTACTCAGTAAACACGTTTCAATGAACACGTTTCTGTAAAAACATAAGAAAATGAAATGTTGCGTTATTCTTTGAGTATATATTTATTCAGGACAATGAGAGGAACTGCAGTGCACAAGAACCATAACTCCAGCTTCATTATTTTTACCAGTTTACCGCCCTTTGTTACTTTTTCTTTTTAGAGCATAACTTAAATATTATTGAAAGGAATCAATTGGTATTTAGGAGGAATTGCAGTGTACATGAGCAATAATGCTTGATTATCATTCTTTGACATACCCTCTACAGACTTCGAACATTGCAATTATTTATGTTCGGAAGGGAAATATGTTTTTAACAAACACCTCTTGTTGAACTTATAAGCAAAAGTTATAAAGGTTAAATCGGTTGTATTCAATATTACAAATTAAGGAAATTGCTTGCCCCGATGCCGATATTCGTCGTACACATTTCAGCAGCAGTCTTTCGTGAAAAAGTGTTTGTGTTGAATGTTTTTCAGTTAGAATACAAAATAGAATTTAATTAAATTCAAATGGGTATGATTATCAGAAAATTTGTTTAACAACTATTTATGCCTGTATTTTCCATTGAAACAGGAATTTCTGAAGTCCTATGTACTGTATCACTATGCAAGTATAATAGAAAAAAGTTGTAGGTTATTGTACATTTGTACTATTTTTATTAACAATTTTGCGTAAACGTGTTTCGATCGCGTTCTGATAATCTGATGTGTTTTTTTTCCATTTCATAATTGACAATAGAACAGAAAAACAAAAAACCTCTGAAAGTTAATCACTTGACCCCAAGAGAATGTTTTAAGTGCAGTTAATTGTTGCTTTAATAGATGTCTGTAACATTAATGCATACCTGGTCGTTTGATAGAAGAGACATGAAACACCTCTTTTAATTGAAATATTTTCTCTTTAAAATTTACATGAATCAATATCTCATTAACTAGAATCTAAAGTACGGGGTTAGTATCATCGTTATCATGGCTTTGCAGCTTTGCAGAATGGTTTAATATTCTCTGAATTGTTTGTGATATGGAAAATTAAGTTTTGCATCATTTGCCTGTTCTGTTTTAAGCTCTGACTTAAGTTTTAAGAATATAAACTCAAGCATTAAGGAATGGCATCCAACAAAGTAATAAAGTTATGCCTGGTTAGTATACACTGTTCATATTTTAAGTTTTTATGAAAGTTACATTTATGTGTATTTTAAACTAATTTATATATACTCGATTTCGAAACAAGTTCTTACAACTTATATTAATAGCTCTCGAGACTTACTCCAGATTGAATCAACCTCGAAGAGAAAGAGAGAGAGGGAGAGAGAGAGAGAGAGAGAGAGAGAGAGAGAGAGAGAGAGAGAGAGAGAGAGAGAGAGAGGGGGAAGAGAGAGAGAGATAGGGGGAGATAGAGAGATAGAGATAGAGAGATCACAGTTTTCCGGCAACAAAATTAGTGCTTTCACTGTAAATTACAAGTAACAAATGCTCCCAAAATATGCTTGTGATACATAATAGGCACGTTTCTATGTATTTCAGTTGTAAAACTGAGGTGCAGAAATGCTGAAAATATCAACGTGTGTAAATATGAATTGATAAGACCTGGAAGGTCCAAACATCTAGAATATAAAGTACAGATATAATTAGTGAAAGCTGCCAGCCAGTCAGGAAGATGTAATAATAATAATTTACATTCATGTGACACCTGAAGTTTTCATTCGAATTTTCTTTTCAGCATCTAAATATGTCTATACATTTCAAGATTTGAATTTGTCTCTTGAATAGTTGTGCTAGGAGAATTGAAAAAGCCGGATAAGTAAAACATAACTCATGCAACAGAAATGGTTCTTAAACACTTGTTTTATCATCTTGTACCTACATCAAAGTTTTGGGGCTTAACAATGAGCAATTTTATATATTCATTCTTAAACACTTTTTTCTATAGTGTATTTATTTGTTTCGTGTAAAGTGATATTTAAATACATACATAGTCTGTTCCGTGAGTTTTACTCTCGCGGCTTAAAGAAATCCAAAGCCAGTAATAAGAACATTCAACACTAGAATGAATAACACAAGATAATTTCCAATCTCGTCAAGAAATTTCTTACATATCCGCTTCCTTCAGATTTTTTTAACTTCTTTTTGTTTAGCAGTAGTCGACTTGCTAATTTCCTGATTCAGGATCTGGCGTCTAATCATGCACGCAAAATGATCTGGAATGTCACTGAAAAAATTATACAAATGAGAATAAAGTATTTGTACTGGTTTCCTTCAAATGTGAGTAGTGTTCTTAACTGTGCAAATTTGGCTATAATTAAAGAAAAATCCATCATGTTATGGACTGATATTTTCCTTCGGCCTCATAAACTTTCGCCTTTTTCTGGTCTTGGTGTTGGTGTGTTGTGTGTTAGTGTGTTGGTGGTGTGCACTTCTGGGTGCTGTGGGGCTCGTTTTGGGGAGGCTGCGTTTTTGGTACGTGGCATTCCCTGTTTGATATTATTTTTGTTTTTTTTGATCTGTTTCCTCCTTGTGAAATTTGTGAGGCAGCTCCAACTTCAGATGATGGTTCAAATTTATTAGGCAATTCAGGAATCTGACAAACAGAACGATGAATTTTACTGTTTGGTGTCATAGTCATCTGAGACGCCAAGTCAAGTGCAAGATGACTAGGCAGTGCACTAAGTTGTGATAGACGTCGTTTTAATTAAGAAAGTATCCGAGTTTCCTTCGTAGATGATCGACGCTTTCGATTTTCCAATGACTGGCTTCCTCGTCCGATTGGCGACTGATGCCTCTGTACACTAAATGAGTTTTCCGACTCCGACGAAGAAGAGTTACTGTAAACCACTGACACGTCATCTTTACGCTGCGACAAAAACTCTTTTAGGATGGTGTATGTTTTAGACTTGGCCTTTTTGGTATGTCTGGAACAGGAGGAGATTCGCGCTGAAACGGAGACAATGGGACATCAACAGATGGCTGACTCACGAATGTACTCTCTGGTAGTGATGAAGGTGCCTCCGATACAATTGTTAAGTCTGGTTCCTCCACATAATATGAATTATCCTTTAACAGAACAAAAATGTGATAATATCTGTATTTTGTAGACCGAACAATGAACTTTTTTTATATGCAGACAGTTGTTCCTCTATACCGTTAAAGCATTGTTTTCTTTGAATACAAACATTACATGTACTTCTTTTAACACTTAGAGAAAACCTACTAATTTTTATGTTTTCAGTAAAATATGATACTGTTACAGACATGACAGAAATTGTAAGCTACAGAACGTAAGTCAGTGTCATGCAAACTTGAATTAGTTTAAAAAGACACTCATTTATAATTTGCCGTTCTAGGATTTCAGAGAAACGCCAATGAGTTCCCTATCATTAGAGCCACCGTAGTGCAGTGGTACCGCGTTCGCCTCAGGATCGGAGGGTTCATGGTTCGATCCCCACCAGAGACGGTAGTGTGTTTGGCAATACACTTAGTTGCACATTGCCCCTCTCTTTTCGATGTTGTGGATTGAGTTTAAGTTATGAGAACTGGTTTTGGAATGAATTCCGAAACCTTTATATTTATATTTTTGACATGAAAATGATTCCCTTTGGAATGATACCATTCATACAATGGATAAAATGACATTTGTGACGACAAAATCCTACCATCACGATTTTTATTTTTCTGTTCGATGTTTCATTTTACACTACAAAACAATTACGTGAAATGTCCCTGTTCGCTATCCCGATGATATCAATCGAACATTTTGTATCTACAATCTACATGAACTTGTCTTTTTTCTTTACAGTTTTCATAAAATTTGATGCATATATTTGAGTAAGTTATATATAATAATAATAATAATAATAATAATAATAATAATAATAATAATAATAATAAAACATTCTTTATTTCAAGAAGGTGACATATTAAGGTAATACAAGAAGAAATAAAAGTATACACCTTATATACAACACGGCCTTCTATAAACAAATTAAGAGACAAAACACTGAAACTGTCCAGTTATGCCTTGGTCACATATACGTACGATGTCCGTACGTTTTAAAAAATCGTACGATTCCACCAACTTTTAAAATCCGTACGGTCTCCGTACAATCGTAGCTTCTGGTCACATGCCTACGAGCCCCGTACGATCTTTTGGAGGATGCAATTGTAGATATACGTACGGACATCGCAGACAAGTCGTGCGAAGATAGGAAGGAGCTCGGACGTACCTCGTACGATGCACGTGTGTTCGTACGGCGCTCGTACGGTGCCCGTACAAAGTCCGCACGGTGCCTGTACGACAAGAATACACCAGTTCGGCGATAATTTCTCATTTTTACATTTTTAGCTAGAATCGTCAAGGATGTCCTACGGAGCCCGTACGGCGAACCTAACGTCCTGTAGGCCTCGTGCGGACATCGCAAGTTCCCTACCCGGTGCCCGTAGTATCGTACGAACATCGTACGTTGACCGTGCTTCTCCCCTACGATAGACGTGCGAGTACCGGCAAGCTCTTACAGGCCTCGCTGTGTTCTAAATCCGCACGGACATCGTGCAATGCCCGTATGAGCTCTACTGTGGCTCTTGCGAGCTTCTCCCGACTTCGAAAATTACTATGAGCTATGCGAGAACTCGGGAGCTCGGTGAAAAAATCCCTACGATGCTCGCAAGAGTCAACGATGTCCGTACGGACTCCGTGCGAATTTACAAAATTTTGACCGAAAACCTACTCGTACGGAGCTCGTAGCGTTAATGTGACCAGGGTATTACACACAATCATTCACTCATTGACAGACACTCAAAATAAACTTATTATAAGTATTGTATAATTAAAGCGTATGATAATTGCTTAATTTGTAATACAACAAAACAATAATACATGTAATAAATGACGGTTGAATAAAGACCATTTATTCTTTAAGTCAATTTCATTTTCATACGGATTGAATGTTCATCTATAGCATTCTAACATTTCTTAATAAAATTTCTTTCTAAATTAATCAAATAATACGTGGTGAAACAAGAACTTTTTATATCTGCATTTGAAGGAATTTAATGCTTGAGCTGAGCGGACATCAGTAGGAATATTATTCCAGATTTGCGCACTGTAGTACGTAAAAGAATCTTTATAATAGTTTGTCCTATTCTGGGACATAACCAGGTTATTACATGACGATGATCTCAGTCTGTAACTTTCATTTTTTTGAGAATGTCAGTGATTTAGATAAATAATCTGGGTCCATGTTTTTAAAGTATTTAAAAACTAATATAGCAGTGTGATATTTACACCTGTCTTGAAAAGACAACCATTTCAATTCAATAAATAAAGATTTAGATGGCGTTTAAGCCGGTTTATTGAGTATAATTCTTGCTGCCCGTTTCTGGAATTTAGTTATCTTACTTATGGTGGATTGGGTTCTCTTCCACCATATAGTACAACATAATCAAAATTTGACATAATATAGGCGTTATACATTTTCTTCATTTCAAAAGTAAAAAAATATACCATTCTTTTTAGCAGATATAACTTTGAGCACATCTTATCTACTTGCGTATTCCAGCTTAGTGTTTTGTCCACATACATACCCAGAACTTTTTGTGCGGCAACGTTTTCCACTTGCGTTCCATTTATATTAAGCATTAACTCACCAGCATTCTTCAATTTATGTTTGCTACCTAAGAGCATACATTTTGTTTTAACAGGATGAAGAGACGTATTATTTATACAACACCAAAACGAAATATTAACATTAAACGGTACACTATTTAACATTAAACAACGCTATTTAACATTAAACAACGAAACAGTGATTAAGCAATGAATCCCATAAGCAGTAGCTTCCGCGAAAGCGAAATGGAAACTATGGTACAGGACTATTACTCTACCAGCTTATTTAAATAGTGTTATTATAATTGTCTCACATTTGTACTATTGTATAGTTGAGAAGAATCGTATCAAGAATGATGCATCGGTAGCTAGAATGTTTCACAGTCTGTTATCAACATATCTCAATAGATATTTCAATTGTAAATGCTCTGGTTTTAGTCTCTGTCAATAGTTTGTAAAAGTCTGCAGAGAGAGTAGACAGTTTAGAACTTCATTATTGTGCCCCTCTCCGCATACAGAACAGATAATGGCATTACATACAACTACACGAATAAACAGTAATGCAGACTCTCAAGTGCAACTACCATGCAACTACCATGTTATTTTGAACCACTTGGATAAATTTAATGTAATATTTATGCTCAGCTCATCCTATCCTTCCCTACTTTATCTTATCCTTATTTATTACACCAAAAATAGCTCACTCTGTGCTCAGACGCTATGTGCACGTAGACGATTCTGATATGAATACCACATTGGTGATTTCATGGAATGTAGTATCGATATATTAATTGCATTCAGTAATGGAGAAAAAGCATTTAATTTACCAAGCTTTAGGTCATTTTAAAAACAAATCGATGTTTTCAATTAAGTTTGATCTGCTATCAGTATGTTTACATTTCTTCTGTAATAAATAAGCAATGGTTAAATATTTTAGACTAAATTTTATATATTATTAGTGGTTCTACATTATTTTAACTTGAGTGACAGTGGTGGTCGCGTTAGAATCTGTTAAAATTATAATTTAAATTGTACATAAGCCAGGATTTTACAATGGCACGTAAACTTGGACATTTTGTTATTATTCTGTTTTCAACATTTATTCTTAAACTGAACAGTAAGCAAGTAGCAGGAGAAACGATTCTTGACGTCGATAAATTGTTTACAGACAAGTTTTCTCCTGCTGTATATAACAAACAAATTCGAGGTCAAAACGACCTTTCAAAGCCGATGAATATTACTGTAACATTTTCTCTCCATCAATTACTTAAGTTAGATGATCTTCAAGAAACAATAGAAGTTCTAGGAGTTTTGAGGACAGAGTGGATTGATGAAAGGTTAATTTGGGATCCGGATACATACAACGGTACAAAACAGGTGAGTTTGTAAATGTTTTATCTATCACGATCATGGCAAACTGGTGAAAATAAAGTATCTTTAATAGGCTCTAACATTCTTCTTTTATTAATTACTTGAAGGTGTATGTGGCCGCTGATAAAGTGTGGATACCGGAAATCGTGGTGGCAAATCCATCATCAACAGTTCGTTTCCTTGGTGATGACATAAAAAGGCTTCTAACGCAACACTTTTATACAAGTTTAGCCACGTGGATTGTCGGTAATATACTTAAAAACTCTTAAAACTGTTGTAAAAAGTCATAGATTTTGAGCATTGAGTAAAAGTGCTGTTTTTACAAAATTTTGACGTTTACAAATGAAATCATGTTCGAATTTTGTAACGAGATAGTTGAATAAAACCAAAGAATGGCAAAATCATGGTGTCTTTGCCATTTCCAAATTACCCTCAGTCTTGTAATAACGACAAAATACACGTCAGACTGCTAGTTGCGTTTATAAAGTTGTTAAGTATATATTAGTGATTTTAACAAATGTTTAAAAATTTGAATAATGTATCCCTAAACACTGTTTATCCTGTGCCTTTGAGGCAATTTCAATGAAACTTTTCTCACGGTGCCCAAAAACTGACATAAAACACTTCTATTTCCATCGAAAAAAATAATCGGTATTTACCATAGAATAATTCGGTATTTCAAAAATGCAAATTTAATGTAACATTTATTTCTTCAGAATCTAGTTTTAAGTACTTATGAAATGCATTTCGCAAAGTCAAAACTCATTTCGTAATAAGCCTTATTTCTTTATGACTTCGTTATCCAAAAAGAAACGGACACTGTGCTGTATTAAATAATATATATGTACAATTAATGATTATTCCAAATGTTTTCACGAATATTCTGTATACAATACTATGAAAAATAGAAAAAAAATGTCATGTGCTATTCGAACCACAGATCCAAAGTTCCATAACATGTTTCTCTAACTACTAGAACTGCAATTTTTATGTAATACATAGCAATAAGATTATCTGAAGATTCATTCGGATAGGTTAAGTTCAAAAACACCATGAAACACAACACCTTTAACAATAACCCGACCCGCACACGTAAAAAATGAATATATAGGAGAAAATGCAACAGTCAAGTTGCAGTTATAAGATTGGCAAGACAATGGCCACGCTGTAGCACAGTGCAACAAGTACAGCACACAATGTATAAACATAACAGCAAAAAGATCACAAAACAAAAATCAAATAATTAAGAATGACAAAGAAATAGGTTAATCTGTTAGTACTCGAACTGGGGTTTTAAGCCGTTTTGCGGTATTCTAACTGCAATCATCTGTGGTTCATTGTCTAGATGAACGGACAAGGGAGCTGTGAGTCTGTGGTTCGAACAAAATATTTAACATAATGCGTATCTCTAAGAAACGATAGATTGTTTACGTCTCTACAGGTGACGTTTTCCAGTGTAGCTGCTCTGTAGATTTGACGGCGTTTCCATGGGATGAACAAAATTGCACAATAAAATTTGTGGTCTGGGCTTACCAACAAAATGAGATACAGCTGGTGACTAAACAAGGAAACGTGAAATTGGAACAGTTTGAACCAAATGGGCAGTGGGTGTTGCTGAGTGCACGAACTTATACCTCCAGTGATCAAATGAAGTCTTTTCTTGCCTTTGAAATTGTGCTGAAGCGTCGGCCTAGATTCTTTATTGTAAACATCTTATTACCGATTTCTACATTAAGTGTACTAAATTTAGTAGTGTTCATCGTACCAATCGAATCAGGCGAAAGAGTGTCTTTCTCCCTAACAGTGCTTCTTTCTATCGGGGTTTTCATAACGTTAATCAGTGAAACTTTACCACCCAGCGCCGAAACAATGGCATCCATTTGCTATCTTTTGATTTTTGTGTTGGTTCAAAGTGCAATTATATGTCTTTTAAATATTATAAGTCTGAGGATTCATTACAAAGTCGATTGCGAATCAGAGCCAAGTCATTTTTTGACAAAATGTCTAGTATTTTACAAAAAAATATGTTGTTGTCTGTCAAAAAACAAAGTTCAAAATACGGAGAAGACTCAAGAAAAGCTCGACTCTGAAGACGAAGTAGACATAGATAAGTTTGACTATGATGGGTCAGAGGAAAAATCTGTTTCTTGGAAATATATTAGTAATATGTTTGATAAGGTGTCTTCGGTGATCATGACATTGTTCCTGATAGTTTCATACACCATGTTTGCATACCATGTGTCAATCCACTAGTAAGACTAAAAGGTGTATTTTAGGCAAATTTAACGTTTTATTGAAAACAGAAAGATTGCAGTGCAAGTAAGCTTTAAACAACCTTGAATATCAAACTAGATTTGGAATAGGAACTAGGCAAATATCGTTAAAATTAAATGATTGCAAGAATTCTGTCAAAGAGCGGAATGTTAATCACTAGGCACTGATAATGTTTAATTTCCCAGATTAAAATCACCTTAATATGAACAGTTATGGTACGAACAATTTGTCTTTTAACTTCCATAAGTATAAGTAGGAGATGCATTTCGGTGTTCAACGAGTCTTAGAAAGTTGAAGTAGACCCAAAAATAAGACAATGCTTTCTAGATATTTTACATTATAGAGACAGAAAGGGCGGAATTGAACATTTATTTATTACTTAAATATACAGACCGCGAATTGTTGGTCCGTAACGATATATGACAGTTGTATGAAGGATGAAATACACACTAAAGCGTTTCCTAAACAGGGTCACTATCACCTCTAAAAACTGAAAGAATGTTATCGTTCTTGTGTTAACAGGAAAAGAGTTGTAGATACAAGTTATTGAAAATGATAACCAATGAATAGCAATCGGTGTATGTAGAGCCATTCGTCTACATATACCTAACTTAAATGAATTCAAGTTGTTGAAACTGAAAAATGATATATGTTATAAAAAGTGTTAATGTATTTGAACAAATCTATTAAAATATATATCATATCAATTTGTATCCTTTTTTTATGTTCTATCAGATAGAGTGATCCGTTACTGGGAACACGTCACACTTGCTGCTGCGCATGCAAAACTAATGTCTATTTCTGTTTCTGTGGAATCAACAGCACAAACTATTGACCAAAACATTCATTGACAAGAGATCCTGTTTTGGTGGCCAATACATAAGATAAGTTTACATGCATAATAAACGAGGATTCTGTTTTCAAACCATTATGGTGTCGGGGATATTGTTAGCTCAGATATAGACAGGTAGCCAGCACTTTCGTTACTTTCATTGCTTCCGAGAGAAATATGGAGATCACCTATTGACAGCTGGTCATGTAATAAGTGTTTTGAATAAGTTTTTCCTTATGCAGACTAAGATTGGAATTATGTAAAGATGTAGTTACTTAAGAAAAGGACTATACTTACGTACTTAGCCGTATGTTATTGGACATCATAACATCAAAGTTTGGAACAAGATGGATAGTATCAATAGGTGGGTGTTTAAGAGGGATAGGCTGTTATTAGAGGAGTACGTAGTAGACAGCCGGTAGAGAAATGAAGACTGACGAGTGTGTAGATGAAGACCTAAGGAATTACAAAGCTAAAACTATACATATATGTCTTGGGGGATAATAAGTATCGGCGCAGAGAAAAACCTATAGGTACTATTCAATGTGCATACTCAGACTTTCTTCCAGGCACGAATCAGCATGATAACGAGTTGATTTACTTGTGATTATTTTTGCAGATGTTCATGAATATTTTACTGTAACGGTTTGGTGAATAATGACAACAATGTTGTGGTACTTCAACCAGCACAATGGTATGGGTTATACAAAAATATCACTATGTCGTTGTGATAAATGACAACACAATTGTTGTCTTAGTTTCATTTGATACCTTTGCATTGAACTAGATACTCTTTTGATATTAGTTGGATTGATTGGGCTCAGGTTACATGTTAATAGTTTTCTTTGATTTATGATTGTAAGAGAACGCTTACTTTTAATGCTCCTGTAGAAAGGCGGCGGTGCATTTAGTAAATACATCGTTCTCCTGGTCGTCTCACTTTTGTGTACAGCATGACTTCAACAGAATAGAAGGGAATCAATTGATACGTATTTGTCAATAGACGTAAATAAGAACCTTAACTCTAGCTTCATTATTGTATTGAGTTACTACCCTTAAATACGTTATATTTTGCAGAGCATAACTCAAAACGTATCGAAGCGAATCATTTGATACTTATTTAATTGATAGACGGCAATAAGAAATAATGCAGTGCTTAAAAACATAAATCTAGCCTTGCTACGTTTTTAGTTACAGCCCTTTGATAAATTTTTCTTTTGAGGTCATAACCAAACAGGTATCCAAGGGAATCAATTCAGACTTTATATATTCATTAAGAACAATGAGAGGAACTGCAGCGCACTATAACCACTCCAATTCATCATTTTCTTTACCGCCCTTGAAAAGAGTCAACAGTTATTTTGGAGGAATTGCAGTGTACAAGAGCTATAACTCTTGTTTATAATTCGCTAACATACACATTGTACCCTGTACAGAAAATCGTGCATTGCAGTTATACATGTATTTGTGTGGGAAAGGAAACATATGTTTAAAAACACCTCATGTTTACCTTATAAGCAACAAACATGTTGAACATGAAAATTATAAGCGGCTAATTCGGTGGAAAATGTACTTGAAATTGCCAACGAAAGAGGGTGCTTGTCCTGATGTCGATATTCGTGGTGCACATTTTCAGCTGCAAAATTTCACGAAATAAAGTCTGTTTTGAATGTTTCGCAGTCAGAAAACAAAACACAATTTGATTAAATTTAAATGGGTATGATTATCAGAATATGTGTTCAGCATTCTTCCCTCCAATTCCAGGTCATGATTTTGCAAACATCGTGTTTAACAACTATCACGCCTGTATTTTCCATCACGTTTTACAACTGTTTACATTGCCTGCAGTTTCATATTGAAACAGGAATTTCTCAAGTCCTATGTACTGAATGGCTATGAAATTATAATACAAAAAGGTTTAAGGCTATTTCACTATCTATAATTTAACAAACTTTTGCGTAGACGTGTTTCTACCGCATTCTAATAATCTGATGGTGTTTTTATTCAATTTCATAATGGACTTAATACATCACACAGTCATGAAAAACCTAAAACGTTATTCACTTGACCCCAAGAGAATGTTTTGATGGCAATCAATTGTTCATAATAGATGTCTGTAACATTAATGCATTACCAGGTCGTGTGATAGAAGAGATATGATACATCTTTTTTGTTTGAACGTTTTTCTCTTTACATTTTATAACTTGAAACAATATCCTATTAACTGGAATGGAAAGTACGGGGTTAATATCAAATGTTACAGGGCTTTGCAGCTTTGCAGAATGGTTTAATAGTATCTGATCGGATTGTAATATTAAAAATATAACTATCAAGTCTTGCATAAATTGCCTGTTCTGTTTTACAAAAATGTAAGCTCTGACTAGTTTTAAGAAAAAACCCTCAAACATAAAGGAATGGTATCCAACAAAGTAATACAATTATGCCTGGTTAGTATACACTGTTCATATTTTTAGTTTGTACGACAATTACAGTTATGCGTAGTTTATACTAAATTAAATCTATTAACATGCGATTTCGAAACAAGTTCTTACAACTTATATTAATCGCTCTCCAGACTCATTCCCGATTGAAGCAATCAACGAGAGAGAGAGAGAGAGAGAGAGAGAGAGAGAGAGAGAGAGAGAGAGAGAGAGAGAGAGAGAGAGAGAGAGAGAGAGAGAGAGAGAGAGAGAGAGAGAGAGAGAGAGGGAGGGAGGGAGGGAGGGAGGGAGGGAGGGAGAGGGGGGTAATGTTGAATTATTTGTGTCTTGCTTAAGGACACTACCGACATAGTTATGGTGGGGATCGAACCGTTACCCCCGATCCCGAGGCGAACGCACAGCTACTGTGCCACGGCGGCTGTCCTTCAGAAGACAAATAATGAAGACTGAACAGAGAGCTCTTTCCTAACAATTGTTTTAAACTAGGGTTGCTGAAACAAATTCGAGGAATATACGAAATACCAACATTGACTTTATTGTTATGTCACTGTAGCTTTACAAAATAACCGTTGAGATCAGCTTTGAATTATTACAAGCTCATACCTACATGTACCATAAGTCTTCTTACTTGGTAACTACATTCCGTTTTATTAATTCACGTACTACATAGATTGTATATATATTGCATAAGACTTTATATTTACTGTATTTATTTTTTCAACTGAATTTTTCACACCACAAAACCCACGCACACACACGAACACATTTTCAAGTCTCAAACATCATATATCGTACAAGTCATGCCCTGTACATAATGTCTCTGTTTGTGAATGCAAATATTATATTTATGATCTTTTAAACGCACTACATTTTCTTAAAAACGACAAATTAAAAGGAAACATGTGCACTTTCAATGTTACTATGCCTTTTGAAACATTATATTAATCATTGAATGCGTATGATATCAAAGGCTATTACAACAAGCTTTGTGACTGTTAAATCATTTATTTCATTACCCTTTTGGCGTAAAGTGTACATAATTTCAAAAGTCATAAAAAGATTTCTTTTCTCCTGCTCATAAAACTAATAATGCATTTTATATTTGTTCTCCTGTGGTATTTTACTCACAAGGAACACTAGCCTATCCGATTCAACAAATTTTGTTGGTGCATTTAAAGTAATAATACCTGATGAAGTGACAATCAAAATTTTTGAAAGATAATGCTTTTTGAGAAAATGAATGTTATCACAGCTGCTTCTAAAATTGCTATCTTATCTACATTTGTATATTTTCAATTTTTGCTAATTTTTTTTTGCTGATGATAAAAGAAATAACCCAGTTTCAGCTTTTGTTTATCTTATCATCTTACTGGACCTTAATGCAATAAGTGTCATTTTGCAGACTAAATCGAATTTGGAAGCGACGCTTTGTCGGGAGCTTTTGTTGTGAAATACAGTAACACTAGTGACATATTATGGTCATATGATGTAAACAGAGTACTGACTCCTTACTTTCAAAATCAAATATCGTTGTCAGCTTTATAAACTTGGCAAACTGCATGTAATTGTTCACATCTTCTCGAAACCCTATGACTCGCACTTGGAAACTCTGCAGAGTGTCAGTCGCACTTGGTTTTATCTAGATCAGTTCCAAGTCAAAACTGTTGGTCGTACGTTAACTTGTTCATTCCTGACGGAGTTTCCTTAATTATTTTCAATATAAATGTACAGTTAACTTTTAGAAAGGATCATGGTCTCTTTGTAGCATTGGGATGCAATATAAAATATTTTATGAAATTTGTGAATGAAAGCGTGAACCGTGCAAACTGTTATTTCGTTCTAGAGGGTCCTTTTCTCAAGTATTTTTGTTACCAAGTTAGTATTAAGTTGTAACCAAAAGAGACATTTTCGGCAAAATGTTCACTAAACGGAACACAGAAAGCCGAAATTAATTTTGCTATATGCATACTTTCGATTTGATTTTTTACACAGTACAATAAACACGAGTTTATATTATTCTAATATTATTGCATTTAAATGAACTGTTCACCAATAAATGACACTAAAGTCAGTCCAGATAGAATTAGTACAATACCTAAATACATATAAACATATATCACCAGAGAACAAAATAATAAAACATGGTGTATTTCATAACTAAAAGAGAAAAATACAAAGAAATTATGTTATAGCGCTTGGCTTGTTCTTTACACAGACACCCCTGTATGTAGATACTAATCATTATTCAAAGCATTTTACTTAAATAATCATTGTTCCAAGCATGTAATTTGTACTAATCATTGTTCAAAGTATATAATTTATACTACTAATTATCCAAAGCATGTCGTGTATACTTTCCCTTGTCTAAAGCATTAAGTTTATACTAATCATTTTTAAAAGCATGTGAAATATACGAAAGTAACACATTCGCTAGAGTATACAGAAACAGTAGGCAGGAATGATACCAATATGTTCAGTAACGAGCATTGTGCCCGGCGCTGTAAAGTGTAAAACACGAGTGAGATTAATAATCTGTATTATTATAAAACTTAGTACCATGACAGTATCCCGTGTGTGCGTCATATAGTAAGTAATGTAGCAAGTAATATAGATGCGATTAATAATGTGTAAATGCAATTATTGAATACAATGTTAACTGAACATTTCTATCAGACACTTGATGTATATAAGGCACTGTTCCTGCAAAATAGACAATCACTGATTTGTTTAATAGACTTTCAATATCTAAATAGGACAAATCACTCATACAACCGTGTTAATGTAATTCGTTTAAGAACGGTTTTATAGTTAGGTTAATAATGCCACAAAAATAATGATTGTTCAGAGATAGTGCCTTTATACAATGTTTTAATAAATTGATACTAGTACATTAAAAAATTATCTTCTCCTCGTAAATAAAAAGAATTTTACAAAAGCAAAGAAAAACATATCGGACTTAAGGTCTGGTTGTTAACAAAACGGTCAATCAATCGTAGCTAGGTCTAAACAGGACTCCTTTGAGAAAAAGCAAAATACAGTTAATCAAAAAAAGTACATTATAAATTTAATATTGCAAAGAACGTATAATAAATCATCGTATACAGCATTTAGTCCGTCGTAACTGTACATCAGAGAATATGTAAAAGAATCGCAAGCCATTTTACTATTTATTCCAAAAGATATTTCTCTAATTTTCAAAGAGATATTTCACACTGAGATATCGTTGTGTCACAGAAATCTCCTGAACATTAAGAAATATCTCTTCTTCTAACCTTACAGAGATATCTGTTTAACATCATTTGAGAGATACTCTATATTTCTAATTTTGAGAGATATTTCCCAAAGTTACAGATATATTTCTTTAAGTTTAAGTGATATCTCTATCTCTCTATTTTTAACAGATATCACTGTTTCCGAGATATCTTCTTTAGAGGTAGGAGTGGTATCTCTGAACATTAGACAGATATATCTATTAAAATGTGAGATATCTCTTTCGTTTTGGGAGATATCTTTCAAAACATGAGAGAGTTCTATATTAAAAGAAAGATATCTCATAATTTACAAAGATTTCCCCTACTTTTACTGCTTTTAGATTTAACAGTAAATTGGCTTGCCATATACAAGAAATAAAAATTGATCTGCACTGTACAAATACCTATAGTCGTGGTATACATTGGTACACGAATAAAATGTTAAAATGTTGATAAACAATTTACATTTGCAAAATGGTTCAGTGCAAAGTTCAGAACAAAGTAATTGAAACATAAATTGCACACGGTGTGTAGGTCAGCGTGCAATGCAGAAAGTAAAACATGATACAAATGTACGATGTTTTAATTGATGATAAAGAGAATATTTAAAAACCAAAATATAAATGAGACAAAAAAATGAAAAGACACATATTTTTTTAATGCTCTTGCTTAAAATAAAAACAGAAAACGGTAAATATTTATCACACGATTTATACCATATAAGTGGTTTATTATGTAGGCTCTAAGTTCTGCGGGTATCTTTTGGGGGGTAAAATCAGGTATGTTTATTTTTCTAAACATTTATTTTTTATAAATTAATTTGAATTATGCGCCCTCGAAAGGCAGAGGATCCAATTGTGTCACTAAAGTAAACGATCAAATAAAGTTTCAAATTTTATTATTTGTTAGAATTTGTACGTGTACAAGTACATGTATTCTTCGTCATATGTTTCCTCATAATTATTTCTTTTGTTGGAAGGGAATCACATGCAAACAAGAAGACTTACGTGTTAGCGAACGTGACAATAACACATCGAAAGTGTGATAAATGTTGTTTGCAATGTAAAATAGGAAGTGAAATTATCTGTACAACAGATGCAAACTATAACTATTTGATTTTATTTTATTTCTGCGGCGTACTGTTTGGACACAGACAACGCGTAAATATTGTTAACGAAAATAAACACACCTTTGAGATAAAGCAGAATTCAATTCATAGTGTATATGCTTTTAAAGAAAGCATATCACAAAACGTAAGTGAAAAAGTAATCATGAAGAATAGTCCTAGTACATGCCTGCCCTAGTATATATTGAATTTAAAAATCAACTAGTAACTGCAGCAACTGCAAAATTGAGTTAGAACAAATGTCTCATTTTATCACAAAAGCTAAAATAATGACATAGAACGGTCATTTTATTCACTTTCATGCCTAAATATCATTTTTCTCTGTTTTTCACCTCCATCTGAAGTTAGCACAACATTTTCCCCGCTTTACCAGAGCTGAAGGTGATTCGCGTTTACGGGCCGTGCTGATGTTTTCCTTCGAGGATAAATATGAAGAATTTCTCTTTCGAATATGTTTTTAGTTGTGCTCCGGACAAAGAATTGAAAAAGTCAGATGAATAAAACGAACATATGCAAGAGTCATGGTTCTTTTTAAACTGAACGTTTGTTTTATTATTTTGTACATCAGAATTTCGGGGGCTTAAAAATTAGCAGTTTTATACTTAAGAAGTAGATTTTACTTTTGAGTGATATACCGGTTAGTACAACGCCATTGAATATACTTGTGTGTAAAAATAGGCGTTTAACCAAATAAAACAGTTTCAGTATATCACTGTGTGGAGTTTAGATGCGTAGTAATCTAATCACGAAGGCTGGAGGCCTGATTTATTAATCACAAAGCATCTAAACGACAAACAGTGATATCCTTGACGGTATATAACTTAAAAGTGAAATATATTTCCATTCTAACACATTAATTTAAAAAAAAAAAATTTCGAAGGGGTACTACTTGCTGCGCTACATGAAGTCGCTGCTTTGAACAGGCGTGTAGAAAAATTAAATACAATTTGTTTTACATCACATGTCTTCATTCATAACAATACCGATACAAGCTTATTAGCGAATGCATACTCGTAGATGTTTTGTGAAAATTACGCGGGAGGGAATTTCAGCCGTCAAAAATAGTGCTGAACGCCTAGACTGATATATCACGCTCAAATCCATCTTTGCGTATATAAGAGAAATTTTCAATAGTGTTATATTCATTCTTTTACACTTATTTTTATAGTGTAGTGTTAGTTTCGTGTAAAGAGACAGAGTCTATTTCGTGAGTTTGCCTCTCGCGGCTTAAAGAAATCCAAACCCAGTAATTAGACCATTAGAAACTAGAATGAATAATACAAGATAATTTCCAATCTCGTCAAGAAATTTCTTACATATCCGCTTCCTTCTGAATTTTTTACTTCGGCCATTTTGTTTAGCATTAGCCGATTTGCTGATTTCCTCATTCAGGATCTGGCGTCTAATCATGCAGCACGCAAAAATGATCTGGAATGTCATTGACAAAATTATACAAATGAGTATAAAATATTTGTACCGGTTTCCTTCAGATGTGAGAACTGCTCTTAACTGTGCAATGTTGGCTATCATTAGAGAAAAATCCATCATGTTATGGACTGAAATTTTCCTTCGGCCCCATAAATTTTCGTCTTTCTCTGTTCTTAGATCTGTTTCCTCTCCGTGTGGATCCTGCTTCTCTCGCAGATTAGGCGAGGCAGCTCCAACTTCAGATGACGGTTCTGATTTATTAGGTAATCCAGGGATCTGTGAATCAGAACGATGGATTTCATTGTTTAGGGTCTTAGGCATCTGAGACTCCAAGTCGAGTTCAAGATGACTTGGCAGTACACTCAGTTGTGATGGACGTCGTTTTAATTGAGAGGGTCTGCGAGCCTTGATTATAGATGAACGACGCATTTGATTTTCGAATGACTGGCTTCCTCGTTCCATTGGCGACTGATTCCCCTGTACACTTACTGAGTTTTCGGACTCCGACGATGAAGAGTTACTAGATATCAGTGAAATGCCATCTTTATGTTGCGACAAGGAGCTCTTTAAAGATGGTGAATGTTTTAGATTTGGCCTTTTTGGTATGTCTAGAACAGGAGATTCGCGCTGAATCGTAGTAAAGGGATCACTTGACGATGGCGGACACACGAATGCGCTCTCTGGCAATGTTGAAGGTGCCTCCGATACAATTGTTAAGTCTGGTTCCTCCACATAGTTTGAATTATCCTTTAACAGAACATAAATTTGATAATATCTGTATTTTGTAAACATTAAAATATATTTTCCTTTGCAGACAGTTGTTCTTTTATTCAGTTTAAGCATTATTTACTTTGAATACAAACATATCATGTATTTCTTTTACCTTGTTTTTTAAAAATGACACCGTTAAACACATGACTGAAATTGCAAGCTTCAGAATAAAGAGACGCTTATTTAGGACTTCTAAGATTTCAGAGAAATATCAATGAGTTGCCTATATGTAGAGCCGTTGTAGCGCAGTGGTAATGGGTTCAGGATTTGATCCCCACCAGCGTCTTTTGACGGTAGTGTTCTTAAGCACACACTGCCTCTCTCTTGTCGAGGCTGATACTATTTGGATTGAGTTTCGAGACCAAATAACATAAAATGTGAGAACTAGCGTCAATATCGAGTGAGATTTCGTCCCTTTATTGCCCTATCTAAAATCTATACATTGGAATTTGATAGAAACTGTGCAGGAACAAATATATTTAGCAGTTGGTTAGCCAATTAGTGCATATATCGTCGCTACAAATGCACTGAACTCAAATGCGAATATTTTTAAAGCAAATTACGCCTGTAACATTGACGTTTAGTGTTTTATAAATGGTGCATTTCATGTTAATATGTCTTTGCCACTTTTAAAGATAGCGTAGTTATAAAAAAGTTCGACCATGGACGCAAATTTATTCCAAAACTTTTAAATTTATATCTTTGTCATGAAAACGCTTTCCTAAGGTGCATAAGATACCATTAGTACGAAGAATAATAAATGATATTTGAAAATGGAAAATTATAATGAAGACAAAGCCTTACCATTACGATTTTTTTTCTGTTCGACTAAATCTACAGAGCAATTTCGTGAAACGTCCCTTGTTCGATGTCCCGTTGATATTAATCAAAACATTTCGTATCTACTTGTCTTTTTTTCTACATATTTTTCACCAATTAAAAAGAATCAAACCGTCATCAAATATCCATAGCTTAAATAAATGAAGCACGTTTTGGAAAAAAACAACATTTCAATACGTCATGACATGACACAACTGCTTTATTATAACGTAAATATGTATGTAAAACCGTTTCAAAGTTTTTTTCATTCTTGCGTTTGATCGAGCAATAATTCGACAAATTCCATAAAGCGTTTGACTTTTTAGATAAAATGTCCTCTTATTGACATGTCTTATTTGAAATAAACCTATGTTTATGTAAATTTCATGCACAATTACATTACATCAATATTTCAGAATGTACTTGCAGTCACACGTGGAGAAATCGTTTAAAGCTAAGCTACAGCCACTTTTTTTCCGGTTGAATGCAGAGAAAAAGGATATAAAAATCCAAAGTTTCTAAGTGATTCAAAAGAAAATCCATCAGAAAAACAAAACAATAACACCGGTACTGTTTTATCTCTTTATTATTCAATACAGTGTATTTCTAGTAGTATAAACGTTACCTCATTAAATGCTATTTCATAAAACAAATCTTTCGTCTGTTTCTCCCAAGATGGCTTCGTTCTGGTGATGATATATCATGCAGACACAAGAACGATTTAGAGAAAAATAAACAGCAAGGAGTGAAATATATATGAATATGATAAAATCAAGCAAACTTTACATGACTACATGGTATGAAAATATTTTGTAGAAAGACCCAGATTACTTTGAATATCATTATCTAATAAAATAACAAACAATTTAAAACCGAATAGTGTTCAGCATTTCAGCTTGGCTTCTATGTGAAACATTAGAATTATTTAGAATCAACACAATGTAAAATCTGGTTTCTAGAACAGGGCTATAAGCGTGCCGAATGAAATATTGCTCTGTTAAAGTCATGTTTCTAACATCTGAAGCTATGTACAAATGTATCATACATTCTCTTCAAAGAAGTAACAATTTAATCTGGTGTAGTCACTGTAAACACAAAAAAGGTTTTAAATTATCTATAAAAATATAATTTTAAACATCTTAAAGTGCGAATTATATTATTATTATTATTATAAGATGTTAGTCAAATAATACCAGGTGCGCAAAATGATCACTTATCGTTAACAGTCCAGACTTGATTTCCATTGTTGTAATAATGACATGAAATGGTAGTTGCGTAAATAAAACGGACCATTATATAGTTTTCGGCGGTTTATCGAAATATAAAGTTTTACGGTTTATGATATCCCGATAAACTGACTCAGCGAAATTTATCAAAATCTCTACCCAGATGAACGTCAAAAAGCATACCGAGTGTAATGCATACCGGGAAATCATATGATGATGACGTCGTTAAAAATGACTTCATCTGTGTTAATCTTTCTGATTACATTTCCCACGAGTTTCGATGTTAAAATTAAATAAACCGAATAAGTGTTGGTATCGCTGTAATATCACGTTATTAATTGTAATTATCACTCGTTTTATTAAAAAGTAGTTACTTTCACTCGTGGCTGCGCCACTCGTGAAAACATCACTTTTAGTGCCCACTCGGTGAAATTATAAAATGATATCACACCGAAACTGACTGATTGGATTTGTTTACACTCGGTACTTGACACTGTCATATGACCGAGCGTCAAAATGATATCACACCGAAACCAACAATTATCCTTTATATAAGTTAGGCCGTCATCGGTGTTACTAAAACGTTTGAAATTTATTTCCAAAGCATTATAGAGGACCTTGATAGAATAGACGAACAAAGTTGTGTCTTATTCTAGAATATAGAATGGATATCGATATATATCAAGATATATTCTAAGATAATAACATTATTATACACAATATGTACAGTAATGATTACCTATGTGACAAACCAAATTCATTTTACTGAACATAACCCAAATACATGTACTCCTTAATACTGTCTTTTGATATTCCTGTACATAGTCCTGGGTATGATCTGACAGGTCGGTCACGTGCCATTCCAAATGAATAGTTTTTATTAATCTGAAACTGTAGAATTAAATCAGTAATACATGTAGTAACAATATTGTGTTTACAGGATATGTAATTGTTCTATAACGTATAAAGTGTTGTCATACATTGTATATATCTAAGTAAAAGAAGTCTACAAAATAAGTGTTTTCATACCTTCGCTGTCCTTCAAAGAGCAACTTTACTTATTACCAACACTACCAGGAACTAACAAATTGCCAATGACATTGAACAGGATACTAAACCATTTTAACTGTACGTAAAATACGTATAAATGTAACTAAGGATATGTGTACTACACTAATTATCAGCACAATAAGAAAATAACAGATTGTCAATGACGTTGAACAGGATACTAAACTATCTCTACTGTACGTAAAACACGTTCAAATATAACTAGGATATGTATACTTTACTAATTATCAGCACTAACAGGAAATAACAGATATAATATTACATTGTGAAATGTCTTACTACCGGTACAGGAATTCATAATTTGATGGCACTGAAAGTATTTCTATTGATGGATTCTTAAAGGATTTTATTTCCGATGTAACAACAAGCGACATTTTAGGCAAAAAGTTTACTGAACGAAAAAAGAAGTCCTATCTTCATATTATTTTGTTGTATTCAAAATATTAAGAAAATATCCTCTAGCCTCGGTTAACTGCGGTCAACTGGTACTCTATTATATATGTCAGACGATGACGGAAACTACAGTTCTATAATACACGTATAGGACACACACTTTATTTCACAATATAAATGCACGGTGACAAAAGGCAGAACAAGAGCATACAACTAATATCATTCCAAAATAAAGCATAGAACATGGTAAATATGTATTTCAAAGCTAAAACAGAACAATATAAAGAAATTATACTATAGTGTATAGCTTTCCTCTTTCAAAAAATCAAACAATAAAAAAAAACTTTGTACAGAAACTTATTCATAATATTACGGTATCCTATTTGTATAACGGATGACAAATATGTAAGATGCGGTAAAAAACATGTAGTGCACCTGTACTAGAAACATATTGAATACGAGGAACGATGACAAGTCTTTTTTATCTGCAACCACAACTTTGACATAAAATGTTAGTCATACAAATACACCATCGTTGATTTGTTTTAAGCATTTAAAATAACTGAATATCACCAACCATTGTTTTTATATCAAACTTAGCACTTAGTTTTTCTTTTCATTCTTAAATTAATTAATAGTGTATATATTTGAGTCGGGTAAACTGAGATTAAAGTACAAACATATTGTGCTTCATGAGCTTGACTCTCATGACTTAAAGAAATCCAAAACCAGTAATTAGGCCATTAGACACTAGAATGAATAATACAAGATAATTTCCAATCTCGTCAAGAAATTTCTTACATATCCGCTTCCTTCTGAATTTTTTATTTCGACCTTTTTGTTCATTTGTAGCCGATTTGCTGATTTCCTCATTCAGAATCTGGCGTCTAATCATGCAGCACGCAAAAATGATCTGGAATATCATGGATAAAGCTATACATGTGAGTATAAACGTTTTGTACTGGTTTCCTTCAGATGTGAGAAGTGCTCTTAACTGAGCAATGTTGGCTATCATTAGAGAAAAATCCATCATGTTATGGACTGAAATCTTCCTTCGACCCCATAGATTTTCGTTTTTCTCTGATCCTTGTGTTGTTTCATCCCCTTGCCTTTGCTCTAGCGGATAAGGTGATGCAGCTTTAACATCCGACGAAGGTTCGGATTTATTATGCGATACTGGTATCTGCGAGACAGAACGATAAACTGTTTTATTTGGTGTCATAGGCAGCTGAGAGTCCAAGTCAAGTTCAAGATGATTTGGAATCGTACTAAGTTGTGATGGACGCCGTTTTATTTGAGATTGTCGCCGAGCTACTTGTGAAGATGACCGACGCTTTTGGTTTGTCAAAGAATGAAATCCTTGTTCCACTGGCGGCTGATGCTCCTGCGCACTATCAGATTTTTCAGACCCCGAAGAAGAAGGATTACCAGAAACCATTGACACATCATCTTTACGTAGCGACAAGGAACTCTTTAAGGATTGTGTATGTTTTAGGCTTGGTCTTTTTGGTATGTCTCGAACAGGAGGGGATGCGCTCCGAATAGTGGAAATAGGAACATTAGACGATTGTTGACACGCAAATGCGCTCTCTGGCAGTGATGATGGTGCATCCGATACAGTTGTGACGTCTTGTTCCTTCACATAATTTGAATTATCCTTTAACAGATAAAAAACACTTAAATTAAATATGTGTACAATGCATTTCACATTGTTTGTAGACAGTTGTAGTACATTAGAATGGCATTTGTCTATTTGAATGAATATAATGAAATAACAGTTTGGTAATGGTTGATTTCTATGTAAAAACATAATTAAGTTTCAAAATGTATGCTAGAATCATGAAATACAAGCAAATTGGATATCTCATATACGGAAAGAGAATTTTTACTTGATCGGATGAAATAAATGTGTATTCACCAATTCTACCATTTTTCTTAACCCGCAGTTACTACTACATGTAACGTTTGTATTATTGCTGATTGTTTTACACAGTGGTGTTATCTCATTTAAAGAATTTTGTAACCACCTTCTCTACAGTAACTAAACATATTCGAATGATTGTTCCTAAGATAAAACACAAGTCGCAGTATACAAATACCAATATGCAATATGTATAACACGAGTACAATGTGATCCATTTTCATCGGCATAGTATTTTAATCGTTAAGCTATAAAACACTAATATGATGCAAAATGACATCATTTTATTATGCATTATTGAAATTATTGTAATGTGCCTTCGTAATACTTCACTCGACTTCGCCCGCGTGAATTATTTCGCCCGGCACATCACCTCCAGGGAATGCTTCAAATTCGATAAAGCACACCAAGTCATAGATTATTTCTTAATTCATATGCACTGTCTTAGTCTTCATACAGGTTTGGAGATGAAGATGTATACATATGTTTGGAAACTACATACATGTAGCATTTAATCAGGAACCAAGAATGTCGGGTAAACTGAAAAATAGCTTGTTCGCCAAATAAGCGATAGATGAATTATTCGTCTTCTCAGATTTATTGAACATCATGGGCTCTTTAATAAGGGAATCGACACTTGCTACATAAGCCTCGTGAATTCAAACTTTAGTGTTATATTTAAGCTTTGAGCCTTTACCACCTCCTATGACAATGCATTGAAATAACCAAAAACAAATAACAACAAAATAAAAAAAATAAAAAACAACAACAACAGTAAAACATATTTCTGAAATTTTCGTATTTATACTTTTTCCATGATAACGAATGCCTGTTGTACTGTAGAATTGCACTGTCGAATTTCCCTTAAAACTCTTACATTAATATTTTGTATTATCTCCCTTTATTTTTGCATTGTATACAAATGTAACAGAAATGTTTTCAATATACTGTATACGAGCATATTTTTGTTGTACTGTAGGAGTCTCCTCGTATATTTAATAGAAAGCGACATTTTAAAATAGAAACATACAGACAAAATCTTACCATCACGATGGAAAATAGGGTTTTCCTTCGATTTTTCACTTAGCACTATAGAGCAAACGCATAAACATGTATTGCGAACTGATCGATGCCCCGAGAAAATTAATTGAAGAAATTGTAGCTACCTGTCCTGTCTATTGTTTTTCTTAAGAAGTTTGTAATCAAATTAAATTACGAAACAGTCATCAATTGTTATAGTCTCAATTTTGAAAAAAAAAACCAACTTATAATCCATACAGCATGACTTTGTAACGTTAAGTAACGTTAAGAAAATTAATAAATCCATCGTCAAAAACTGCGACAATTTGTTAAAGTCAGGAAAAATACGTGTATCGATATCCTAAATACTGCGAAGTGTTTTTCATTATTGTGTTTGATGAAGTCATAATTCGAAAAATATTATAAATATGCACATAGAATGTCATATTTATATATCGTTTTTGAAATAAAACTATGTTTATGCTGATTTCATGCACAATTACATTTCAACAACAAATTCAAACATTTCAGAATACAGGATAATGTGGATGAACGCTAATGAGTTGAATAAGTAAACGGTGAATGACGACAAATAAAATTGGCTTATATCAGGTAAACACTAAAATACGGGTGAACACCTTCCTGCCAAATGCAAAAAACAGAAGAGAAGAATATAACATTACCACAATTTCAAAGTGATGCATTTAGAAGACATGGCAATAGAAAGACGCAGCATTTTAAACTGGCACTGTTTCACCCTTGCATTATTCAATTGGTTGAAATATTTAACGGTTTTTACCAAACAAAGGTCAATTTTCTTTTCATATTAAGATATGACTGGACGAATAGCCTGAAAACTCTATTATCTTTCAGACACTAAAATCTTATCAAAACAATTAACAGTGTAGAAAGGAAATGCAATTGAATATGATAACAAATGTTAATATGATACTTTTTTGAAGATAGCAAAGTATATTTCAAATAATTTTTTCTCACATTGACAAAATAATATTAATATTTTAAATATAATTATTTATCTATTACGTCTTGAACATATCGTTTTTCTGTTATGTTAACCATTATAATTAATAAAAGCCATCAACATGTTAAATGTAGTTTCAAGAAAAGCTGAATGATATATTGCATTGTCATGTTTTGCAGTCAGTGTTAACAAAATGTAAATACACGTTTTAAAAAGATAAAGCTTTAATAGACCAAAAATATCGTGTCTATAATATTTTTTGAGACATTAAGCAAGCAATACCAGGTGTGCGGAATGATTTTGATCTAAAAGATACTGGCCCTATATAATTCAGGCTTGACTTTCATTGCTGTAATTGTGGCATTAAATGAAAATTGCGTAAATAAATCAGATACTTAAGTGTTTTAAAATATTGTTGTACATTTGAAGTATTGCTGTTAAGTGGTTTAATCAAAAGGGAGACGAAGTGTTTTATTTAACATTAAATAGTTGAAATGCACAATTATAGTGAGCGCATATGAATACAATGTCATGCAAGTAAACGGCCAAATTTTGTGTTGAATATAATTCATATGCATTATTATCGCACGACTTGATTAAATTTCCATTGAAGGTTTGGGTTTACTAATGTTTTGTTATAGTACGACTGGAATAATTACCTTGGAAGTTCAGTGTTCTTTAAATTCCTGGCAGTTGTATCAGACACACTCTCCTGTGCTCTAAATGAGGTATTTTGTACATGGTTCCCATTGGCTGAAAACTAGAAGGCTTAATTTTGACTGGATGTATCTTTTGAAGTTTTGCCTCATTTATTTCCTTGCATTACCTTTTTTGTTACCGCATACATTGTTATCATCTAGTTAAATACTCTTTCATAGCCTTAACCTAAACTTGAACTGTTCATTCTCATCTGACATGCAGACAACAGAAAACATAAACAAGAGGATCATGATGGTCCTATATCGCTTACCTGAGTGGTATTGCTCTCAAGTTGAAATCTACATAGTTTACAAAACTATCCATATCGTATAAATTCCATTGCCCTAGCTTCGAAAACTAGAAAGTTGGTGAAGGTCAAGGTCAAGGTCAATCAATGACAAATTTCACTGTTGTAGCTTCAAAAACAAGAACATAGGTCAAGGTCAGCCAAAGACGAAGTTGAAATCTACAAGGCAAACTGTATACATGGTCCAACTGTCATTAATACAGCTTTAAAACAGAAAGTAGGTCATTAGGTCAAGGAAAAGTTCAGCCAAGGTCAAAATTGAAGTCCCGGTGTGTTCAGCTGTTATCGATCACATATCCAGACCTACAAAAATGTGCCAAACTCCCTTATTTCCCTAGAATTTTTATCTGCCAGGTAATCATCAGCATGGAATTGTATCAATAAACACCTCCCTGATAAATGATCTTAACACCATCTGATCGGACATTAATAGCCTTATCAAATTACAAGCACACATCTCTACAGGGTCAATCTAGTTATAGTTATCCTAGCGATCTGTTTGAGCATTGCTGCGGTAGTATAATGATAATAAATAATATTAAAATTTCTCTTGATTTAGGAAATTTAAGTGAAACTATTATAACAAATAACAAAATGTAAATATATTTCTTTATTTCACTTGATTAATTTAGTGTTTTTCTAATATATTTGAAAAATTCTTTTTCCATTTCCTTAATCATTATTTGACAAGTCAAGGACTGTAAAAAAATTTTTTTTTCCACAAAATACTTATAAGTTTGTGCCACAACGCCAAAAGCTACAATAATTTACAGAGCTGTCTCTGACTTTTAGATATATCTCCCTTATTTAAGAAGATATCTGTACGGAATCAGATATATATCTTTGTTTTAATTAGATAGTAAAAGATATTATCTCTTGTATTAAAGAGATATCTTTCGTTATACCGGGTAATAGAGATATCTCTTTCACGCTGAAAGAGATCTTTGTACTACAGAAAAATATCTCTTTAACACCCAGACATATCTATTTTACTTACAGAGATATCTTTCTATTTTATACAGATATATCTTTCTCATAGATGTCTTCTGATGTAGTAGATATATTTCTGTTAAGTACAGAAATGTTGTAAATTAAGTCTTTCAGTAATTTAATGCAAATTGTTGTCTGAAATTTAAGTTAACAAAAAATATTAAGTGACTGATACTCATACACATTATGATAAATTGTATCATTATTAGTCTAATCATATTAAATAACTAAAAAACTGTCAATGATATACAGATAAATTGCTTATGCAAACTTATTATCCTTTTTGACCAGTGTAGATCATGAGCAGTCTACACAACTTTGCATAATTCATTCAGTCACCTTTATTTGGGAATCCTTTGAACAATTTAATGGAAGTGTGCACATTGATATATCTACATGTAATTTAAGAAAATTGAAAGGGTAAAGATAAAAATAATACCAATAATACTCCAGTTACATTTTCATTAAAAAGATTTTTCAAAAATACATACCTCTATATTCATCTTCTAATTTCAGATTGAATTTTAACATATTTCTTGGTTTAAACAAATGAATCTCATAAATATATTTTCTCTCCAGTTATTTTGCACAAGTACTAGTATAAAGGTCAATGAATTCTCAAATATAACATCTGGCAATTAATGTGAGGCTAGTTGGTCAGCACAGCAGGTTCATGGGGTTTTATGAGGTGTTTACTGTAACCAGTGATTAGCTACACTGATAAGCCCTTGCTGAAATCTAGCAGGTCTAAGGCACATTTTTGTAGGAATGTATCTGGTTTTGTTCTGGTGACGGAATATGATGTACATGCATATATGTTTAAATGACTGAGTAAACGCGATTAAAAGTTTTTGAAGTAACCTTCGATAGGCTTTATAATTGCGTTGTCATTGTTTGTGCACATGGTGAGCTATTGTGATCACCCATCGTGTGTCGTCAACAATTTCATTGAAACAACATCTCCAAAACCACTCAATCATACTCAATCAGACTGCATATGCATGTTTTTTGCATGGTTTTCTGCACAGGCATGTGTTTTTGCATTGTCTTCTATCAAAGCTCTTCAAAGAATTCTATCTCATCCAGAACTCTCGCTGCCATGGCAACCGAAAGGAATAAATGTTCAAACCTCTTCTTCTGAAGAACTGAAAAGTCTGGAGCTTAGATATTTGTCATGTAGCATTGTGCAGTGGTCTTCTACAGTTTTGAAATCAAAACCCTCGAGTAAAAACTGGCTGTGCACTTAGAATCACTTGTTTTACATACCATAGTCAAAACTTTAAAAATCTCATTGAAAACCACAAGATCCAGAGCTTAGATATTTGGTTTACAGAATCGTCTAGTTGATGAATTTATTATCTACTAAGGTGAAATCATGTCCTTGTGGAACTCTCGCTGCCATGGCAACCGAAAGGAATAAAAGTTCAAACCTCTTCTTCTCAAGAACTGAAAAGTCTGGAGCTTAGATATTTGTCATGTAGCATTGTGTAGTGGTCTTCTACAGACTGTAAACAGTTTACAGAATCGTCTAGTTGATGAATTTATTATCTACTAAGGTGAAATCATGTCCTTGTGGTATAAATTGAGTCCAGTCTAGGAGTTACGTAAATGTTAATATTGGAAACTTTAAAAAATGTTCTTGTCAAAACCACAAAAGCCAGATCTTATATATTTTATAAATAGCATTGTTCAAACCAAGCTCCTAGGGTAAAAATTGTCCCCGCCCGTATGGCTACTCGTTTTAGATAAAGTTATATAGGGAAATCTCTTTTCTAAAACCATAAAGCAAAGAGCTTTTGATATCTGTGTCATAGCAGTGTCTAGTGGTCATATCTCAAGTTTGTTCAAATCATATCACATATGTCAAAATTGGCCCCGCAGTCTGGTCACTTGATTAACAAAGATGCTTTATAGCGACATATTCAAAAACCTTCTTGTCTGAAACCATTTAGCCAAGACCTTAGATATTTTTTATATAGCATTGTGTAGTGTATCTCTCTCAAGTTGTCCAAATTATGCCCCTGGCTCAAAACGACATGCTCCTGGCTCAAAACGGACTCCGCTTTATCGGTTATTGGAAACTTTAAACATATTTTTGTCAAAAACTGCAAGACCCAAATATAAAATCTTTTGTATGTAGTATTTCCTAGTAGTCCTCGGCTGAAAACTGTTCACATATCAATACGATGTCACTAGCAACTGTCGTGTACTGATAGTTGTGTCTCCCATTAAAGTATATAAGCAAAGGCGTTGAATTAACCGCCTTAGCTGCTGAACGAACTCGTTTTAGAAAATAACCTTTGCCTATAAACTACTTCCCTAAAATTCTAAACATAGTCTGACCCGTTGGATATTCACATTGACTTAAGTGTAATTACTTGTTATATATCAATATTTGATTTAGATAGTTTTTATTTATGAGTGTTGCGCTGTTGATAAACATCACATTAATATTACGACTTCACGAACTTTAAAACATCTAAATAAAGGAGTGGGTTATAGAACAATTGAATATAGTAACTATAATTATATTGGATGGGACTCATAGGTTTAAAAACTGAGTACGGGTAAAGGGTAACTGCCATCATCACTTTTAGAATCATCTACAAGAGAAACTCAATTGAGGAAATAACGCGCACTTACACATTTTGTTGCATACTAAGAGAGGTAAGTCGTACGAAAATATAACACAAAAATGTGGAAATAAGCTCCCATACACCTGTTTTTACGGTAATACATTTCATTTAATCATGCTTTCGTCCGATAGAGTCATTGTCTATTTTCACTTTATATATGGCGGTTACAGAAGAAATATCCGCATAAAGTTATATTTGGACGTACGAAGAATCTCGATACCACCCGCCTTGATGGAACGTTGTTAGATTTAGTTCACTTGGGGTCCGTATTTAACAATTACAATACGGACGCTGATTTGGATTTCTATTGGACTGTCACGTGGTACAAATAGGCTATTGGTTAGTTTTAGTTTATAGTTTATACTAATTTATTTTAGCTCGAGCTATTGGTTATAGTTCATATAGTGGGAAATAGTGTCGGTTAGGCACTATGCCTGGTATTAACCAATCCGTGAAGAATAGACACAAGCATATAACTACTTATAGTCTGTAGTTCTGAACTACATATATCGTATATGTGATCGCCAAACGCGCAAAGATTACTATGCGTACAGTTATGTTTAAACTACTATTTTACCATTTACTTGTTCCCAAGGATTTTTGTGGCTCTTTGAATGTTTATGATTTTAGCACCTCCCCTCCCCTTCCCTCGCTTAGTGCGTTATTAGTACTTAACTTTGTACTTAACCAGTACTGTTTTGTAGAGGTGAAAAATATATGAAGTCGAAACATATGAAATTTAACGATAAAGTGAAGTATTAAAGACTACGAAAACGTTTCTATGACGTTTTAATATACCTGTTAAGGTGCTGTATTCATTTAGCTATCTGACGATACCGCTTTGCATACCTACGAGAGGAACTTGCATGCCTACGAGAGGTATTTGCAGACATACGAGAGGTACTTGCAGACATACGAGAGGTACTTGAATACCCACGAGAGGCAACGTTGGGCGGTCGAAACCACCCCCGGTTTTAACTGGCGGTTAACCGGTTAAAACCTCCCCGGTCAATACTCCAAAAGTGGTCAATACCGGTGAATACTAGTCGACTGACTGTCAATTTAATGTTTTGTGAAACTATTTGGTTATTTTAATGCAAAAAATGAACTAATACTTAAAATTGGTAAAACAAAGATGTAAGTCAGCTAAATCCACTGGTCAATACATTGTACCTTCAAAGTGGTCAGTCAATATAGGTTAGTATTGGCTGTTAGGTCTATTGTGTTCAAATGGTAATTACTTTTTGGTGGTCAATTGAAGTAAAATATCCAATTTAGAATTCAAATAAATAAAATAAAAGAATTCAAATAAATGATTAAAGGTATTGCTCCTAATGCTTCTGTTACATACAATGCAGGTTCCTCAGAAGTAAGGTTAAGATGGGCTGTTTGGTCAGTACTGGCCAATTGATACAAGAAACTCTTTGAACAGAATGATGTTTTGTAATGATGTTACTTAAAGTGTATTCATAATGTTGACATTGTCTCACTGGAATTACACAAGTGTGAAGTGTGGCAGGTTACATTAATTGCTGTCAGGGCAGCCTAGGTGTGAATAACACCTCTGCAATGGGGTACTATTGTTTTGATAGCAAATATACCATTTCACCTGACAGTTTGTCAGTCTCTTAGACCTATAGTTATGAATTGACCACAGTACAATTCATTTGGACTCAATGAAAAAACATTATTCTCAACAAAATATTAAATGGTCAATATTATTATTTTATGTTTAAATTCACATGAATAAGCTATAAAGTTATTATGAAAGTTTAGAAAGTAACCTACGGAAGATTTAAGTGTATATTAGACATAATTTTTCAATCGACCAGTATTGACCGGTATTGACCAGTATTGACCGGTTCTAACCAGTATTGACCGCCGGCCCGGTCAATACTCATATTGACCGGTCGATTGCCAACATTGACGAGAGGTACTTGCATACCTACGAGAGGTACTTGCATACCTACGAGAGGTATTTGCATACCTATGAGACGTACTTGCATACCTACGAGAGGTACTTGCATACCTACGAGAGGTACTTGCATACCTACGAGAGGTACTTGCAGACCTACGAGAGGTATTTGAAGACCAACGGGAGGTACTTGCAGACCTACGGGAGGTACTTGCAGACCTACGAGAGGTACTTGCAGACATACGAAAGGTACTTGCAGACCTACGAGAGTTACTTGCAGACCTATGGGAGGTACTTGCAGACAAACGAGAGGAAATGGCAGACCTACGAGAGGTACTTGCAGACATACGAGAGGTACTTGCAGACCTACGAGAGGTACTTGCAGACCTACGAGAGGTACTTGCATACCTACGAGAGGTACTTGCAGACCTACGAGAGGTACTTGCAGACCTACGAGAGGTACTTGCAGACATACGAGAGGTACTTGCAGACCTACGAGAGGTACTTGCAGACCTACGAGAGGTATTTGCAGACCTACGGGAGGTACTTGCAGACCTACGAAAGGTACTTGCAGACCTATGAGAGGTACTTGCAGACATACGAGAAGTACTTGCAGACATACGAGACGTACTTGCAGACCTACGAGAGGCCCTTACAGACATACGAGACGTACTTGCAGACCTACGAGAGGTACTTGCAGACATACGAGAGGTACTTGCAGACATACGAGAGGTACTTGCAGACCTACGAGAGGTACTTGCAGACATACGAGAGGTACTTGCAGACCTACGGGAGGTACTTGCAGACATACGAGAGGTACTTGCAGACATACGAGACGTACTTGCAGACCTACGAGAGGTCCTTTCAGACATACGAGGCGTACTTGCAGACCTACGAGAGGTACTTGCAGACATACGAGAGGCACTTGCAGACATACGAGAGGTACTTGCAGACCTACGGGAGGTACTTGCAGACCTATGAGAGGTTCTTGCAGACATACGGAGATATAACTGACATACAATGTAAATGGAACTTTCGTTAATAAATCGCGTTATTGTTTGAAACTGGGTTGACATTAAAACATTTTAAATTAACAAATGGGTTCCTGTTTTCTTTCGCTCGGCGACGCCTGGATTCAATAGTTACAATTTGAAATTTTGCAGTCTTCAGCACAGTTTTGGAGCTGATCTCAATTGTTATTTAGATTATACGTAAGAGGGTAATTACAACACTCGACAATGCTCCAAATGTTTTGATGTAATAATGTTGGCGAAATATTTGACGTGTCAAAGACATTTGTTACTTCTTGTTGAAGAGGATCGCTGAACTTTCTAATCAGCCCATACGGTTAAATCATATCAGCTAGAATGTACTACTTTGTAGATGTAGGTTGTAAAGGTCATGTAATGCAGTTCGTGATAGTTTTCGGCAGCAAATACAATTTTCGAAAATAAGCTATTACATTGTATATTAACTGGGAATAAACATAAGAAAAAATATTTGACATATTTTACTAAACTAATGAGTTACATATATACTGCCAAAATAAAAGTGACAGAAAAAACAAAGATATATTTCTTCATCACTTTTAACTTTATCGATATTTTAGTTTATATACATTTCAGCACAAATAAATAATAACGTTCACTATGTAGATCTACTACTGTAACAATGAAATTGGTAAAAAGGGTATAAATTGCTGATCAAACTTAATTTAAACACAAAAAAAACTACAGTAAATCAGAACTTTGAATCTCCCTTCTTAGATAAACCGTTAAATAAGGTGAACTTTATATATAGGCTCAAAATAGAAAAAAAAAGTTTTTTTAGGAACTTAATTTATATATATGGGGGTATAAAGGGGGTCAATATACGTTTTCGTATATCAGCTAGAAAGTACAGCAAAAAGGATTGAGCATTTTAAGGCGTGCTTATAATGCAAGACGACTTGTTATTTAAGAAACAGCAATAATAGAAAAACAATGTAATCATTGCGATTGTTTTATTCATATGACTGATTGAACGCAGATAGAAACTTAAAGTTCCATTAGTACTTTGGAAGAAAATAACTTGTTGCTGTAAAGTTATGTTACCAAGAAAGGTATATTACCGGAGAAATTGACCGTTATTTGTACGAAAAACATTCCTAACGTTACAAATGTACTTCTTAAATCGAAAGTACATGCTATACATATAGCGTAGCATTTTTTTAATGATACGGCAAAAAAGTAAGAAACACTTTCTGACAAAGCTTGTTTAAGTGAAGAAGCGACAAAAATATGAGAGAAACGTGTATGTTAACATTGTTGAAGAATAAATAACAAATTTCTACCATTATTCTATCTGTAAATTTATTATTTTGTATGTGAGAATTTACAGTGATACAGGGACATTCAAAAAAGTTTGCAAGGAAACGAACCATATCACCAGTAATACAAAACCATTGAAGGACACAGCAATAAGATTTAATTTATTGATACATTTTGTTAATGTTTAAATTACTGCACCTCAATTTTAGTGACGGTTTTTATTAGTTTAACTGAGACAAACATCGAATATAAACAAACCACGTTCAATAACACGGGTGTAAATTCTAAATAATGAAGTAATTCAAAGAAACATTTAATTGTCAGAAAATAAAATAGCATACATTCTAAATAATGAAGTTATTCAAAGAAGCCTTTAATTGTCAGGAAATAAAATAGCATACATTCTAAGTACTAAAGTTATTCAAAGAAGCCTTTAATTGTCAGGAAATAAAACAGCATACATTCTAAATAATGAAGTGATTCAAAGAAGTCTTTAATTGTCAGGAAATAAAACAGCATAAATTCAGTGAAGAAAGTTACCACCTACTGCAAGAAAAAAGTATAATAATATAAACAGTTTTCTTAGGTTGAGAGACTAGAAACACTGTTTATTTAAAGTTATATACATGGTAATACAGTGCCTTTTAGCGATAATACATGACAGTAACTCGTCATTGTTGATAATTATCATTATCGCTAAATGGCACTGCATTACCATGCATGTACCTTTACATTACATCTGTGTGCATAGTCGTAAGATATTAAAAACAAGAAAAATGGCAAAATAAAACAAATAAAACAGAATCTAGATTTAACATATACAGTCGTTTGACTAGAGAAGCGACTGTCATGCCAGTCGGCATTGCTGGCCTAGTAGTAACTTAATGACGTCAGAACTAACGTCAAAACGCTGTTTAACGTTCGTAAAATTAATACTAATGACCCTTGAGTGCATATACTCTCCCTTTACGCGGAAAGAATGGTATCGCGAAGATGCAAATTGTTTTAAAACGTACGTTAATGGTTGCTTTAATTAGTCATTAGATCAATTAAGTCATAATTCTTCGAGTCTTTGGTATTCTACCTATCTACTTGTTTATCCGTTTATTGGGGTATGGGAAAATCTGACGTTTGACTTTATTTGAACTTTATTTCAACATTTGACTTTATTGGAACTCAAAAATAATAGTTGGCGCGTGCAAATGCGCTTAAGATTGTCTAGATCTTTCAACACAATTATAAGTAAGATTAAACGATTTTGTGTTTAAACATTTTTCCCAAGCACGCTCGTTTATGTTTTGCAATCTGTTTTCTGGTTAACTATATTCTCATTAAATGTGTATATATTTATACGTTTAGCAAAACCTTTTATGTTTAATGACCGTGAAATTTACGCAGAATTTTAAAAGCCTGCGATAAATGGTATAAAAGCCGAAGTGTTCGACCATATTTACTCTGTATATGACTTATTATAATACAAATATTTCCGAAAGGAGAGGCAAACAGATGGTGAGTTAAATTTCTATTTTCATTTTTGTAAAAAACGGTTTTATCAATTGTGTAATTAAAAGTGAATGCTTAATTGAATTATAACATACATATTAAGAAGTTCAAAATTTAATGCAAATTGTATGAATTTTTAAAATTAGCCTTTCAACTGAAATATAGACCGTAGTTAGGTTATATATTATATTAAAATACGAAACAAAAGAATATTTGAGATTTAACCAAGTTTCCACCGAAAAGGATGTTACATTTTATCAAGACTATTCACTGATTATTCAAAAAAAAAAAAAAATGCAACTTGTACGATATCATGATCCATAATTAAAAATCTGGATGTTGTTTTTGCTAAAGTACAAACCCAAAATTATATACACAGTCTGTTTTCACTCTTTTTTTTCTGACATTTCAGCTTTAAAAGCCTTTTTCAAAATTATTAGTAGATATATCTGGATTAATTTCGATTCCGTTTTATTCTATTTTATTGTTGTGATAATACATGAACATGGATATGTAGTGCCACCTATATTTTCATAATGTTGGTAAAGATTTTTAAAGCCGATACGTGAAAATAGACTGTGTATTATAACTAATCCCTGAAGGATTTTGAACAGTAAAAACTGTATTCATTCTTTTATTGTTCGTCTAGTTCTAAAGCTGATGTTATGTTTACAAAATGGGGCTCATGCATGTGTCAATGTGTAGCATGTACTAATTCTTTATTCAAAGTAAGAAACTATATGACGGTTCTTAATGATGCCATGAAATTGAGTGCTTGATATAAGTAAAATTAACATATTTTAATGTGAGTTTCCGTAAAAATGAGATTCTATCGACCCGTGATTATTCAAATTTGAATTAATTTCGCGAAACCTTCATTATATCTACTTATTGTTAGACATACGATTAAAGCATTACAGTTTGTATTAAGCTAAATACTCTGAAATTTATATCATGTGATGTCAAATTTCATGTACATTTTAGCAATCGATCTCTCAAACAAAGAAAACTATACATGTGACGTATTCTTTTTTCAGTAAATAAAAAAACCCACTTCACAGCAGAAAATGGACACAGACACTTCGCATGATGAAATGGCACCATTTGCTAAAAAAGGGGGAATTTCTACAAAAACGCAACAGAACGCATATGCAAAGAAAAAGAACATTATCAAACAACGCATGGATGTAGCCCTCTTCGTGACCAGTGCATCTCAACTAAATTCACTGGTATCCATGAAAGATGTGCATTTTTTCTATTTCCTGTTTGCGTTAATTATCTCATCCATGAGTTTACAAGTACTCGCTTGTATCATCTCGATTTGTGAATTGAAAATTGAAGAGAGTATTGATGAAGATGAAGAGAAAAATATAGAATCTGATAACATAAACAGTCGTCGAAAAATGAAGTCACATCTTGAAATGGTCGGAATATTTCTAGTTTTACTTATTATTGTTGTCAACGTCGTTCTCTCAGCATTTGGGATTTCTGTCGAGAAACAATAATAACTGATTAAATAACCCACTGAAAATAAGCCTTCATGTAAAGGACCATTTTAGAGTTAACAGAGACAGTTGTGAATTAATCTTGTATATACAATGGGAAACAATATGTATTGAGAACCATCCTAGGTATACATTTGTATATCATTAAGATATATAATATGTGCAGTAATGATTATCTATAAATAATGCCTAAACGAAATCCTTTTGTTGGACATTAATTAACCAAGATACTGTACACCTACATTACTTATGTCTTGGATTCTCCTGTTCATAATCCTGGGAATGATTTGACTTTTATACTGAGTCTCTTGTATATTAACCATGTATACTTCTACACTCCAATCGTGCAAGGTTGCATTGCACCCAAATATTATTGTAAATCAAGTTTCGTATTCTTAAGATTTAAGAATAAATATCCGTGTCAGTGGTGTTCATCGTCAAATAAACAATGATTTAATCACAGAATAAATAAATACAACATTATTGAATTTCTTGAATTTCATGGGTCATATATGGCGGAAATATTCCGAGAATATTTACAAATATCGTATACCTGTTATAAATACTTAATCCTGATTGGCCGATAGCGCTCACGTGCCGAGTCCGCAAAAGTATGTGTAGACCTGGAAAATGATGTGTAGACCTGCACGGATTTCAAGACGTCATTTCTGTTATATTTTCTCATGCTTTCTATGAGGCATACAATATAATACTTTTAGACTAATGTTTCGGTCAATATATAGTTTTGCGAACCTGTGAAAAAGGATATATATATAACTCCGCAAAACTATAAATAGACCTCAACATTAGTCTATAATTGTATAATGTAGAACCATGGTTGAATAATGGTACAATCATTCCACTGTAAGTATTTTTAAACCGTATTATGAAAATAATATTTTTACTGCATTCATTCTCTCACAGTTTGACCATGGCAAATACAGGTACAATACAGGTCAAATTATGAAGTACATGGGAAGGCTTTGATATAACCATTATATTTAAACATTGTCAAAACAGATAAGGTATGTTTTACAAACATAGACGTAACATTACTACTAAATCAACATGATCTCCCATGGAAATGTTTTGATCTTAAGGTGATCATGGTCAAACCAGGTCTGTAATCTTATCTTTGATTGCCATTGATATGGAAATGATCAAAATATTGTTTCTACATGTACATTTCATAGTCTCCTTTTCTATGGAGGAAAAACATGTACATGTCATTGACAGCCATGACCAAATCATGGTCATCATTGATGTGGCAATGGTCATAAACACAGGGTAATGTGCATGATATGGCTTTAATATGAAAGTGCATTTCAATATTGTCGAAAAAATGCCACTTTAACAAACGCGTCTTGATATGGAAATTTTATTTTACATGACATTGATTTGACCTTATCAGATCATGGTAAAATAGGTTGTTTAAAGTCAAATTTGTGAGGAACATGAGGTGGCTATAATATGACCATGAAACTCAAACATTGTCAAAACATGCCACTTCAACAAACATTTTTGTAACATTTTTCCATGACATTGATTTGATCTTTTTTTATCATGGTGAAAGTAGGTCTACAACCTTGACTATGATTATCAGTCAATTTCTACGATGACAAAACATATACATTTTATTGTCGGCCATGGTCATAACATGGGCATGAACGCAGGGAACGCTTTTCGTAAAAAGTCGACAACAATATGACGAAATGTATACGTCAACATTTATCCGATCAGTGAATTCGTTATTTCATTAATAGTATCTAAAGTGCTAATGGGAATTTAAATAAGTAAGTGTTCGTCTTCGAACTGAAATGCCAAAGCATAGAGCCGGACGGGATTTCACTGATCATTACCTTTTATTGTGGTAAAGTCTTTTTAATACGTGGCCCGTACCGGGCAGAGTCAATTTTGATCCTGGGGGCATGATTTGAAAAAAAATTGGTAGAGGTTTACTAGACATTGCTACATACTAAATATCTAGGCTCTAGGCCTTGGGGTTTTGAAGTAGAAGATTAAAAAAAATCCTATATGTCCAGAATGAAAACCAGTGTGCACCTGGGTGTGATTGATTTTGACCAAAGGGGCCTGATTTGAAAACATTTTTGTAGAGGTCCATCAGATAATGTTACATACTAAATATTTAAGTTCCAGGCCTTGTAGTTTTGAAGAAGATTTTAAACATTTTTCCTATATAAGTCTATGTAAAACAAGTGACTCCCGGACGTCTGCTGCCTGCCAGATATCTAAGTTCTGGGCCTAGTGGTTGCAGAGAAAATGATTTTTATTAAGTTTTCATTTTAGAAACATATATAAAATCAAGTGACCCCAAGGACGGGGTCAATCTTGACCGGGGTCATGATTTTGATCAAACTTGATAGAGGTCCACTAGGCAAAGCTACATGCATAATATCTAAGCTCTGGGCTTTCCGGTTTTTGTGAAGATTTTTTTATTTTTTGCATTTCCGTTGCCATGTCAACCAGAGTTCTGCACGGAATATATTTCTTTGAACAATTTTAGGTAGAGGACCATGCAAGAACTATTCCTGTGAAGATTGATTAACTTGGCCTAGGAAGAGAAGTTATTTGAAGCAAAATGATAACGGACGGACGCACGCTGCCGTTGACCACAATGCAACAATCTGAGTGCTCGGGTGTGCTAAAAAAAGAAGCATTATTAAATAGCTGAATACATACGATTCATAATTTTATATAGGTGTTTTTCACACGTCAATCTACAAGATGACCTTTTCTTTTCAACCTTGTAGATTGACGTGTGGAAAAAAGCTACTTACAACTTTCGAGAGCTTGTCCAGAACGACAGCATATTTAAGGAAGCTGTCATGTATTACTAACGAAACATGTAAATCGGGATCGCAACAACAGCCTTGTGAAACAGTCGTTTATACACTGTGGGGATTAATTTACCCGGTATAGGGTCTGTCGTATGAACGTATGTACGATTAGTATTGGTTAAAATATCTACTAGTATCTGCAATCAAACTTATATAATCGGAAGGTTACATTGGAATAGACGACTCTACGAAAGTGGGTTACTGAATGCAGGACAAATGTAAACAGCAACTCCGCTTTCACTAGTTCTTTTTCTGTATGAACAGCTTTCGAAAAAGAGATCAAACAAAATGTGAATTTTTAAAGGAATTGGACGTCATTTGGTCAGCAAAAAGTATTGGTTAATCGACTTATTTTAAATTTGTATTACGTCTAAATTATTTTAGTGATGTATGACTTACATTTGTACGCGCATGGTTAACTTTACCCGGTGTTCACAAGATTAAATAGATTAAAGGTTATACATAAAACTGCTTCAAGGAAACTCGTTTTTTACATTTCTTAGAAGTTTTCTTCGTGGAAATAAACAGTAAACTAAAAAGTTTACTTTCCGTAAGCCAATTTTAAGAATTTGTTTTCTCACTTCATTTAGTCACTGATCTTAATGATTTGCAGTTTAAAGGGACATACCCTTCATCTAGCCGAATTTATTCTCGAAACATAGATTATGTGTTCAATGAACATAAAATGATAAATAAATACAATTTTAAAGAAGAACCTATGGCAAAAAATGCCTAACTTTACCACAAGTAATCAATATAGAGGCTTTATGTAATAAATCGCATCCATCCATTAATTGTACAACAACAACTCTATATAGATTATTGAATGGTTAACGGTACTACAGCATATTTTAAACCGCTGATTTTATCGATAATGACTGGAATGCGAAGCTGAAACTTTTAGGTTAAGTTATATTACTTCCAAAGATTCTATTATTTATGTTTTGGAGGTTATTTAGTTCGACATCAGTTATAGGGTATGTCCCTTTAAAGAAAACTGTGATGTTTTTTTTAAATAATCACTTTATTAGCAATAATTCAAGCCTGCAGTGGAAATTGTTAGTATTTCAAAGAGGAATACCCTTAAACTTGATGGAATTATAAATCACATAAAACGATAAAACTAATACGTTGGTTAAAAATATTGTCAACAGTTCTCAAAGCTTCATCTAAATATGGCAGTAATAAATGGTAAAATTAGTGGAAACCTTCATAATTATATACAGTGTAGTTTTTTTTTAAAATTTTGAGTGGATAGCGATTTTAATTATTTTTGAGAACATAGCATTTTGTGTTCAAAAACGACATTTTAAATATTCTGGCGGCAGTAGGCCTACAGTATTTATTCGAAACAATAATACATCTTTATATAGGAAACACATATTGTGACCTATTTACTATTTTTTTTAACTATCACTTCATTAATACGTTAAACACATCGCTCATTTTTTCACTGTACATGGTTCACACACATTTTTTTCGTGTTTACATAGAGCGGCCAATTTTGTGGATAACGTATTTAAGGTAGTGGGGGTCTAACACATTTTGTAACATTTCGCCATATTTCGACAGTTTACGCGTAGTTCGTGTCGCCTTCCGTTCAATTTCGTATGATCTTAAAATAGTAACGAATTTCGGTTTTCCCCATGAATGCCCGGATGCAGACGACGTTAGCAAACCCCTCGCCAGGTCCAAACGTGGTAGATTTGTAAAAACAGTTCTTCCCAGGATAAGGAATAAAGTGTCAACGATCTTAATCGATCACAATTATAGCTTAGGTTTGGTGTGCGAAGGATCGAATTGTTCAAATGATACATGCTGGAATAATAAACATCGGAAACATGGTGACAGGAATTGGTCGAGACGTTGGAGGAGATTACACCGATAAACAGTTTGAACGGGCACCTGTTCGCTTAAAGCAAGTACCCGGATGAGCGAGTACATACCACTTGATAAGTTCAGATTATGATCAGTCCATGCACTGAAAGTTTTTCTTTCACGTCTGAAAGAGTCAGTGAATGGAAGCTTCGAAAAGTTGATAGCAAGGTAAACAAACCTACAGTTATTTAGAAAAGTTCACACGTTTTGTTACTTTTCATGCAGACTTCAGGATAAGTTAACATGTGCTTACATGTATTAAGCGACATTTCGAATCTATTATTAGTTATAATTGCTCTCAGACTCAGTACATGATGCATGTCAGTCCTGTGGATCACAAATGTGTGACCTCCACCTGGTGAAAGATACATGTGTATATAGATTGTCAGGTGTTAAATGTCAATTATGAGTTTTAATAAAAGGAAAACTGTTTAATAACAGGTAAATCGAAAATGTCCAGATAATTCAGCATCCGCTTAGGAAGGAAACCAGTACAATTGTATTGCGGAAAATATAATATTAACACTCGACTGTCCGGTTAGTGCAGTGGTCAGCACATGCGCTTCTCACCAATGAAACCCGGGTTCGATCCCCGTCCTGAATAGGATGAATTTACGGTATATGACAGCAGATTTAAAGACGTTAAGGCATTTAAATATCAACAACAGGCAATTTATTATATTGCTATGGAATTTAAAGAATTGGCTGACACCAACATTCTACAAAATAAACATGAAAACTTGCTTGACCTCAAACAATTGCAAACTTACAACTAATCGGACACACTTTAATCAAAGTCAAGCTGTGGTTTTCTTTCTGGATGGTATGTTTGGAGCAAAACAACCAATCGACTTATATCAGCGGAAAACGGATCAAATTTGGATATTTTTTATACTTTGAAGCACCTTGTCATATAGGGCGAAGCTTCTTCTATACAGAGAAATACTTGCATAATATTTTTAATTGGTCTATGGGCTCCAGCCTCAACTCATATGTATTTCTACCATATGGAAAGCTTCAGCGTGTTAACTGTGTCCTACAATGATAACTCAAAATAAATAATTTGTTTTCGGTTCTATCCACTCGCTTTTTTGTATTGCACTATAAATTGTAATCACATATGTTTTGTTAAAAAATGGCGAATAAATATTTTTAAACTAATAATAACTCATCTACATTCTAAACACAAAGTTGCTGCATGTACAGTTAGCCATTATAAAACCCAGTGCGAAAGAGAAAAGTATGTTCGAATTTTGAATGAGTATGTTGGTGTGGACATATTTGGAAAATGTGGAGGACATGAAAGAATATCATGGGCTAACGTATCGTCATTACTGAATAAGAAGTATAAATTCTATCTTAGTTTTGCAAATAGTCAGGATTACGTCACAATAAATTAGACATTATCAAAATAGTGAGAGGTAAACTGGATTATAACCTCTATTTTCCGAAAAAATCATACATTGATACAAAACAATTTTCGAATATTTCATCACTTAGTCTAGCAAAAGTCAAGAAACGAAACAGAATATACAAATTATTTGAAACGGAAAGACAAATATGTTGTGTATGAAAGATAATACACGTTTCCTGATTCACTGTGTAATGTTTGTGATAAACTGAAAAATTTGAAAGGATCGAAGAAACAGTATAATAGTTTTGCTAAATGGTTAGGACAATGTCACGGACCTTAAAGAAAAATAACAATACGCGATATGCCAGCAAGTTTTCCATTCATCAGACAAATGCTTCCTTTTATTATCAATGACATTTCTCTGAACAGTTAATTGAATAGCATTATTATGAATGTGCTGTCTACTTTTACATGACACGTTTTTTGAAAGTTACGATTTTCTATTGAAGTAATGACTTTAAAATGACTAGTGCAGTTTCTACTGAATACACAAGAGGGCCATGATGACCCTTTATCACTCACCTGAGTACCAGTGCACTTACCAAAGGAAGTCATGTGTTGCTCAAGGGAGTCAGTAGTTGCTTTGAAGTTACTTATTTGTTGCCAGATAGCTAAAAATGTAAGACTTTTATGTGAAAACATAAATGGGCACAGTCATGGAAAAACCTGTCTTAATGACAAAATTTTCAATTTTAGGGTTCTTATATTTTCGTCAAGTTCAAGTTCAATCCTTTAGAGACAAAAAGCGAAAACAATAGGGCAAACTAATACTTATTGACGGAAATATAACGTTTTGTATGATATTGGTATTGATGTAAACGAACGTTATTTTGACGTCGTAGTAATTTTTATGAGGCAGAATCAATACTTTTGCAAATAAACCATATTGGTTATTTTTAATACAAACTCACAGCAAGGCTAAACATGGATATAAAGGAATATGTTCTACAGGATTCGCGTCTATGATTCGTCTATGATTGTTAAGCTTGGTTGCCTAGCAACGGAAACATTCCATAACTATCTGGTGTATTGCTTATAGATCCTAACGCTATCACCTGTATTAATGTAAATTAATGTAAAGAAGGGGAGCGGTGGTGTAGAGGTTTAGGTGTCTGCCGCTCATCCCGGAGGTTGCGAGTCGAACCCCACTAAGGTCACGACCGTACCTCTTCATATGACACCAGTACTGGCTTTTCCAGGAAGCGGACTCGAGAGTGACTCGATAAGCTACAAGCTTTCTTTACAATCGAGATAAAATAAATTAGTATAAACTAATGTAAATATGTTTTAATCTTGTTTTTTTATGAAGATACATCCTTCAAAAGACAACCATGAAAATCATCAGAAAATAGTACATATCAAAAGAGCTATGACGTTTTCTATAACATAGTTACTAAATGAGAAACAGACGTTATTTTGTCGTAGTCATGTTTACGTCGCAACCGTAATTAGAATCGATGCTTTTGTAAATTAAGCATTTTAAAAACACAGCAATGGTGAACTTGAGAAATTCAAAGCTATAAATCTCCCTCTGAGGTTCAGCAGGAAGCTGTGCTAGAAATGGTAGAACAATTGAAAGTTCTCTTTTCGCTATCAAATTTGTAGTTCTCCAACGAAACTGCTTAACTTTTGAGGTTGAAAGCAGTCCGCTGTAGTGCCGTGATTAGCACAGAAAAATATTGTATGACTTTAACAGGAGCAACTGATTCCGTTTGAAAACAACAAACTTTCAAAAAAGTTTTTGACCCACTAACAGTTGCAAAACTGAAAACAATCAAAATTTCAAATCGTGCTGTTGATGTAAATACAAATAAGGTAGTCAATTTGAATGGTGAAGTAATGTATTTGAGCCTATTGGCTATTAATGCCTTCAAAGCGGTTTCTTTTGAACGTCTACTTTCCTTTGAAAATGCACCAGTTTCACTAAGTTTGTTTTCAGATATGATGTCAACCAAAATAATCTGACTTAGGCGAGAAATGGAAGAAAATTGTAAATCCTGATTTTGCTCTCTAAAGTATGCCTGGCCCTGCCTGTGTTCAGTATGCTCAGGCAGTTATTTAGATGCTGAAATCTTCTAATAGTCCAAAACTTACGTAGACACAGATGACTGCTGGATTCTGGAATAACGCTTTTAAAAATAGTGTACACAGTACAAAAGTACATGTTGTCTTTGACCAGTATTTAACAAATAGTTTTACACTCCAGAAGCGCCAGAAACGTGGTGACAGTACATCACTGCCCCTGTTGTTATATAGATGCAAATGAATATGCTGATAGCAGACTGGAAGAGAGGAAGTGAAAATTGCCAGGATAAGAAATCGTTTTCGTCTCTGGTGGTTAACCTTTTAAAAAATATTGGTAAAGTACATGTACATTTTGGTATTAAAATTATTACAAATAATTAAGTGTACAGGCTAATGTTGTTTAACGATACACGGAAAAATAATAAAATTAAGTTTAAAAACAACAGGTACATACTTAAGTACAAAACACAATATTATTATTTTTATGTAATAATGTACATCTAAACAACGTCCGATATTAACGACACTGGAATATAGGAATGCATGTATACTAAATGACAATAGGTTCAAAATAAAATCAGTTACACCTTTGTTTTTGTATAGGAATTAGCTTTATATTATGTGTAGGCTCATTGTATCGGTATTGTTTTAACAAAGGTGAATAGAACACATACTTCTTATATTGGATAAAGACAATAAAATACAGAGAGTATCAAGAGAATTGATTTGAAGATATTTTCAGTTCTTTCGGAATGACGTAACCGAACCCTTTGCTGGGAGTCGAGGGTTATTATTGGAAAAAGCACTTCTAACCAGCGTATTGAAAGATGGTGGGCTACTCTACGGCAACAAGGATTGCAGTTGTGGATGGACCTCTTTAAAGACTTGTGTGTCTCTTGTCGTTTCAACGAGCTCAATCCGATACAATGCGAGAATCTAAAAATCTGTTTTATGCAGTAAATACAAACCCATCAAGGAATGGAATGTATGGTGATATAAAACCCCAGCATCATTCTGAAGTACGTTACGGAAAACCTGACGTTATGCACATTTTACCAGGAACTGTTCCTGATCATGAGATCAACAAGTGAGTAGCCACGATTATCGAATTGAAAACAACGTTGATGTCTTGCCGGAAGTTCCGTATTATAATAGCTCATCACCATGAAAGTGCCCCTGTTAGTAAATTGGCAAATAATGCTATCGACATCATCTCAACTGTTATTTAAATTTGTCGAGGAGCGATTTGTACAAGGAAGTCATACTTGAAAGACATACCAATTATAGACCTAGAATTGATGTTTATTGATGTGACATTTTCATCAAGACATTTGTGCCATAAAAGAGCTATTCCCCTTTTCCCAAACGCGCCTCTTTCTGGGATCGTGTAGGTCTTGATCATCTATTGCATGACTTATAAAATTGCTAACATTTGGTCTGGAAAGCTAAGATTATGACTATAAAGCCAATGCTCAGAGAGTCCGCAAATGTGGATAAAGTCACTTAACTACTAGTAGCTAGCGCTTGACATGCTGCCTTTCGCGTTACATGTTACTATATTTAATGTGTTTTGATGGTGCTTTGTCATAATTGCTAATCTACATCTGCATCGTTATAGTCAAGGGCCGAATATTGGTTGTAGACACGAAAACCATGACTTGACCTATCAAATTTTGGTATGCTTCTCAACCGATATCGTTTTGACGTGCTCCAGTAAACCTTGATAGATAGGCACCTCGCGACAACCAGGGACGACAAATAATTCCCTCAGGTCAAAAGCACAGATGTTCAGTCAGATAGTTCGTATTTTCGTCGTCCTTGACGTTCACTCCGATAACTACATTACCGTACGTTTTCCTTCCTTTTGAGATCTTGCTGTTTGGAAAGGTGATGTAGGCGAAAGTACACTGTATGCAAATTTCAAGAAAATTCTGCATTTTTTTGCAAACATAACTGGAATGATATTGACAACCACTTCGTTTTCAATGACGCAAATGATTGTTTTTGCAAAAACAGGTGATTGTATCAATAAGATATCATTCTACGCAAATTTGAATTTTACGTGTTCCTACAAAAAAAGATTAACTCCTTTTAGTCAAATAGTTCGGTCATGAGCAATCCTTGCAAGCAGTTTTTATACTTTATGACTGCCTCTTTGTTTAAAACGGTCCAAGCCATGCTACCAACTATATCTATGTGAGAAATTTTGCAGATTACAAAACAATTCATTTTCCGCATGTAAAGTCATAGTCTGCACTTCCCTTAAACTTATCAAGCTTATTCGCTTGTTTATTGTGAGTGTTCCACAAATAAAATTTTGATTCATGGCAAATACGGTACAAAGATAAGTGAAACAAGCCCTTATGTTATAGTTGGTGAAATACACAGTTAACATTATACTTACCTAATTCACTGAGGTTCTTTGTCAAATGAATAGCTGTTGCCAAACTTTTTCGGTTAGGTGAATCGCAACTTGAGTCATATTTTGGTTAATATTATAAAAAAATATTTTAGTATGTCAATCAATTCTTTTGAAATATTCCACAGGGAATAATCTGTAGAACTGTTCTTTTGTTAAAGACAACTTTTTAATTCAAATGTAGACAATACCGCCTTTTTTTAAAGAAATTTGTCTTCACTTTTATAATCTTGATATCGACCATCCTTCATATAGATGGTCAATATGTAGATTATAAAAGTGCAGACAAATTTCTTGAAAAGGGAAATTTGAATTAAAGAGTTGTTTTAACAGAAGAACAATATTGTAGTTTGGTTACGAAGATATTTTCCGTAGCTTAAAAAGTGGCTTTTGAACGGTCAGTCAAGATTTGTCACCTTCGTGGAGAGATGTGCATGTAGTACGTTTCCGTCACTGCTACCCATTTCAGCTGGGTTGACTAAGACATGAGAAGGGATTCGAACCCTGGACCTACCGAACCGGATGTGAACCTCAGAGCTACCATTTTGAGCGTAAGGGTCTATACATGTATCCAGTGTAATTATTTAATATAGCCAAAAATTCAATTCAATTCAATTCGTTTATGCACGAATAAAATAGTGTATGGTTTCACATGATTTTTAAATACAAGTGTATGAATGCTTTTATTATCGACTTAGGGCGCCCGAGTATGCATCAATAGAAAGCAACCTCCTGTCACCAGAATCATCATTTTCAATTCATTTTCATTCAGTATCCGATTATTTTCATATTTACGAGACAGTGCGTGCTCCTCACTCTTATATAATTTTTTTTGATCGGTTTGTATTCATTTCAAAATACATTTTGGTTCAACAATTCATTTTTCACCTGCATGTAAAACAATAAAAAGCATTCCTTCTAGACGTATGCGTCTTCTAATATTAGAAAAAAGCCGCAAACTTTGGAAATTAGTTTTTAAAATTCGCATGGCCATATTTTTATCTTAGCTTTAGTTCATTATATTATGCAATAACGCACGTATATTCCTACTAATCTTGAGTCTTTCCTTGAAGTTTTAGGTTTTTATTTTATATAAGTTTCTTACGGTACTTTAGTGAAAACATCACTTACAGCGAATTTTCTGTTTTCATTGAAATTTTACCCCTTGCTTAACATCACGAAAACATGTTTTTACTATTTATTTTAGCATATCACAGAAACCATCTCTTTTATCTAAATAATGACTTTCTATATACGGTATCATAATTATATCCAACAAGGAAAACCCAACGCGTAAAAACACTACAGATCTGCGTATTTTGTCACACCTTCTGCACAGATTGAATTAAAGTAGGGTCAACGTGACTGAGATATATTTCTACATGATTGTTTTTGCTTTTCGTTTTGGATTTAAATAAGATACCATCAGGTTTGAAATAGGCACACGTAAGTTTTGTTTCGATAATTTTATGTAATTTCTACGAAGCCGGACCTGGTTGAATAGATAAGTATTTACGGGACCGAGTACTAGAATTTTATTAAAAGTGATTTAAAATCGGAACATAGATTAGTTCAAACATATTGTATTGCCCTTATTGAACTTACATTGTACACATTATATCTTTTTCACATTTTTGATTAACTCGATATTTTAGTAAAAAGTTTAATTTGAGTGATTTTTCCCATAGGCCGTAATGTTACTAACATGACGTCGCTGAATCCAAGATGGTGGTTTTCATACCGCCACTATCAGGGCTGAGTTCAAAGGTGGCGACGTCAGTTTTAACATTACGATAACGCGTTCATCAACAACACTGCATTGTCTGTATATGTTGTTTTTTCAGGTTGCTAAAACCTGCGTGACTACTGAGTACTAGCTAGTATAACAGAAAGGGACCATATTGCAGTATTTAACAATTTCATGAATGAATGCAAACGCCTGTTTCTATATAACGACAATGAATTTAACCATATCTTGTGCAATTTTGACACAGGAAATATAAGATTTATTAACGTTATTTCTCTGTTTAACAACAAAGAGAATGTCAATAGCGTGTTGGATTAAGCAGCAATAAAAATCAAATTTTCATTAGAAGACGGCAACCGTTACCGTCTAGACCCAATTACCCTAAAATAAACAGAGTTCATCTACAGTTCATGACTAATGTCCCTAAAATTTTTGAGACCTCTAGGTAAGACCCTTCTCAAGTTATGGAACAGAAACGTTTTTTTAATGTAAGGTCACTGTGACATCAATCCTTAACGCAGTGACAAAATGAATAATATCCATCTCAAGTTTGAGACCACTAAGTCGAAGCCGTCTTAAAGTGTTGAGCTGAAACATAAGATCTACAGGCCGACAGACCGAAATACCCGGCTACAATGTACTTCGAAGGGGAACGTAATAAAATAATTGCAAATATGACCCGGTTTACCGTACATACAACCTACATTTAGCAACCATCTGTTTTATTGCATCCCTTGCCTGGCTGCATACCTAGGTTCGGGATAACAACTTCATTCTTTTTGCATTGATATTTCAATATTCAATGCACTCATGCAGATTTTCATTTGACCGAGATATTGAAGTTTGAAATACACTGACCATTTCACAAGCAATCATATAACATGGACGAAGACTGAACACAGCCATTCTCAACAAAGCAGATATACTACAATGCTGCACAGAATTTTGTAAAAAGAACATACACCTTCAGAAAATCAAGCGCCAATTTGATACCTCATTAAATTGTGTTGACTGAGAGTAAAAGCTTAAAATGCGCCCGGGAAGTTGTGAAAAATAAATTCCTCTAACAGTCCAGTTTCTTTACTTTGTTAACAGGTATTAGAGTGGGTTTAAAGAGAAACAAGAAAGGCTCATTATAAGCGATTTGAACGAAAAGATCAAGTGCGCTCATGTATTGCAAAATGAAAGGTCAATACGAAGGACATATTGTGCGTCGTTTATTTCTGGACCAGTTGTTCAAGTCGTTTGTGCAAAGAGTCATAAAGTCAATTGGTGAATCTGTAAGAAATTTGTTTTGAAGATAGTGAAAATGTTTTCCTATAAAAAGGCTTCCAAGCAACGGTTGGTAAGAATAACACCTAATGTATAGTTAAAAGTTGTTCTTCCGGGTGTTCTATGGATTCTAGTATTCGGTTCTAAGCTGTTTCTCAGAATCTTTTGAAGATTTGTCAATGTTAATCTTATTTCCTGAACTTCCTTAATAATTATTTCTGTAAGACAAACCTTCCATGTAGCAGACTTGAATAAGTGTAAACACTGAGGTAAAATAATGAAGTTCGGTGACCGAATTCTAAAATATTAGAAATCTTATTCGTGCATGTTTCGGTTCGGATTCGGTTTAGGTGAATTTATGAAGGTCCTCGTTTGTGTAATGTATTTTTTCGATTTGGTTCGGTTTTGATCGGTTTCGGTGAACATGTGAAATGGCCTTACCTCGTGAAGCGGAAATGTGTGTGAATATTGGTTATAACGGGGAACTGATATGGTAGCACGCTAGGCAATAAGCAATGGCACTACACTGATTCAGAAGTGTTAACAATATAACAAGAAAGTTTATCCCCGCCTTCTTCGTTTTCTTTGGTTTAATCACAGAAATGGCCATTATAGAAATACTAGTACATTAAAGTTAAAAAGCGGTTTCTTTTAGTTTGAAGATGCGGCAGTGCACATTTAAAAACATCTGCTGAACTGTAGACATGGTGCCAAATACTGCCGTTATCAATATATTATAGTTTCCAAAATGATATTTATTATGTTCCAAGTGTCCGACATCTTCAAATGCAGATTAACTTTAAACCGGGCGGAACAATGTTTAAATAATTGTTTTTTTTTGTTATGTAATTAAAATGACATTTTTATGTAAGCTTAGGTTCAGGCAGTGACAGGTGAGAATTGTTTCATTCTGCCGTAACTGATTTTAAGAGGATAATTAATAAAAACTTAATAAAGTATATATATATTTATTGTAAAGACGAAAGTGAAAAGTGAAGTTGTATGAAGCAGTTTTGACAGTATTTACATTCGTGATAAACCCCAATGACAACATCTCGGCATTAAATACACAAAACGCCTCATTTAAGAATATAGAAAAAATAACTGTTTGTTACATTTTGATTCAGTTTAAAGGGGCATGCACAACAGCTAGCAGATTACTTACTCGAAACGTCAAAAATGACCAGATATATATAAACATGATAAATAAATGCAATTTTGAATATTGAGTACCATATTGAATTTATGATGTTTTGCAGTCCTTTCAACAGACGCTTGTAGAGAGATTCTGGAACAAAAGTGAAGTGTATCTTTCAATCATATTTACATACTATGAGAACCACGTACACAGTCTGAAAATGTTAAGTCACTCAATGAACACATTTAAAAAATGCGCTTTTTCACAAGATTACACGATACACTTTTGGCCCAGAATCTCTCTACTGAACACTACTGTCTGATGACCATTTCAACTATTTGATTAAATGAAATTTTGAGATATTCAAATTGTTACCAGTTTTAGGGTACGCCTCGTTAAGGTTTAATGGTAAATGAGAAAAAAAACATGTGAGTTCAATTAATATTCGACATTTCAAGTATTCAACTGCTGTAAGCATTTGAGCCCTAATCGAAGCGAGTGATGTCATCAAACTCGTTCCATTCAGGTTCCTCTATTTCCACCATTTCCTGCTCTACATTCATTTTCTTCATGATAACATTAAGAAAGCGCGAGCTGACCTTATGAAACACGACATCATCGCAATTATGTCTGGTGCAGCTGACTTGGGCCGGGCTGTTGCCATCGAAGTTGACCCTTATCAGTGCGTTGATGAGGCATTCGTAGTATGCGAGTTGATTTCCGTCTTTATACCAGTTGCACTTGTGAGGATCACCCTCGTATTTTGTGGAAAATGTATTTCCACACTTGATATTTAGAGAGCGAATGGATCTTGTTTCCCTTTTCTCGTGCCATTTACATGTATCGCCATTGTAGTTAAATGTTCCGCTTGCAGTCCCTTTGCCGACGATAACATCAGTAGCAATGACAATGGTCACCACAGCAACAGCTGGAGCCAGCAATAATAACACTTTCATGGTGTATAACTGAAATCGCAAAACACAGAAAATACTAGTATTACTATTTTTAAATCTAGACTGTATCAGTAAAAATTGACATTGCCATTGTAACTATACTCCAAATGGTTCTCATGGCATTTTCTTGTGTAAACAGGTAAAAGGCCTACTAGTAGATCCTTTGTTTTATAAACTACGAGTAATGTTACTCTGTTAGATCTTTGTTAAAACATTCTAGTGCCGAACACGTAAGTGAAGGTACACAATGTATTTAGTAGTTTCATATATTAAGATTTTTTTTTAATCAGACTATATAACTATATATAACTATAAATAATAGAAATATTGATATTATATTGAGAAAATGTAAATCTGCATTCCAGAACGAATGTAATGACATACCTGAAAATTAATGTATTTCAAGTGTACACAAAATTCTCCAAAACCTTCCGTCTGTTTGATCGCTTTCGTCGATCAACACTGTTGGCCGAGTGAGCAGATTTGAAGAATAACGTCAATGATCTTTATATGTATGTTCTTGTTAGTTGATTTTATTTAGTTTGTGATCCTTAAGCAGATACAATCTTTAACTGTTAACACAATATCAACAATATTCTTACATCTTATCTTCATTGTTCATTAATTAAGTGTTTATACTTATTGAATTGCTGTCACGATTTGAGGGAAATAAAATCAGTACAAATTAATTTGAAATTATTGCGTGCAAAACCAAGACTTAAAATAATAATTATTTTTGACTGATTATTCATTCGCTGAAGAAAATTAAATTATATCCAAAGAACTGCACAGTAAAACACATTTATAATATAAATCTATCCCTAAAAGCCATCAAACAGAGCATTCGTCAACAGTGAGACATATACGCAGAAGAATGAATTATTCAAGTATGGCAAAGGGTAGCAGACAAGGTACACACTTCTGCTTACATGTAACAACTAGGTCGGAACAATAATTAGATATAGGTACTAAACATGTTTTCAGCTGATACCACGTGTTTCGTAGTATCAGTAAAATAACAAAACATCTTATTAATAAGCTTATTTACTCAAATATCTAACATATATCATATATTCACTTTAAGAAACAAGTACTGTATCAAGTGCTTTTGAACCGTATGACGTCATAAAATAATAGTCTCCAAACATAAATAATGCGTTCCTTGAACGTTACATGATCAATAAATACATTTTTTAAAGGACATAATATACCGAAAAATACCTCATTTTAGATCAAACAATCAACATAGAGACATCCACACATTAAAATTGTACAACAACAACTTTATAAAAATTATTGAGTGGTTTACCTTACGGCAACATCTTATAAACGCTAACTGAAAATGTATATCTTAAATTTCTATGTTAAGTAATAATACTTGCAAATATTCTATAATTTATGCTTTTTAAGTTACATGTGTATTTAACTTCACACCAGTTTTAAGGAGTGCCTTGTTTAATGTACTATAGTCTCGAGAGAGAGAAGAAGATAATTATTAAACGTATTAAATTTTACCATTGAATCGTCCACCAGTACAACATTATTTAGGAATGAATTATTCGTAATGCTTTGCTGCCATTATCTAACAAAGGAATGGCATGTCAGAACAAAATTTGACTTTATTAATACAATGTATTAGGGGCGCATCGTTGGAAGAATTTCTAAAATCGTAGTATTAATCGTAGTGAAGATATTGAAGATTGAACATTTCCAAAATGGAGGATCATGGAGGCGGCCATGTTAAATTGTGATGTCATAGTGCTCTAGTCAAATATTCACGCAGGTAGTACTACTTACCTAAAGACATTAGCTTCAAAAATCAAATCATGGTAACCTACAAGACACTTAATCAATGTTATCAATTTCAGATGACAAACTATGGTGGGAAAATTTGTAAATGGGGTTTAAAGTTGAGTTTTGAAAAGGGGCGTGTCTAATAGTGTGTATAATATGTATTTACCTGCATTTTAACTATATCAAAGATTTCTCATAACTTACTGCAAAAGTCACTGGTGCAAGGGGCAGTCAGTGGTTGCTAAGAAATTCACTGGTAACCAGGGGAAGTAAGTGACTGCTATAGAAGTAAACCTTTAGTAATTGCTTAGGACGTCAATGGTTACTAGGGGAACTAGGGTAAGTCACTGGTTGCTAAGGAAAGAAGGGATGTAAGGGTAGTAAAAGGCTGCTATTGAAATAGCTGGTCACTTGTCCAAATGGGTGGTTGCAAAGAAAGTCATTAGTTGCTAAGGATGTTTGTGGTTGCTAGGGAAGTCCTTGGTTTCTATAGAAACTCATTGGAAGCTAGGTGTTTTCTGTAACTCTATATACAAGCAAATGACTACCAAGGTGTGGTCAATTTTGACACTAGGGGCATGGTATGAACGGACTTAATAGAGGTCCACAAGACAATGCTTCGTGTTAAATATCAAAGCTCTATGGCCTAGTAGTTTTGGAGAAGAATATATTTAAAGGTTTTCCTACGTAAGTCTATAAAAACACAGTGACCCTTCGGGTGTGGTCAAGTTTGAAAACAGGGGTATTATTTTAAAAAATATCTAAGCTCTAGACCTTGTGTTTCAGATAAGAATATTTCATAGGTTTTGCTATATAAGCCTATGTAAAATAAGAGCCTCCCCGGGCGGACCAGTATTGATTTCAGGAGCATGATTTGAACAAACGTGGTACAGGTTCATTATACAATGTTACACACTAAATGTCTAAGCTCTGGACCTAGTTTTGGACAAGAAGATGTAAGTTTATATAAAAACAGTGACCTACCGGTTGTGGTCAATTTGGACCACAGGCGGCATGATTTGAGCCAACTTGGTAGACGTCTACTAGACAATGTTACACATAAAATATCTCAGCTCTAGACCTTGTAGTTTTGGACAAATAGAGTTTTAAATGTTTTCCTTTATAGGTAATATTATACATACATACACATAGATATCTTAAACAAGACTCCCCCAGGACGGGGTCAATTTTGACACTCGGGGTAATATCTGGTAAATGTTATGATACATGTACGTTTGCGTTTGGTAACAAGTTATAAATACAATATGGTTTAACATGACATTTCATCCATGGTCAACGTATAACATGTAGACATCCGCCAACTGTTTTGCCATCCTTGCACTGATCTTGCATTACAAAAAGTTGAAATGAAAAGTTTGCTAGCCAGTTATTTGCAAAGGTTGAGCTTGAAGGTACTTCTTGCACGGTACCTTGCAAACAACATTTCTAAATATTTCTTAAATCAATTCTATAGCCGTCCTGCTACACTAAAAGTTTTCACACACTCTTACTTCGCCGATGCAAAATTGAGAAACTGCAATATTTATAAAATTTTGAACATTTATACATTTCAAAATCGTTCAGAATGTCTACGGGTTTTACATCTTTCACTGGAAGCAGGATTTTTAAAATGGACAATGTTCAAAGAAGATACCAGACGAAACCAATGAATTTAGAAGAAAGGTTCTGATTAGAAGAAACATAAATCAAGACCAGAAACATTTGTTTTTCTTTAAACACTTCATTATCTGACAAGTCATTATATACCATGATTTTAGTGACCTTCCACCGGTCAATCAGTCATAATTCAATTGAAGTAGGTACTCAATTAATTACGCCCTTACACGGAAGCATAATTGAATGATGTGCAATTGAGAATATCCTATACAGCGGAAACATGCATCCGTTTTTATTACTAAAGATAAAACTCAAACTCCTCCAAACTTTAAATCTTCAAGTAGTTTTAATTTGTAAACAATGATTGCAATCATATGACAGAATTTAAAATTCAATAAAGATATTACTACGAAAATCAATCAATTTAAATTCCCCACACTTGTTTTTTTAAGGAAGCGGTCTAGAAGGTGACTCAAGTTAGCTCGAAACTTTCCTTACAACAACGTTTGCTTTGTCATATCAGTTTTACTTTGTTTGTGTTAATAGCATCACTGTGATTTGCCTGAGCAGTATACATTAAGTTATTGTTGAACTTTTCGGATTCCTGATGCAGGGTTTACTTCCTTCTCCTAATAATTCAAGAGAGACAACCTTGCTTAATTTTTACAGTTGTCAAATTTGATTTAGTTTCCTTTCTTCTTCGGACATTTTGTAGGCAATGATATTGATCACAATTATTCAAGTCAATGACTCAAGTCTTGCAACGACTCGAACAATATTTTAACAACTTACAATTATAATATGTTTTTCAAATCCTTACGCTGTATCATACCTCTGCTGATATAGCTAGGAACATAACTGTGTCAAAGAACATATGTGTCTCTAAAGCATGAATGAATAATTATATCAGATGAATAATTGACAAATTACTGTTCCAGGTAAAATGGAGGGAATAAACTCAGAACATATAGTTAATTTTAGAATGGTTACTCAGTGGAAAATATTTTAGATTAATAATTCCATGGTCTCTCAGAGCATTTTAGTTCTGGTCACATGATCACATGACTGTGATGGGTTCATAGTCTTGCTTGTTGTGCAGTCACGATTTGTACCAAAGAAGTTATCCGAACATTCTACAAAAGCTATTGTTACAGTACATCAATTTGAAATCCAAATACATTTATTCTGTTTATCAGAATGTTTATTCCTTTTGAAAATGACCATACAAAAAGTGTAGCAAAATGTAATTAAAAACATTTGTTTTGAAATGCGGGACAATTAAACTATTCGAAAGAAAAGAAAATGAACTTTGTCATATCGGACACATGTAATATATTTCTTTAATTTAATTGTAATTTCTTTGTATATTTATCTCGTGTGAGTGTAATTAAACTAATACTGGTATTTAAACTACATCAGGTATTTGATTTTTTATCTGTTTTCATATAATTCTTTTCAAGTTACTAAGGAAACCGAACAAATATACATGTACAGACTTTAGTTTAAAGCCTTGACAGGAAGGATGTTTGCAGGTTTTTTTTAAATAATTTAAAGTTACTTTAAAAGGAAATGCTTAGTTGCACGTACAGATAAACATGCATAAATTCAGAGAGCAGTTTACAAAACAATTTGACACACATATATTAATCATGCTTGGTACAACCTTTATAAAAGAAGGTACGATTCCAAAGTTTCTTAATGCAGTGTAACTATTATGTCCACATAATACCGATATTATTGTTATACCCGGGTTTTCACTGAGCCCGTTATAAAGTTATTTATATGTCTAACTTGACTTTAAGTACAGTCAACTGCTGTTAACGTAAATCTTTTATTGAATGAAAGTTACAATTAGAAATTACATGGGTGAATTTTACAGGACGTTATCTCAATGTCTCCGTGTTAGTCGAGTGAAACATGTGGTAACTCACCATACATAAAATATGCACTCTGACCTGATATATTTAGCAAGCCAGCCTACAAATAAAACAAATAGTGGTCGCCATTTATCTATCTTTGGTGCAATTTTTTATTTTTTCATTCAACAAACCATTCCTGGCTTTAGGTCAAAGTCACATGGTTCCGCGATTCTGGAGCGTTTCTTACGTTGTTTACATTTATTCCTTCGAAAATCCTTACTATTTGCTAAAATCGTCACTGTCATCATAAACTATGGCACTTTTGTTGCATTTAAGCAAAGTCGCAAACAATATTTTGTATACAGTCAAACCTGTGCTAACGGCCACCTCCGAATAAAGATCACACTGTTAGTAAAGGCCAGTAAGTAAGAAACCATTATTGATTAAAGAGAACAATTTAACCTTCGAGCAAAGGTCACCTGTCAACAAAGGTCATTTTGTCTCTCCAGAGGATGACCTTTGTTCGCAGGTTTGACTGTAATTCCATTTTTAAATCACCTTAAACCGTAAAAGTTTATTATTGATATTTGACTTATGATTTATCTCATGTTACTCCATGTTTTCCCGTTGCATTGTGGGGCGTTAACAGTGGAGAGAACCGTGATAAAACAAAATCCAATAATTTAATCTTTGTCGTCTACCTTTCTTGCGGTATAGTTAAGGTAACTGCCTTTATTTGTTACAAAATTCATTGTTAAATTTAGGCAGTCAGATGATTTTATAGAATCTCGGTAGCCATCTTATTTTTAAAGTTCACTGCGCTCGGTACCAATTTTGGGTAGTAAATGCTCTACAAATAATACCAGAAACGGGTAGATCTACCAATTTTGGGTAGCCGCTACCACTGCTTAGTATATAAGCAACGCATTTTGTTACACAGAGCATTCTAGTTTTAGGAAATACTTTGGGACAGTCCACGCTAATTTTATTAATAAATTGTAAACAATACTGTACAGTAAAGAATTTAGAAGTAAGCTAAATAAGATGTGTACAGTATAGATTTCTAAATAAAAGTATTATAGATTCTAGCCGAGATATATTTAATTATATTTTTTAGACTTTTTAAAACATCTTGATATTTTAATCTATTTTCTTTGGTTCATCTGATTACATATTGAGTCTGGTACCTGTATGTAACAGTGGATTGATTTTATAACATTTTATAAAGTTCCGTCGCATCCGATGTTTACGCGCTCAAATCTACGTTGATACAACATAACACGGAGACCTTATATTTTGATAAGAGTAACGTGTTAACATTAGATATTAGTAATTTATGAAGTCATTCAAGCCATAATATCAAATTGGCAATATTTATTACTGATAATAAGGTTGATTTTGAAAAGTTAAATCGGTGTTGTTTGACTTCTAAGGGCAAATAACAGCCCATGATTGTTTATGAAGAAACTAATTTAGCATTGTTTTCAAGCCACTGAAATCCTTCGACGTCTGGAAGCTTACATAGTCCCTAAGCAGCAGTGTATATGCCAAAGCTATTGCATACTTAACTGATATTACTTCTGCACCTTTACTTAGAGGGCATCCTAGTATATGCACAAGCCTGCAATATTTACCTTATTTTAATTACAGTACCCATACTTATAGAGAATCGCCTGTATTTTAAAGTCTTTAAACTCTTATAGACTTATTTACCCCTGGTTCCATGTCAGCTACCATATACTCATTATACAGATAAGCAAACGTACTAGAGCAGTCATTTATTTAATGCAGGGATTTAGGGACCCCTGACCCTCTGGAACGTAACATCATTAATCAATCTGGAAAGAAAACGGTTCATTTTGTGATTACGTAACTATACTACATGTATAAACTATGCCCAATTTCATTGAACTTGCCTGTATTTACCGATAATTACCATTTTTGAAGCGATGAAAATACCTATAAATACAAATTTCTTAAATATATATTAGGTAATCGTTGCATTATGAACCTGTACAAGCAGTTCCATTGCCACTGTTGCAAGCACAGGTGAAACTGCCGTCAGTATTTGTATATGTTACGTTTGTATCACAATTGTGATTGTCATCAGTACATTCATCAAAGTTTGTAATGATACAGTTAAGAAATACAAATATATTTAAATAAAGATATAAAACGTAAATGCAACGCCAATCAATGCAGCTATATTTTAAAGAACGTCAATGGATTATTTCACTCCAGCGGAAACTGTATAACTAGCTAAGAAAATAAAGTACACATTCACAGAAAGATTTACCAGATTATGGTTTAGAAAGGATCGTGTCTCAGAACGTCGAATAGGTTATGAAGTGATACCTGTGTATGTGGATCCGTTTCCATTTAAAGTCGGTGTTGCAAGCACAAGTGAAGCTGCCTTGGGTGTTTGTACATGTGGCATTATCATCACAGTATTGACTGCTATCAGAATTCATCTATATCTGTTATGTATAAAACATCAATGTGAAAGCTAATTGTTACAGAATATTCACCTTTGAGAAAGATACCTTAACGAAGTTTGCATACTTCTAAATGGGAAGTTTATTTTTAAACATACAAAGACACCTGTCTGTAAAAAGAAGTGTCGGACTGAACAGTTCATATAATGGGCAATTTCGGACATAAATTCAGAAGAATGTTTGTTCCAATTTACGTTAAGATATATAATTGCGTTCTTTTATATATATCGTACCTGTGCACGTTGTACCATTGCCACTGTAGCCGTTGTTGCAAGCACAACTGAAACCGCCCTCAGAATTTGTACATGTCGCATTTGTATCCCAATTGTAACTGGTATCGGTACATTCATCAAAATCTGTTAAGTTTCAATAAGAAAAGGCAAAGCAATACTTACAACATCACGTATTGATACATTAGTACCTTTATAACTTATGTGTAGGAAAGCCAAATATATTTCAAAACACTAGATAGAGCCGATTTGTGTTAATGCGTGTTACCTGAAAAACCATCAAGGAGAGAGTTTATAGATAAGCCTATAACTTTCTACTCAATAAATGAAGATCACTGACTGAACAAAGTGCTTAAAAGACATACTTTTGACAGTGGAAAACTATTGAAAACTCATGTTCTTATATAATATTGACCTATCTATCCATAATTATCCCATATATCTCAACACACCTGGTTGCAGGTGTCCGTTTTACAATACTCATATTTTCAATCTATCAAGTTAGTTGATTTTCAATAAGTCTTCTTTTTTTTGATAATCACTATGTTAATGTTTCTAACTGATTCATGGCAGAAAAGGCTATTTACCAGACTTGACAGAGATATTCTAGTGATACTCAATGTGTAATCTTTGGTTAGGATCTTAAGTTACACTATTATACAGACAATGACGTAGTAAAAATGATTAATCATGTGTTTTCCGAATAATGGATGTAACTATAATGCCGAACTGTATGACAATTTCAATATGTCTATAATAGTTGAAAGTGAAAGCAGGGGGATAAAAACTTGCACAACAAAATGCACATTTAACAACTATTTCAGGTCTACCCTGACCAAAAATGAAATTTATCTCATTTCTTTCATTCAAGAATTCAATAATATCCAGCCTCAAAAAAGGGCACAATTGTTCCTATAACTGCTACCGTATTGTGGTCAACCAAGGGCAAATAACTGTGGTCTGATGCCTATTTAACCAAGGTTTTTTGTTTGAACTCAATAAAAATTCTCAGACATGACCGCGTTGGTATTTTAAAGAAGTGTGCAAAGTTTGAAGTCTTAATCATAAGTATTGATGAAGTTAAAGCCTTTTATCTAAGACAAGTATATTCAGCTCTTAAGCCAGACTGCGGCTTGACCGAAATAAGAAATTCAAAAAGTTAAACTGCCATTAATTTTTCATTTGTAGGAATTTTTTCATCTGATAAAAAGCCATCTGTTCAGTTATCAAAATCTACTAGAAAATGCTTTCAGATCTAAGCTAAATGCAATATTTTTGGAAATTTTATTTCTTGACCTAATACATGATAAAAATGACACGTAATGTAATAGTATTATTGTAGTATATCATTCTTAAAAAGTGTCAAATTTATACTTTTCTGAAAGGCTATAA